>OX453068.1:2194662-2794662 GCA_949699795.1 Spicauda simplicius
TGACATAGTTTTGTATAGAAGCTATAGAAGTTGCTCACCACGCCCGTTTGCATCCCTCTTAAGCTGATATCGAAATGTCTTTTGGAAATTTATTCTATTTACGTGTATATATCGCCATTATTTTACCTATTTCTATTAAATTAAGGATTTATGTTTGGACTGTAGAACGTGCCAAAGAAATAGAAATACCAACATAAGGACCCAAAAA
This sequence comes from Spicauda simplicius, assembly GCA_949699795.1. Lineage (NCBI taxonomy): Eukaryota > Metazoa > Arthropoda > Insecta > Lepidoptera > Hesperiidae > Spicauda > Spicauda simplicius. Next base: position 2,194,871 of record OX453068.1, read on the forward strand.
CATACATACATACACTCGAAAAACATTACCGTTCTTCTATCGCAGTAGGCTAAAAATCAAAGATTTGGATAGAAAATTCTAAAACCCAATTTAAATAGTTCCACGGCGTATTCTCGTGGCCGCGTTCGATTTGAGGTCCGTTTATTTGGTTATAGTACAGACGCAAACACACGTGGCGTCTGGTTGCATTCGCAAATAATTCCGTTTGCTCACTACGCCCGTTTGCATCTCCTGTGTGCTATATCGAAATATCTATTTGGAAAGTTTTATTTAATTTCCATATGTAAATAACACATTTTCTTTATTAATTTTGTTAAAATTTAGTTTTATGTGTTTATACTTGGGTTGTAAAACGTGCCAAAAATGGGAATATTTATATAAAAGGCCTGCATACATACATACGCTCGAAAAACATTACCCTCCTTCTATCGCAGTCGGCTAAAAATCAAATATTTCGATAGAAAATCCTAAAACCCAATTTAAATAGTTCCACGGCGTATTCTCGTGGCCGCATTCGATCGGAGGTCCGTTTATTTGGATATAGTACAGACGCAAACACACGTGGCGTCTGGTTGCATTCGCAAATAATTCCGTTTGCTCACTACGCCCGTTTGCATCTCCCGTGTGCTATATCGAAATATCTTTTTGGCAATTTTTATTCCATTTACATGTATATATGCCTTTATTTTACCTATTTCTATTAAATTAAGGATTTATATATACAAGTTTGGGCTGTAGAACGTGCCAAAGTAATAGAAATACCAACATAAAAAACCTAAATACATATATAAATGCATTCGGAAAAGATGCCCCTTCTTCAGACGAAGACGGGATAAATAGGACTTCGACACAAAACCTTGTAACTGAATTCAAACAGTTTCACGATTTATTCACTACGCTATGTAACACATTTTCTTTATCAATTTTGTTAAAATGTATGTTTTATGTGTTTATATTTGGATTGTAAAACGTGCCAAAAATGGGAATATTTATATACAAGACCTGCATACATACATACGCTCAAAAAACATTACTCCTTCTATCGCAGTCAGCCAAATAAGCAAAGATATCGATAGAAAATCCTAAAACCCAATTTAAATAGTTCCACGGCGTATTCTCGTGGCCGCATTCGATCGGAGGTCCGTTTATTTGGTTATAGTACAGACGCAAACACACGTGGAGTCTGGTTGCATTCGCAAATAATTCCGTTTGCTCACTACGCCCGTTTGGATCTCTCGTGAGCTATACCGAAATATCTATTTGGAAAGTTTTATTTAATTTCCATATGTAAATAACACATTTTCTTTATTAATTTGGTTAAAATTTATGTTTTATGTGTTTATATTTGGGTAGTAAAACGTGCCAAAAATGGGAATATTTATATAAAAGACCTGCATACATACATACGCTCAAAAAACATTACCCTCCTTCTATCGCAGTCGGCTAAAAATCAAAGATTTCGATAGAAAATCCTAAAACCCAATTTAAATAGTTCCACGGCGTATTCTCGTGGCCGCGTTCGATCGGAGGTCCGTTTATTTGGTTATAGTACAGACGCAAACACACGTGGCGTCTGGTTGCATTCGCAAATAATTCCGTTTGCTCACTACGCCCGTTTGCATCTCCCGTGTGCTATATCGAAATATCTTTTTGGAAATGTTTTGATTCGACAACCCGCGTAGCACAGCGTTTACCATACCGGTCTGACACGCAATGGGTCTCAGGTTTGATTCCCGGCCAGACAGGTATCTGAATGATGAATTTAGATTTCTGTTCTGGGTCTGGGTGTTTGTGTATTCGTCTTGTGTGTGTCCATGTACCCACGACACAGGAGAAAATCCTACTGTGGGGCTATGAGTGTAGAAAGCGTGCGTAAAGCGTGTGTATTCGAGTTGTAACATGTTTATATCACGCCTTTTATGATTGAAAACATGCAATTGTAGCTAAGGAGTTTGCAGTTTGCAGTCCACCTGATGGTAAGTGGTCATTGCCGCTCATGGAAATCTGTAAGTTACTTCATACAGAACATGGTTTCTATTTAAAGTCAATCACAGATGCGATGTTACTACCGAGGACTAAGATGGTCGCATATAAAACCACAACCTTTCGAACATAGAAACAGGTGTAGCGGTGTTACTTTCGCGATCAAACGATGCTGGTTCTAGCACCTATAAAATTATATTTTGAATTTCTTTTTAATATGCTGATATATTTATGTTTTGAACATATATATATCTTTTTCATTTTAATGAAAAAAAATAGTTACCTTAATAACGATAACATAATTTTTAAGATTTTATTAGCAAAGCATAAGTTATTAATAGTTAAATCTTTTTTATAACTCAGCCGATCCCAAAAAGTAGACAATCTACCGTTCAAATTCTAGGTTGACTAAATAGACTAATCCGTTACAAAACAGTGCTTTGTATAGTCCGTGGTCGCTTCGAACTAAATTGTCCTGTTATCCAATTAAACAGCATGAATCCAGCCACTTTCTGAAGCAATTTCCAAAGCCGCTGAGACTAGATATTGACTTGAATTGACAGAATTCTCTGCATTGTCTGAGTAAACCAGGCGTTTGTCAGAAACCCTCAGAAACATTCTAACATTTTGATTTCTAAACTCTTAAATGGACGTTTATTTCTTGCATTAATATATTTTGATTTATCTGATAAATATTACATAGATTGTCAGTATGGATAGATGTTTGTTGTTCAATTATGCCATATCGGTGAATGGTTAGTGCTTCCTTTATTTTGTTACTTTTTTTTATATGGCTGAACTAGCAAACGAGCATGCAGTCCATCTGATGGTAAGTGGTTACTGCCGCTCATAGACATCTGTAATCAACTACATAAAGAACATGTGTTCCATCTGAAGTCAATCACAGATGCGTTGCTACTTGTGAGGACTATGATGGTCGCCTCATGCGAAAGTGTGCCGGCAACCAACCCTTCTATCGAAACGCAAGAAATGCTTCACGCTACAAATAGGTGTGGTGGTGGTACTTCCCCGATCGAACTACACTGGTTCTACCACCTTGGACTATTTCGAGCAGTTAGTCATTTTGAAGAAGTCAGTTGCATATTGGACGAAGATGATATAGGACTTTTATTAGAAGTAAACAAACACGTAATTTAACGTTTATATTCACTAAACCAATCTTAGTTTTATAGTGGCTTGAAACCATTTGCGACAAAACCACGTGCACTACTCTGTGGTCGGCGCGTGAATAGATAGAATTCAATGTTTGTTTTACATATAAATCGAGGTAGAATTTCGGTATTCTATGTAGAATTTGCACTGGGTTTAGTTCGTACTGTTGGGTTCTGTTAGATGTAGAAAGATTATCTATATATTTATACGTGAAGCAAAAACTTGTGATTCGTTTTTAAGATACTTGCTGTAGGCGGAGGAGTATGAAATTATGCACGGTTATAGTTGGTGTAGAGAAGGATTGCGCAATGCTAATATTTTTTTCAAATAATGCATAAAACATACATAAAATCAACTAAAAACACATTACACTCAGTACCTTGCAACTGTATATATGTATGTGTTTGTGTTGTGTCAAAACACAAACACATACATAATAAACGAATTAGAACATTCAATGTCTTACTGAAAACACATTACGTCAAAAACGTCAGAGATCTTTGTCAAAATGCCCGCTATTGCTTTTAAATGCAGCTTAGATAATAAACCTCTTATCATCACCTTTAAAGGATGCGTTCAAAATAACTAGAAAATTATTACAATTTATTTAAATTGGAGAAATATTGGTGCTACTTTGGACAATATGAAGTTTAGTTTATTAATTTAAATTACGGTCGAATTTCGACCGTTACGACGGGTGACTAGTTTACTTAATTATCCTACAGTTTAATATTTGACGGTAGCAACGCAACGATGATGAAGTTTAGATGTGATACCAGATTGAATATCGCTACGTTACGTTATTTTACATTAAGGGTACTAAACAAGATATATTACTCTTTTGTAATATAAAATAGTAACATTGGTAATAATATGAGCAATACATCGACTACGATATTTGAAAAATATATAACAGTGTATGTAAAGAGGTTTCTAAGTTTCGAACGTTGCCGTAGGTATACCAAGCGCATACTTTAATAGCTAAAAATACTTCATTTAGGGTTTACGATGCGGGTTGTTAATTATAATAAAAGAATTGAAATCCGCTCACAGCCTATCTAAAACATCTTCTAGAATACTAGGAAATAAATAAGCTTGGCGGTTGCTCGCTTGGTTTTGAGGAGAAATTCGGCTCAGTGCCAAAAGTCATTGGAACATCATGAGAGACCGTTATTAAAGTCAAGTGAGTAATATTTCTGCTAACTCAGTAATCTCGCGCAATCGCTCGTCAGTATTACACTTTTGCGTGAATAAAACGCATGATTACTTATATCTTCGCTTTGGGATATGTACGGATGAAGCCTTTGTTGCCTTTGATGTATGGTTAATACAAACTCAACAACTGCTGGGAGAGCGGTACAAATCAGTTTATAGTGTAGTGGACCCAGTGCGCCGCCTTGACGTATGCTCTGTAGGTCTTATATCTTAGTCTTATTTAGGCATACTTCCATAGGATACTTTTTAATAAAAAATATAACCATAACTTTTTAACATATATAAAAATCTGTTTGTTATAATTGAACTATACGGAGCAAAAGATACTACAAAAATCGAAAAGAAACGTGTAAAATGAAGATAAAATAAAGATATCAAATCGTTGCCCTTTTGGGGAGTTTTTAGAATCCTGGCTATATTATCTATTTCAAAAAAGCTATTTAATAAACTCTACTCCTGTTACTGTAATGTACTTGTAATATACATTCATTTACTCTACTCTATTTCTAGTTATTATTTACTTATTATGTACTAACTCTAAGTAAATTACGTTAGCGAAATCTATATGCAGTTCTATATGTATTTAACAGAAAATCTTCTTTATAATATTTTACGTTCTGTTAAATATCATCCCTTAGACTAACATCACTCCTACATTTTTTTTAATTCATTATTAATTACGCCTATTAAAAGTTCAAGAAGACGTAAAAGTTGCTTTCAGAAGACAGCCCTGTTCAGTAAAAATCTGTTACCATTAAATTTAAATCTGCTAATCTCATGTGTGTGACGAAATATCATTTGTTATTTCCTCGTATAACATGAATATTAGTTAGCAAGATAGGCATTTCCATCATAAGTTAATAGTCCAAACAGCGTACATCAGAGCATAATAAATTAAGGGCCATTCATACCAGTGATACAGGAATAGAATGATATACATTGTGTAATAAATTAACTGAAATGTACACAACGGTGTAGTGTGGAACTGAGCAATAAACATTATTACGTAGGAACATTGAGCAGTGGGAAGTATTACACCATTTCATCGTAATTAACATAGCGCTTAAACATATTTGCTGAGTGAAAATGTCGTCGAAAGAAATATAGACGGGATATTTAGATTCCTTTTGAAAAGAAAAACATAGAAATTAACTTAACAATGAATAAATATGACTACATATATTAGTTCTTGCGTGAAGTAAATATAAAATGATGATAGAATAGAACGAACTATGGTTGTGTGTTCGTTCAATCTTTTATGTTTCTAAAGCAAAATTTTTTTAGCCACGTTGACCACTTTTTAAATTGCTACGAAGACTATGAAGATGGTTGATATGAAAGTGGTTGCCATCACATTGTTTCATTGAAAACCAGGCACTATTCCACGTTAAAAATAGGTGGCGGTGTATCACGCTAGTCAAATCATCCATCAATGCTAAAATTGTTGTATGTTGTAAATTCTTAGCAGTTCATGTACTATTTTTATCAAAATTTAATGATTATTGGCAAGTTTTCCTTATATCTTAAAGGATTTTGATGTAGAAAAGATTATCGCTAATTGGTTGAATATTCTGTCTTAAAATACTAAAGAAAATGGTGAAAATTTAAATCTCGATATAAAGTATTATGAGCTAGAGTAACTGAGAAACAATTAACGAAGAATATTCTGACGTGCTACTTCAGCTATACATAAATAAGGAAAAAGCGAAGGTATCTCATTACTCTTAATGTGGTGAAACTGAGTTTCCAGAATTTCCAGAGAAATAAAAGTTAGTCACCTTTCACAGTTCATCCGAGGCTCGCAACGTTGAGTGACCGTTGAGCAAAACTCCGCGCTCTTAAACATAATTGGATTTGTTAGTGTGAAGTTCGTCTCAGCGATAAATTTAAAATCGTAACCGAGGCATTCTATGAGTCGGATCTCATAAACCGAAAATAATGACTAAACTGTTTACCTACAGTTTTAGTCTTGTTTATTACTAGGAAGTAACAAATACAAGTTTTCATTGTTTTGAGGATGGATTTAGAACTAACGATGATATATTTGACGTGAATAGCATTTTTATTGCTCCGTGTCAGTTCGTCAATAATTTTAGGGCGTTTTGGACAAGACAACCAATTGTTTCAGACCTAGGTTTCACATCATTTGGGATAGAGCTTCTCGTTGGCGATGAGTAGACAATTATAGGTAGTGAAGTAGAGGTGTCGTAAACCGGCATAATTATGAATAATAACTTTTGTTGGGTTGTTATGATAAATGGCTCTTGTGCCTAAGGATAAGTCAATCCAGAAAAGCTACTTTTTTCTAATCATTTACATTGTCTCACTATTTTGGTAGTAAATACTTTAAACATAATAGTCAAATCTTATTTAAAAGTGGAAAATGTTTCAAAAACTCGTATAGAAAATAATTCAATAAAACTCGGTAATCTGTAATGTCGGTTTACTGACGATAGTTGAACGTGACAACGTCATAAGAAAATACTGATGGAATGGTTACATTTTTCAAAAGAATTTTTATTTTTTTTGTTTGATAGATATTTTGTATGGGTATAAAGAAGAAGGTAAACTTGCACTTCGAGCCTTAAATAGAACGCCTCTGAGCGAGGTAACGCCGCATTTTTGGTGCATGTAGCCGGCTTCATCAAATTATAAGAAGTTGTCACGTCAAAATTATTTATATATTTTTTTAAAAGCGTGGGTCAGGATAGTTAACTGTATCAGTATCATTTAGACATTAGTAAGGCTTGCAACTACTACATAGAAACTTGGAGGCCTGCTAAATATAAGTGACCTACATAGTACCTTTGTGAGCTAGGACAATACAAATAGACGAGTCTGAGGTCTATTTAAGAAAATTTTAACCATGGAGTCTTTTGTGCATAGTTCGATCACAGAATAGATTTTCATATCATATTCATGGGTGCAAGGTGGGGCTTAGAGAGTCCGGACCTCCCTAGGTTAAGCATAGAAATAAGGAAACAAAAAAATCGGAGCACTTTTTTTGCCGACAGCCTTCGTTAGACCTCCTCTTAACAAAATATAGATATCTCCCTAAATCTTATTTTTAGTATTTGCTTGCACTGCTTTTTCTATTTAAAGCTTAAACTGGATGATCGAGAATCAGAGAAAGTACCTCTTCTTGAAAACTTCTTTACTAGGTATGCCAATTGTGGGGTTGCAGGCGGCTAGAGTGGGAGCTCGAACCGTTCGGTCAGGCAATCCCGAGAAGGACGGCGGTATATGTGGTCGCATACCGTCGTAAAGACTAGACGGGGCGGTGGGCCCAGCCGCCCATCTGGGAGGAGCCCGATGGGGCAACGCGCTCAGAGGATTCCGGTTGCGGTCGGACCGAGTTCCCGGAGTCCTCTTTATAGCGCCGAGGACGGCCACCGGGGGGTTTTAGTGCGGTAAAAAACCCTGCGTCGCCCCCACGGCGTCGGGTATCTTTTGAAGGTTTCCCCCTCGAAAACAAAAAAAAGGTATGCCAATTGTAATGTGTAGTCGCCTATTTTAATGCTTGCAAAACACGGTTCTTACGATAATGGCAAAGGATTTGACCTGATCAATAATACCGTCATATTTATGGAAGATACCCTTATTTTCCAGTCTGTAAACGTCAGTCTATATATAAGTGACCTATCATACTGAGTCAGATGAGCAAATGGGACAGTAAGTAAACGGTGCGTGATACATTGTATTAATATCTGGATATGCGGATTATCCTATGTTTGAACGTCACAATGTTTCATCTAGCGATGGGCAAGTCGAGTAAATTTACTCGAGTAAGTCGACTTGCAACCCGAACGAGTAAAGTCGACTTGAACTTTTATGAACTCGAGTAAACTCGGCCGACTTGAGTGGGCGAGTCGAGTAAATTTACTCGAGTAAGTCGACTTGCAACCCGAACGAGTAAAGTCGACTTGAACTTTTATGAACTCGAGTAAACTCGGCCGACTGAGTGGGCAAGTCGAGTAAATTTACTCGAGTAAGTCGACTTGCAACCCGAACGAGTAAAGTCGACTTGAACTTTTATGAACTCGAGTAAACTCGGCCGACTTGAGTGGGCGAGTCGAGTAAATTTACTCGAGTAAGTCGACTTGCAACCCGAACGAGTAAAGTCGACTTGAACTTTTATGAACTCGAGTAAACTCGGCCAACTGAGTGGGCAAGTCGAGTAAATTTACTCGAGTATGTCGACTTGCAACCGGAACGAGTAAAGTCGACTTGCACTTTTATGAACTCGAGTAAACTCAGCCGACTTCGGTTTAACGCGGTCTTACTCGTCGGGTCGAGTCGCGTGTCGTCGGCTCATCGTCGTATCACAAGTCAAGTCGCTATTGTTCGTTGATCGACTTGTTCGTTGAGTAAAATCCGTCACGTCGGCTAGTCGGCATGCAACTCGCCGTCGCCATGCATTCGACTTGTAAAATGTGTTAAGACGTTAAAGTTCGACTTGTTTGAATGTATTTACTCAGTTCGTTTCTGTTTCCGAGTTGTGTTCGACGGTCATAACGGAATTCGTGTAAGTATGTTTTATGTTTTTATTAAATATAATTGTAGTATAGAAACATTATGTTTTTATTAATTATAACTGTAGTAAATGACTGTAGTATGAGGTGAATAATATTTCTAACAAAACCGCTGAGTCATTTTAACAGATTTAATGTGAAATAAAATATGCGACTGCATAAAATTCACTTTTTTGTTAACAATTGGCTTTTTATACATAATAAGTGATGTTGAATCCTACTGTTTATGTTTTTGTACCTAATTCACGTGGTATATTGATTGTAGCTACAAAATGTACTAAATATTTTTCATAGGAGCGCAATAGCTTTCGCTCCTATGAAAAAAATACATTACAACTTGCCGCAATCGTACGCGGTTTAATAATAATATAATGCTGCAGTATATTGTTTAAGCAGAATAGAGTAGAAAGAGTGTAATCTAAGGACTAAACATATAGTATGTAGTATGTATTAAAATATGTAGTCAATATAGACTACCTATGAAATTTTCGTGGGAGTGCACTGCATCAGCGCTCTATAGAAGGAGCCGCCCCTGGTTACAACTTTTCCCCAACGCGGTTATTTTGAATTATTTTCGACGTAAGGCCTAGCCATGAGTCGAGTTACTCGAATCATATATTTCATCGATTACGACTTGAGTTACTCGAACAAAATATTAGTTCGTATAACTCGAGTAATACAGACATTGTAAGCAACGACCAACGTTACATGGGATTTTTGGCATCGTCGACTTGCAACTCGAGTAAACTATTACGTTTGTTCGATTACTCGAACGTCGACTTGTAAAAAGTGTTACTCGGCCCATGGCTTCGAGTAAAGTCGAGTTGCAACTCGAGTAATCTGTTACGTTTGTTCGAGTAAGTCGACTTGTAAAAAGTGTTACTTGGCCGATGGCGTCGAGTAAAGTCGACTTGCAACTCGAGTAAACTGTTAGTTTGTTCGAGTAAGTCGACTTGTAAAAAGTGTTACTCGGCCGATGGCGTCGAGTAAAGTCGACTTGCAACTCGAGTAAACTGTTACGATTGTTCGAGTAAGTCGACTTGTAAAAAGTGTTACTCGGCCCATCGCTAGTTTCACCATTATGTTTCCATAAATAGAGAGAGTCGAGAAACTAAGTCTTGATCTGAAAATAATACGCAAAGTTTGATTGATTCGAAACATCTTTGTTGCGATATAACAATACTATGTTTAGTGATCGATGTTACATAGTTAGAAAAAAGTTTTTGGGTTTCCGACATGAGTAACGACCTCGGACAAGTATATTTTTTTGGTTCACCGTCACAAATAAAAAAAAAGAATTATATTCTATGTTAGAACAAACGGTCTTTAACACCAATCACTTCCTCAGTCTTTGACCTAGGAATTCGCTTGAAAAGATTAAAGCCGTAGACTCGGCGCTTGTCAGTTTGTACCAGTAATCTTATTTTTTATCAGATTGAAGTAGCAAACAAGCATGCAGTCCACCTGATGCTAAGTGGTCACTGCCGCCCATGGATATCTGTAAGAAACTTCAAATAGAACATGGGTTCTATCTGAAGTCAATCACAGATGCGTTTCTACGCAAAAATGCTTCACGCTACACATAGGTGTCGAACTACACTGGTTCTATCACCTGTAGTTAGAAATAGGTGTGGCGGTGGTATTTCCCCAGTCGAACTCTGTCTATGCAAAAATCGAATGATGGTTACACGTGAAAGAGTTTTTGCATTTATAATATTAATAAGATGTCGAGAATGGTATAAGTTTAACCATTATTTATTATTATTTCTTTATATTTAGAGAATAAATTACTGCCAAGCATTGAGTTAAACAAATTATTATTATTATCTTTTTAATTTACAGGCGTTTTTAAAGTTTGATTCCGTCAATTCTACGATCAATTTCTCAATCCTCAAGCGCCCTTATATAGAGCACTCTTATCTCCGAAGAATCGATAGAGCTTAGCATTGAACTAGAAATTGGGCCTTAAAGTATCTTTACTTAAAAAACTTCTATTTTTAAATTTAATATCGTCTTAGATATCTTTGTGACTGTTTGTTAATAATCTTTTTTTGGTAACTTGAAATATTAAAATGTGTTCACGACCTAAATCTTCCACTAAGATTACTCGTCAACCCATTATTGTCTTACAGCTGCGCACGGGTTTTCTTGCAGTAGGTATGAGGTATTAGGTAGGTGAGGTAGACTTCTTTGAGAACTTTTAAAGAACTCTCGGGTGTATAGGTTTCTTTGCAATATGTTCCTTCACCGTAACGCAATGATATTAATTTATAATTGGCATATAATTTTGAAATTAGTAGTTTGAACTTGGGTTTTGAACCTCGGGTCTCTCGATCGAGAAGTTTCAGCCATTAGGCTATCTCTGCTTTTAGTATGACTCTCAATATAATATATCATTACAATTGGGTCTAAACATGATGATTTTTTCCGTTTTAGGGAATGAAATTATAAATTCAACTATGAAATGTAATTAGAGTTTAGATATCAAAATACATAATAAAACTCCTCCTAACGAGCTTCGTGAAATAATAACTGGAATTTTAATTTCGTTTCAAATAGAACATCACGTCTGACCTCAGTAGTATAACCCTCTTTGTAAAGGTGCGGCCACACTAGCCTAAGAATTGAAGCGATTGCGTTACAGCTATGCTGTATAAAAATCGATTCTAGGGCAAAGAAAAATGTTTTATAAATGGGTTTCTAGTACCTTTAGCCAGGTTATAGATGTGTGGGTGTTAATATATTTTATTAGACTTCTCATTGTGACGATTTCAATGTAATAATTATTATCAGAAATCTCACAGATAAGAAACGGTTCGACTTCTGCATCGCCGTACCTATTTCTGCTTTATAATAATAGAGTCAAGGTTTGTTGAGTTATAGTTTGAGGTGGTATGGAAGAAATAGTTAAACGAGATATTCCAACTTAGTTCTCATGGTAGCAATGCCACTGTATTTAATTGCAGGTAATAGTTTAATTATCTAGTTTGTATTGACTGGATGATTAAACTATTATCAGCTGACTGAGACTTTAGCTGTTAATGAGCAGCAGTAGCAACTTATTATCAGGTGGATTACATGCTTGTTTGCTACTTCTATATTTAAATAAAAACTTTATAAATGTTAACACAACATAATATAAAACAAAGTCGCTTCTGACTGTCATTCTCTATGTAGGCATAGGTGTTTAAAACTACGCTACGGATTTTAATGCTGTTTTTTTAACAGATAGAGTGATTCATAGGAAAGGCTTTTATGCATAAAACGTGTTTATTATAGTGGTGATACATTTGACAATTTTAAATTTTTGACTTTTAGGCGAAACGAAGTTCGCCGGGTTAACTAGTAGAAATATAAATAAATACGTATATAAATAAACATTACATAACTAGTTACTAAAATCAACCACAATAAAAAAGAAAATTTCATTATATGGTCATAGATGGCGCCACATAAAAGTTACGCGACTATTAAGTGTTCCATCAGTCACCGCTCTGTTTATTTTTCATTTGATATTCTGCACAAAATGATAAGCTTATATACAGCTGATACGCATCTGTGTATTGCGTAGGTGCGCCCTTTCTAAGGAAAACAGCTGCCTTTGCTCCTTGCGTCTTCGCTCCTTACGATCGTGTGGGTGTGACCGACGCCTTACCTATAAAAATATAGTACCTCTTTAAAATATCTTTTATTATCAAAGGAGCGCTGCTTTGTGGAGAATGCGCTGTAAAATACGGTTTAGATCCGTCGTTAAAAGATAATTTTTTTTCGACCATAACTTTTCACTTTACTTTCGGTAGCTTTGCCACCTTATTCGTAATAAAATCTTAAATGCGTTTCTCATCCACTAAAACTTGGAAAACAAAAAAGATTATTTGGTTTGTGACAATTTTTTTGTATTGTTTTTTTCTGTGGTTCGCTTTTTGTTTATTTAATTGAAGCAGCCATCACGCATATCGCCTTAAGTTTATTGGATATTTGTGATTAAATCTAAGTTATAGAAGTAATATTTAAAATTGATCAATTTGATTATAGTGTAGAAGATGGCAGGTAGAAGAGTGGGGAAAACGTATAAAAGGCGGCGCCAGCAGTGACTTGCCGCCCCACTTTAGCGTAACTGACCTAAGCCGAGGTCCGAACCTAGCAGTAGGTGCCCTTGGATCAGCCGCAAATCCCGTTTAAGCAGAGGCGGAAGGCCAGGATTCCGGCAACAGCTGGGTTCGCAACCGTCCCTCCCTCTAGCGAAGGAAACATCCCTCCTTTCCAGCCCATAGTCTTCTTGTCCCGGCTGGAGCCTTAGGCTTGCCAAAAAAAAACCGGTGAAGCTGTAAAGGCCAATAGGGCCAACAGCAACTACACAATTGCTAAAAAAAGACTTGGCCCCCTTTTGCTGTCTTGCTGTCAACGAGTCAACATATTTGCTTCTCTGTCCGTTGGATATTTGGTTATTTTACGTTTTTCTGTCTGTTGGATAGTTATTTTTGGTCCGCGATAATTTTAGAGGTCTTAAATTGTTAGGTTTCGTTTGTTAATTGTAAATTTTACGCGTTGTTAATTTTTGGTGTGTTATAATTCAATTTTGTTCAAGTTAGATTAGTTTTTATAATTTTCTTGTAATAATAGATTTATTTTTAAAAAATCACTTCTGGTCTATTAATCAATTTCTAAGAACAGATTTTTTTTCCATCCGTTAGCGCTGTTCATGCTTAGAGAAATAAATTCTTGTTTTTATAAGATTGATGTACCAAACAAGCATGCAATATGAATTGATGGTAAGGCAAAAGAGAGCAATCATGGTTAATCAACTTAACTTAACCCATATGAATAATATGAATCGACACGTTTTCTATCTGATGTCGATTGTAGTTGCGTTGTATTTCTGAAGACTAAAACGATAGTCTCATATGAAAATAAGCTACATCTTTTCACCGAAACGCATAACACACGAACTGTTTCTCTCGAAATCGACTTGTTCTAGCATCTTGCAATTGGACCTACTTTTGCAAAAAGGAACCAACGAGTTTTCCTCCCATTATTATTAAAAATGTTGATGATTTTCAGTAATATCATATTTGTATACATAAAACAAATTATTTTGTGCAACATTGTAAAGAGATTTTATTAAAAATAACCTAAAATTATACAGTTTACAAAATACTGACAAAAATGGCTTTTTCTCAAAACTGTCGTTGTGTGGGTTGATTCTGTTTTGCATAAATAGGTCATATTGTACTCTGTTGCCAAAATAGTAAAAGTTTTTCTACCTTTACCATTCTACCTAAAACAGCTATGGCAGGTTGACAGTTGCTTCTACTTTTTATTCCAGTGCACTGTGTCGCTTGAAATCGTTTATCGCTTTGACAGTCATTAAAACTTTTAAATTAAACTCATGTTCAACCAGACAACCTAATTCAAGTCAGTATGGTGAACCTGCTCTATAGTGATGTACCGAGTGTTAATATTTGAACATTTGTGAATGGGAATATTCGCGATAATAGATGCATTTGCGAATGTCGGTGACGAATTATTTCTTTCAATTTGGGATTTTTTTCTTTCAATTGGTGCAATTTTTTTCTTTCAATTTTGGGTGTAGGTAGGTAGGGTAGTATGTAGATTTGCCGACCTTTTTTTTGGTATACAGTTCGATGTTACCTTGTATTGATTTGGCGACCCTGTGCCAACATTCGCACATTTTTTGCGAATGCGATTATCTAAATGCGTTTCGATGGAAGGGTGTTGCCGGCACTCTTTTATATGAGGTGACTATCCTCGAAGACCTCAGAAGTAGCAACGCGTCTTTGATTGACTTCAGATAGAACCCATATTCTATTTGAAGGTATCTATTATCACCAGGTGGACCGCATGCTCGTTTGCTACTTCAATCAGATAAAAAAAATGCGAATATTCGCAAATGCGAAAGCGTTACATCACTAATCTGCTCATTTCTGACCTTTACGAGTTGGGGACGAATTGATTATGCAAATGAACGGTCGAGAACACTTCGCGGAATCATGGTTTGATGAGGGGATGTAATTTTTTTATGGTAATGATAATTCTCTGATGGCCATGTAATGGAGCCATAAAGTCTCGTACGAAGGTTTTTGCCGTCGTATGTGGTTTATGAAATGAGTGGGTTTCATTTAATTTAACTTTCGTAGATGAGCTTGTAAGATGTAGGTAATATATTCTGCTGCAATTTGGAATGGTTAAAGTATAATAAGTATTTACTTAAGTAATACTAGTTGACCCGGCGAACTTCGTTCGGCCTAAAGGTCGAAAATTATCAGTGTTTCTCCACTATATTATGCATGTATTATAAAAACCTTCCTGTTGAATTACTCTATCTATGAAAAAAAACGCATTTAAATCCGTAGCGTAGTTTTAAAGATCTAAGCTTACATAGGGACCGACAGCGAGAGCGACTTTGTTTTATACTATGTAGTGAAGATAAAATGTTTAGAAATATAGATGCATTCAGAATTGGTGATACAAAAATCGATTGAGACGATAACAATCTCTTTCACACAACTTTGGTTAGAGGATAATGCTAATAAACTGAGAAAGTACGGAAGATATATCAGAAATGCAAACAATTTTATGATATTCTCCGAACGATAATAACGTACAAAACAATAACGCATTTTTTTACAAGTTAATGAACATGCATTTCATCTTTGGGTAAATGTCTACTGCCACAAATGACCATTCGCAGCCCCCTGATAATATATATCAAAAGTAGTTTATTAGAATACTGAACAGCGATAGCCTAATGGTTGAAACCTGCCCTCTCGATCGGGAGGTTCAAGGTTCAAATCCAGGCACGCACCACTGATTTTTCTGAAATTATGTGCGTATTAGAAATTAATTATCATTGCTTTTTGGTGAAGGAAAACAATGTGAAAAAACCTACACACCCGAGAGTTCTAAAAAACAAAAAAGTTCTCGGAGGTCTGTGAAGTCTACCAATTCGCACTTGGCCAGCGCGGTGGACTATGGCCAATAACTCTCTCATACCGAGAGAAGACTCGTGCTCAGCAGTGAGACAATAATGGATTGACAACGATGTAACTTACTGCTGTAACGTACTGGTACTTACTTCCATAATAAAAGAAAACAGTTTTATAAATAAAAATAAAATAAAATAAAAAAATAAAATAAAAATAAAAATGAAATAAAATAAAATGTATTTATTTCAGGCAACTAAAGACCCATTTATGGTTAGTAACAAATTACTTAGAAACTATGTTAGTATTATAATTTATTATCATTTATTTTTTTATTTATTCACTTTACATTAATTTTGTTTTACATCACACAACATTACCTTCAATTGCACAATATAATAAACAACTTGCAAGCTTTATAGAATTCTGGATTAAGCATTGTTATTCATATTGCATTGTCAATCTATCATCTATATCAGAAAGTAATCGAGCCACTTCAAATATTGGATATTAAAAATTGTTTGCATTATACCGTTCGTTGGCTGCAAGGCAAAATTATATTGGTGCTATCTACATGTATTATTGGACTCACAATACATCATTGTTGCTACTAAAATAGGATATCAAGATTTTAATACGTTTCAGTAATAAAATAATTGTTACAAGTTATTGTGTACAGCGCCATCTATTTTTCATTTTAAGAAACAAAAGTACAAAGTTTACTTAAAACGCCTGTTGCTCAACAAAGAGTTATTTATAAGAAAGTGAAACAAAATTAAACCATACTTGTGGAGTTTCGGGTAATGTTTGTTTAAGATTCGTACCAGTTGTTAAGTTTTTTTTTATATTATGATAAATTAACATGGTCATCGTGATACCCCCGAATCTCAATTCCAAACATTTAAAAGTAGCAGCGCATTTATAACAGATTTGAGTTCCATATAAGTTCTTTGGATTGGATATCAGATAAACAAGGACGGTCATGACCACTTACATAACACTTACACTCTCTTACATATAAACACATTACATAACCGTTGGTTACTCAATAAAAAAAACCTATTTTACTTCAATTGCACTCGATGCAAAAACAACGTAAAATATTTTGCACTACTATGAGTTTTGATTAAAATTAACAGGTAATGTATGTAGTCGGCATATGTATGTAGTATATGTATATGTAGCCAGCCTATTAACTTTGCGGTTAGCGGGTTGTCATTGCAAAATATGTCATATAACCACGAATCAAATTAATGTAATTTACAGTTAATTAAACTTCAAATATTAATTTCCTATTTATTTTGTTGGTACCGAGCTGTTGGACATAATTATTGTACTGGATGTATGGTGCCTTATGTATGTATGCATCGTGTGTTTAATTATTTATATTGGTTATATGAATTGTGTAGTATAATGTTTTTCAGGTATATATTAATACCGTGGACAGATTTTAGAACTAATTTATCTATTTGAAAGTGGTAGAACCAGTGTAGTTCGACCGGGGAAGTACCACCGCCACACATATTTATAGCGTGAAGAATTTCTTGCGTTTCGGTGGGACGGTGTGGTTGCCGGCACATGAGGCGACCACATTAGTCCTTCGGAGTAGCAACACATCTGTGATTGACATCAGATTAAACCCTGGGTCTATATGAAGTTCATGGGAGGCAGTGACCGCTTACCATCAGGTGGACTGCATGCTCGTTTGCTACTTCAGTTAGATAAAAAAAAAAACCTGTCTCATCTCAGAAGAATATAATGCATTTACTAGGTGGTAGAATATGTATGAAGCAATCGGAAAGGTACCACCGTCACAACAATTTCTAGCGTGAAGCAGTTTTGCTTTCGACCGACGACCAGTGGGTCCCGGGTTCGATTCCCGGCCAAGCACGTATCTGAAATGAAATAAAATGAAATGAAATGTCTTTATTTTTGTATAGGCTAACGGGGCACTTACAAATTGTCAGTTACATTTTTTTATTACACTACCACCGGATCGGAAAACGACCTCAACTGAGAAGATCCGGCAAGAAACTCAGCGGGTTTGTCTTTTTTCTTATTTATATCCATTTTTTTTATTTAATTACAATCATGTTTTTTACATGGTAATAAAAGTTAGCTCCAGTATCTTGCCTTCTGAATGATGAGTTAAGATTCTTGTTCTGGTTCTGGGTGTTTGTGTATTCATCTTTGTGTGTGTCCGTGGCACCCACGACACAGGAGAAAATACTGTTGGGCTATGAATGTAGAAAGCGCTTTAAATTTAAGTTTTTTTTTAGTGAAAGGTGTGGTTGCAGGCCCATCTTAGTCCACAAGAGGGGCAACGTATTTGTGATTGATTTAAGATAAACACTTGTTTTATATGAAGTAGCTTACGTCTATGGGCCGCACCGACCACTTGATATCAGGTGGACTGCATGCGTATGTTTGAGACTATAATTTTATAAAAAACTAGCTGACCCGGCGAACTTCAATCCACTTAAAAGTCAAAAAATCAAAATTATCAGTGTTTCTCCACAAAAACTTTCCTGTTGAATCACTCTATCTACTAAAAAAGTGCATTAAAATCCGT
The DNA here is from genome assembly GCA_949699795.1 of Spicauda simplicius. Classification (NCBI taxonomy): domain Eukaryota; kingdom Metazoa; phylum Arthropoda; class Insecta; order Lepidoptera; family Hesperiidae; genus Spicauda; species Spicauda simplicius. Next base: position 2,213,290 of record OX453068.1, read on the forward strand.
AGCGTAGTTTTAAAGATCTAAGCATACATAGGGACAGACAGCGGGAAGCGACTTTGTTTTTTACTATGTAGTGATTTTTCCTGGAAACTTGTTCATTTAGTGCGGTCATTAACAGGTACAATAAAAATTGTACCTATTAATGGTCAAATCTCTCAATTTTTTGTGGTACGTGCTTCTATATGGTATGTCTTTCGTGGTGATGGACACAGGAGGCATCGTCGTTATAATTTATTTTTAGAGGTAACAACGTACCTATCCGTGGATCACCTCAGACAGAACTTCAATCTTATCTGGAGTACATTACCATTATTATTGGAGTATAGTAGTCACTTATCCTCTGATGAAAAGCATGCTCAGTTTAATACCTGGTTTTAAGTATTATACATACGAGTTCAATGAAAACTATTCGAGGCTAATATCTAACTGGAATTTGAAACCGTCGTTTTCAGGAAAGAAACGAGCCACTCGTAACAAGTAGGTACTTTATACTAAAATTTATGACAACAGTTATATCAGTACGTGAACTAATATAGATTTAACGTCCGCTAAGGATCGTAAGACGTTGGCACCTACTCCTCGTCGCTGCAGTTGCTCATAAAATACTTCATTTACGATTTTACTACATAGTTTTGGAAAATATTGTTAAAAGCAATTTTCCTCGGCGTTGGCATTTTTGTAGCTTTTTGCGAGAAATAATTCTTGCGTTATTAATAATGTTTTTTTATTGTTAATTTTTATACTACACTATTGCAATAAACTAATTTTAAACATAAATGTTGCAGGTTGTAGAACCAGTTTAGTTCGACCAGAGAAGTACCACCGCCACACCTATTTCTAGCGTGAAGCTTTTCTTGCGTTTCGAAGGAAAGGGTGTGGTTGCCGGCGCACTTTTATATGAGTCGATCATCATAGTCCTCGGGAGTGGCAACGCATCTGTGATTGACTTGAACCCATGTTCTCTTTGAGGTTGCTCACAGATGTCCATGGGCGGCAGTGACCACTTACCATCAGGTAGACTGCATGCTGGTTTGACATTTCAATCAGATAAAAAAATCTACACAGCAACATTATCTGCTTGCGTTTGTTTGCTTTGATTTAATTGTAATTATCAAGTTTAATTGAGCTAAGGTAATAACCTACTTGGCCTTAGCTGTCGAGAGTAGTAACGCATCTGTGATTGACTTCAGATAGAACCTTTATTCTAAATGAAGTTACTTACAGATATATAAGGTGCTGTACTCCATAGGTTATAAGTAACAGTGGTTGCAGTAACTAAAGGGACTGCATGCGTTTTTTCTTCGTCTGATAGATAGTAACTCTAAATTCGACTTTTTAAACATTTCCTCGTATTCCCTCTATACTGTGCACATTATTTTTCAAGTACCACATTTGATATAATACAGTGAAGGTTTTATTATATCGGATACTTTCTAGCACGTGGTCTAATATTACTTTTACGAGGACGTAGGGATCGTAAAGGCGCATCATTTTCTACTGCAACTTTCATATCTTACTTTACGATTTATGTGTATAATGCAGTAAGGATAAAACTTTGTAGTCCAACTGCGGCTTTACCACTATAAGTATAAGATTCTTACCATACAAAGCTCAGGTTTAGTCAAATGTAAGGCTAGATAGAGCAGTGAATTAATGGTTGAAACTTGCCCTCTCAATCGGGAGGTCCGAGGTTTAAACCAGGCACGCACCACTGATTTATGTGCGTATTAGAAATTAATTATCACTGCTTTTAGGTAAAGGAAGACATCGTGAGGAAACCTACACACCCGAAAGTTCTTTAAGAGTGAAAGTGTAAGGTCCACCAATTCACACTTGGCCAGCGCGGTGGACTATGGCCTATAACTCTCTCATTCTGATAGAAGACCCGTGCCCAGCAGTGGGACAGTGGTGGGTTGTACCCCCAAGGCTAGATACTGGAAGTAGCTTGCTAAAAAATGTCACACCAAAAACGAGCTGGATGAAAAAGACAAATTCATTGATTTTTTTGCGAGATCTTTTGTTGTTTTTGTTTATAAATGTTTTTTTACATGGGAATGAAAGTTAGCTCCAGTATCTTGCTTTACACTTGCTCTATACGTGAGCGGCGAGGCTAAAAGGGTGCCGGCCGTATGACTGCTTCACGCGTGAAATAGGTGCGGCGGTGGTAACCCGGTCGAACTATTATTTTACCACCTTGGAATTATGTAAATACACCTTGCACCTTATAAAAGAGATATACGCTATGAACGCAGTTTCATTAGTACCTACTGGGTGGATTTCGCTGTAATTTGGCACACAGATAGTTGGTGATCTGGATTAACACATAATTCTAATTACCGGAGTAAACGAGATTGACGCGGGCGGAGCCGCGGGAGTAAGTTAGTGAACAATAAGCGTGTAATAAAGGTAGCGTGGGTGTTTTACTATGGGTCCAATAACAGTTTTATAAGGTTTTTGTGAGGTCGTGATACCTCGTTACATTTTAATGTACTCTTTTTATAGTTGCAGTAAAAAGTACAAAATTCCGGTATTGCGGTAATGTTTTGTTATTTAATTTATGCACAAAAAGAACCATCCATCCATGAGCCCTTTGAGGTCCACTGCTGGCCATAGGCCGCCACTCCAACCAGTCCTGTGCCTTCTGAATCCAACGGTTTCCCGCTGTCCTCTTCAGGTCATCGGTCCACCTGGTGGGGCTGCGACCTGTGCTCCTTTAGAAAAGAACCATTTACCTACATGTCAGGTTCAGTATTCCACTGCTTAAAGAAATCATACATTTTATACATTAGTGGCTACTATTAGTATTTATACATTTATATATCGCTGGACTGGCTACTTTTAGTGAGTGAAAGGAAAATAGGAGAGGCTTTCTCCCTTTACCCGTTTTAATTGTCTCTCTCCAGGGTCATGCCTAGTATATGTTAAAATTTTTACTGTGTATTAATTCTGCGTAGATATTTGATTAAATAAAAATAAAAATTGCATAATTAGCGGGCTTACTTTAATATGAGGTGACAATCTTACACCACAGGAGTAGCAACGCATCTGTGACTAACTTTAAACAGAGAAATTGTTCTGCATGAAGTTGCTTACTTTCCACGGGTGGCAGTAACCTTCAGGTGAACTGCATACTTGTTGGCTACTTCAAATATGATCAAGTTACATTAGGTACGATGTTTTTTTTATTTTTTTACTTTGTTAGTTTTGCCCGACAGTTTAGCCATTTGGCCGACAATTTAGAAATAATAAACAAGAGTAGATTTTATTAGAAGATAAATAAAATAAATTATGTCTTGATGTACCTACTATAAACATATTTAGAATCATTTGCAATCATCATTTGTTCAGTAAGTTTTAAAATGTGTAATATTATTTATTCACAGTCCTGTATATTTTAATATACTTATACATCAAAACTTTCATTTTTGTTATTAATACGCATAGATTTTAGTTCCAATGAATTGTCTAATAAATAGTTAATTAATATCGACTGTAAATACAGTTATGTTGTGCATTTATTAGAAAATATGTCTATCAAAACCAATATCAATCAGTAGACTCGGTCGGAAACTCGTAAACATTTGAATCTCTTTACGACCATAGACAATTTATGGGCCGCCATATTGGAAAAGCGGGAAATACACTTCGTTATGGAGCTGTTTTCATGATGGTTTTCCTTTGATTTGTTTATAGACTTTTAATAGAAAACATGTGACGTGATTGAAGCGAAAAATAAGAAATTTAAAATCTACACAGGTATGTCTATGGTTGTTTGACAGTTGGATTTGACAGTTGATCTAAGATAGTAATTACGTTTAGTGGTAATAAAACAGATCATATGTTTTCTAAAAGCCGTAAATAAATCGTTGAGAATGTCCCAAAGGCTTAGTAAACGTAAATTATAGTTATTAGTCGAAATTTTAATGTTGTGTCAATTATGGCAAAAACAATAAAATCAGTGCCTCGTAAGCTAAAATAAATAAGAGTTTATGTATGTAACTAATTATACATTCACATAGCTTACATGTAAAATTTTATTATTAGCAATAAAAATTCTTATCTCTAAAAAGGAAGACAATATTGAGATTATTTTTAACTTGTAAGCCTTTTTATTGATAACTAGCTAAACCCCGCAGCTTCGCCCGCGTTAAAAAAATCAATGTGTCCCGTGGGAATAAGATATTTTCCCACAGTAAAGAGAACTCTATATGTTAATCTAGTGTATCAGCTTACTCTCTACCAAATTTATGAAAACCGCCCCAGCCGTTTAGACGTGAAGAAGTAACAAACATACACACTCACAAACTTTCGTCTTTATAATATTAGTATGAAGTAGAAAATGAAGCTTGCAAAAAGGCATCAAGAAAAACATGGTTGATAATAATAGTTAATGTCTTTTACCTATTTTATTAGTAAATAGTACCAGCTCTCAAAGGCTTTTGTACCGGTTCTCATGGGATCCGCCGGAAAATACTTAACAGGAATCTAGTTCCATATAAACAGGCTTTCAAGTTAAACAATATAAAGCCTTGTAGACACATGCCTTATGAAGGCGCTTTGACTCGTCTCAGATGGGAACCAATAAGGGGATGCCTCAAGCTGTTCGTATTTCCCGGCTGTACCTCTGTTGAGGGTCGAGTGATTTCTTGCCACTATTCAGTTAATACCTATTGTTTAAATGGTTAAATGTTTGATGGTAAGTGATCACTGCCGACTTGCGATATCTGTAAGGAACGTTATATAGAACATGGGTTTTATTTCAAGTCAAACAAAGACGCGTTGCTACTCCCAAAGACTGATATGGTCGCTTCATACAAAAGTGTGCCGGCAACCACATTCTTCCATCGAAACGCAAGAACTGCATTACGGTAGAAATAAATGTAGCTTTAGTGACCTTCGCCACACTTTTTATAAACACACACACACACACACACACACGCTTTCTACACTCATAGCCCCACACAAGGATTTTCTCCTGTGTCGTGGGTACCATGGACATACAAAGACGAATATACAAACACCCAGACCCAGGACATGAATCTAAACTCATCATTCAGATACCTGCCTGGCCGGGAATCGAACCCGGAACCCATTGCGCGTCAGACCGTCATGGTAACTGCTGCGCCACGCGGGTTGTGTGTGTTTATTAACAATGAATCTTGTAGTAGCCACCAAAGAAAGCGATTGACAAACAAAAGAGAAGAAAATATTGAACTGTCGTTTTATATATTCGCATTACAATAAAAAATAGAACGAGCCCTCTGGGACTTTTGTACCGGTTCTCATGAGATCTGCAGGAAAATACTTAACAGGAATCTTGTTCCATATAGACAGGATTTAACGTTAAACAATATAAAGCCTTGTAGACACATGCCTTATGAAGGCGCTTTGACTCGTCTTAGATGGGAACCAATAAGGGGATGCCTCGCGCTGTTCGCATTTCACGGCTTTACGTCTCTTGAGGGTCAAGTGATTTCTTGTCACTATTGAATACCTATTGTTCAAATTGAGCAGCAAACTATGGTTAAGGAATTTTATTCTAATTAAGAATTAACAATTCAGTTACATGAGAAATTAAACGCTATATACATTTTTATCTTATACAAAGGTGGGTAGCAACAAAATAACATCGTCGACATAGTGGACAATTACGTAATCAATACATGCAATAAACGTGTACTTGATACGGTATGCAATACCGTTACTATGAGTTTACTGTTTCCTCAAAACAAGTTTTTGACGTGACAACGTCTTATAATTCGATGGAGCCGGTTGCACGTATGAAAAACATGATTTACGCGGCGTTACCCCGCTCTGAGGCGTTCCATTTAAGGCTTAAAGTGCAAGCGAGAGCATGGAATGAGCGACAAAGAGGCATAATCGGCCAATACGCATAAATACAATTATGTCAAAAAATTGTCAGGAAATTGATCCTGCAGTCCGGGACGATCAACAATCCCGCAATATTCTCGTAGGCTGTGACGACCAACAATCTCGTGATATTCCCGCAAGCCATAACGATCAACAGTCCCACGATATTCTCGCAAGCCGTGACGCTTAATAATCCCGCGTTATTTCCGAAAGCTGCGTCGACCAACAACTCCGCAAATTTCTCTCAAGCTGTGTCGATCAACAATCTCGCGATATACCTGCAAGCCGTAACGATCATTATCCTCCCGATATTCTTGAAAGCTGTAACGACCCCGCGATATTCCGCGATAGCCGTGACATTCAACAATTTCGCGATATTCCCGCAAGCCGTGTCGATCAACAATTCCGCGATATTCCCGTAAGCTGTAAGGATCAACAATCTCGCGATATGCCCGCAAGCCGTGACGATCAACAGTCCCGCGATATTCCCGCGAGCCGTGTCGGTCAACAATGCCGCGATATTCCCGCAAGCCGTGACGATCCTCTAAAATTGCAAAGCACGGGCGTTACAGTGAAATTGATTGAGGAATTTAATTAAAATTTTCGACGTTGTCCTCACCATAGAGTGTTAAAAGGATAGAAATGGTTCCTTTATTCAAGTAATCAATTTAAGTAAGGTTAAAAACTGCTTAAATTGAATCAATGATCAATTGTGGAATAAAAATAGTTAACTATTTACCAAAACTCGTTTTTAGATGCATTTTGTGATTTTATATTTCTAATTTTGTGATAGCCGAAATTCGTTTAGAAATGTTTAATTCCTTATATCCACATATGAATATTAAAAGTACTTATAACAACAAATAATCTTTAAAACCGTAAGTAATCTATAAAACAGGGTTTTATATCCCATATCTAAGGCGTTAATTACCACATTATTATTTTTTGTCTAATTGAAGTCGCAAACGAGCATGCAGTCCACCTGATGGTAAGTGGTCACTGCAGCCCTGCGACATCTACAATGTACAAAAATGGGACAGCCGAATAGTAAAATCGCAACATTTTGTATAATATTATTTCTTTAAACATTAAATATATCCTCCTAGATTAAACAGACAGATATAAAATTAAAACAGACAAATGAAAGAAATACAGAAATTATGTACACAAGGCGTGCTTTACTAAAATCTTTAGGTAATGGACTGAAAGAACGATGTGGTTAGTAAAACACTTTAATAGATGGCATAATGCTTTACGCTTTTATATAAAATGACATTTCTATTTCAAATGAGCACTGTGGAAGCAAATCCGCCTCGTTTTGGCTACACCTACGCATTGAACCTAACGAATAAAGTTACTGTTACCTTTTTCATTTTAGAACGTCCTAAATTATTAACTCAACCCATTTCACTCATTTTATGGATTACTCAAATATGTTGCTATGACCTAAAATAACTGTCTATTTCTAAACATATCCCTTGGTTAAATGAATAATACAGAACTTATCAATTTTACGTTAAAGTTAAAGTTTTATCCTAAGCGGACTAGATTTGAATGTATGGTCTAAATACACTTTGGTTAGTAGCCTTATTATATTTTATTTAGTTTCAGCCTTATTCATTAAACAAAAAAATATTAATAATTTGTTTACTTCTTAAAATACCTAAAATTATATTTATGTCGTCAACTCATTATTGTCCCACTGCTGGGCACGGGTCTTCTCTCACAATGAGAGAGTTTTAGGTCATAGTCCATCGCGCTGGCCAAGTGCGAATTGGTTGATTATATTTATATATTTTGTATTTTAGTAGTCTAATAATATTTTCGTCTTACGATCATAACAACCACGGTACTACAAAATATATAAAAACTACAATCCGGAAAATACCTCAGTTTCGAAACCATCTGAAAAAATCTGACCATAATTTAACATACGTTATTAAAACGCTTGAAAAACAAAACAAAAAAATATTCTAATGGTACCCCCATTAGAGTATTTTTTGTTTTGTTTTTTATTATAATTTTGGAATTGTATTCAACTCCAAAAATATATACCACGATACATACGACACTACCATCTATATAGAAAACATGCCACCCTACATTCCCTCAGGGTTCCAAATGGGAAAGTGTATAATTATGTAAATTCGTAAAGTTTCAAAATGATCGAGCGAATTACGGAAACTTTGTATAAATGTCCTAACACGAGCAAGTAAAAGACAATTAATTTCTTACGATGACATAATATATGTACCTACATATTGTACATACCTGTAAATTTGAAGGTGATACGTTTGTATGAGGGTTTGTACGAGAGTTTTCTCGTGGATGGTATTTGGAACCTAACCGCCACATCTATGACAGCCCGCATGGCTCAATAGTCAGCATTCATTTAAGATTAAAATACCAAACAAGGGATCATTCCCGCTCGGTCAACAATGTTGACGACTGGGAAATTAAAAGTTGCAGTTCACAGTGTCTGATCTTAAGTGGTCTCCGCCGTTCATGTAGGTACATCTGTAAGCAACTTATGCAAAACAAGGATTCTATGTAAAGTCAATCAAAGATGCATTGCTGCTCCCGAGATCTAACATGGTCGCCTAGTATAAAAATGAACTGGAAATCAAACCCTTCAAAAGAAACACAAGACACCCGTTATGGTTATACATACGTGTCTAGCATACTAGACGGACATGCAGGTCCCGAGTTCGATATCCAGGCAAATATCTAAATGGTTAAAAATTTCTGTTCTAGGTCTGCGTGTACTTAGTAGTCATAATAAAAATCGAGTATATGAATTTAGAAAGCGTTAAAAAGTGAAGTCGTCGTCAACCCATTATTGTCACACTGCTGGGCACGGGTCTTCGCCCAGAATGAGAGAGTTTAGGCCATAGTCCACCGCGCTGGCCAAGTGCGAATTGGTGGACAAAAAGTGAAGTATTCTTGCATAATTGATCCCCTTCGCATATTGTTCTATGACGGCGGCCCTCGTCGATTGTTTGCTCAAGCACGAGTTCCAAATTGACTCGCACAATCTTACTACTTTTGAATACAATCAATCTACATTGAGTACAGTTTTGGCTACATATATATCAGCCTTGAAAGGCACTGCTGGACATAGGCTTCCTCTAAATGTTATCACTCCGACCGGTTCTGTGCTTTCTGAATTTATTGGTTACGCTCTTTCAGCTTTAAGTCTTCGTTGGATAGTAGATATCTAGAGTTGTTATACAAGTAAACACGACTAAGTAAGAATTAATGAGACCTGATTTAAAATAAAACTTATGGAATGAACAAAATTGTTTTAGTAGTTTTGGGAGTTTTCTAAAGCGTGTGGTTATTAAAGGGTAGTAAATAAGGGTAGTAACTTTAATGTTTCTCTATTTCGTCTGTTAATTCGCTAGACGATAGGTTATAGACCTCTGAAGGCCTAATGTCTGAAACTTTCGGAAAGTTCTCTAAAAACGTTTTCACAGGTGGGTGAGGTCTTTCAATTCGAACTTGGCCAGCTCGATATAGTATGAAGTTGAAAAAAAAATAAAGGCCATTAACCACAGTGCAGTTAGATCACAAACTTTTACAATTCTTTTCGTTTTTATCCGACTGTGTCAGAAGGAGGGTAATGTTTTTAAGGGTATGCATTTTTTTATAAGATTGAAATAGCAAACGAGCATGCAGTCCACCTGATGGTAAGTGGTCACTGCCGGCTTTGGACATTCGTAGGCAACTTCATACAGAAAATGGGGTTCAATCTGAAATCAATCATAGATGCGTCGCTACTCCCGAGGACTAAGATGGTCGCCTCATATAAAAGTGTGTCGGCAACCACATCCTTCCATCGAAGCGCAAAAAACTGTTTCACGCTAGAAATAGGTGCAGCAGTGGTATTTCCCCGGGCGAATTACACTGTAAGTGTACTTTACACGAAAATACTTTATAATAGAATATTGAGACATGGTGACGTTTTTTTACTTGTGAGATTGTAGGCTCATAGATCATCTTCTCCATTTTTGTCGGCCACTACCACGCACTAACCAAAAAGTTGCCACGAGCTAAAATGAATAAGGGAATAAACAAATTGTACTTTATTTTGAAACTACGTACATTTCTTCGTTTAGTCAATGTACTACAACCTGAAAAAAGTTGACAACCCTAATTTCATCTCATCATCTTTATGTACTCTCATAAGTACTTTACAATATTCCGCTTTACGACCCATGATCATTAATTTCAAAAGTTCAGCTAATTGGCTGTACAGTTCCTTGGTTCCAATTTACAACAGTTGCTGTTCGGACGGCAGACATTTGCTATTTATCAGACACAAAATGGCCGGCGTTTTGGCCGAGAAAGTTCCCTCTTTAATTGAAAGAGCTATTTTCAACTGTCTTTGTTACTAGTAATAAGCTAAGATATTTCTTGCAATTGTTGTTCCTTTGCAATACACCCTTTAATTTAAAATAATTACTAACTAGTCTTTTTTCTTGTTATTTTATGAATAGTTTATTGTTATCTAAACCGTTTGTTGTCGATTGAAATTGTTAAATTAAGTTAATGTAACATATATTCTTTCTTAATATGAATCAAAATGTTGTAAAATTCGCGTGATTAAAAATATATACGATTATTACATCTACTAAATATATATGTCGCACCTTTATTCATGAAAAGAAACTTCTTTATTTTTTTATTTGCGAGTATATACTTCCTTCACTTTACGCTATAAACTCGCGAAACATAAATTTTGAGTTATTTCTCTTTATGGATTAAAGTGCGATGTGTTCTTCTACGAAAGGCTACGAAACATCTGCTAGCAATAACATTGAGCATTAAAAATAATTATTAAACCTCTAAATTCTACTTCAAGATCAAAATATGCTGAAATTTAATCAATACTGACGCTTACAGTATCAAGCGCCAAGGCGGTTATGTAGCTGTCTTATACGACTTATAGAAGTATTGATGACAATGTCAGATATTGTACTGAATTAAATCCGAATAGTTCAATATATTTGTACCCAATAAATAACCTTCACATGTTTCTTTGAAAAGCATTTGTTTTACTTATGTTACACCAGACATTTATTCCTTTTCAATAATTATATTAACTCGGATTGACAGTACCTATTCCAATCAATTTAATTCAGTAATCCGTCAGTAAACACCACAATATACCATGGACAGTGCCCATAAATCATGGTATAATAAACCGTCTTTACGATGCCACCGTTCATCATATCACCCATAAACTATGGAGGTCAGTGGAAGCCGTCGATTTTCAGCCCACGCTTATCCAAGGATTGACATCTCGAGTTCTTAAGATTAATATTGTATTTGAAGTAATGAATATTTATAAACTAGCAGTGTGCCGCGATTTTACAGCTTAAAGTGTAACATGATCTCAAATTGGTAATAACTTTTGATAGAATAAATGTTTTTACTAATTCATACCAAACTAGTTGAATCCCGCAGCTTCGGCGGCGTTAACAGATAGAAATAAGACATTTCCCCACAGTAAAAAGTAGCCTATATGTTAACAAATATTGAAATATTCCTAATCCTCTAAATTAAATCCTATAGTAAAATTCTAAAAGATCTACAAGTTTTTATGATTACGTGTTTTCAGGCTGTTTGTTTCAAACTGTCTGCACATCGTATACTTATATGTATTCTGTAAATGTATACGATAGACACACACGTTGAGTTTTCACTTTAATTATATGTATACATTCTTTTTCTATAGGGATAGAGTAAAATTCCTCCTATTTTTTCCTTCCTATTTTGCTGAGAAAGTATCTGTCATTAGCTGGTGACAGATGACCATAGGCAGTGACCCTCATCTACTTGTTTGCATGTTTACACTAAGATTAGTACAGAATGTGCGATTAGTAAAATCCGAATAATTTAATTATAATGATACTTTCGTATACCTTGTTCTATAATATGTATGTTTAATTTAGGCGAAATTATGACATAATGGAAAGAGCTGTGATAGGTTAATGCTTTAAACATGGCCTCTCAATCGTCTATAGTTTCAAAAAAGTCTATAGCTTCGAATATCAGGCACGTACCAATGACCTTTCTTAGATGAGAGCGTATTAGAAATTAGTTATTATCACTAGAACTTACATAGTTGAGAGTTAAACTGTATACAAACTACCAATTCGCACTTGACCTGCAAGGTAAGCAGGTAGAACACTGATAGCCTAATGGCTGCAACTTACCCTCTTAATCGGGAGGTCCGGGGTTCAAACCCAGGCATGCACCACTGAATTATGTGCGTATTAGAAATTAATTATCACTGCTTTTCTGTGAAGAAAAACATCGTGAGAAAACCCAAGAGTTCTTAAAAAAAAGTACGCGGAGGTGTGTGAAGTCCACCAATTCGCACTTGGCCAGCGCGGTGGCCTACGGCATAAAACTCTCTCATTCTGAGAGAAGACCCGTGCCCACCAGTGGGACAATAATGGGTTGTACCCCAGTGAGGTAACACTGACTTACTGACTGACTTACAATACTCATTTTGAGAGGAGACTCGTGCCTAGCTGTAACAATAATAGGTTGACGACAAACGAAATTTGTTCTTTTTTCATTTCCTCTGAGCGACCAAACCCTTCCAAACCTTCCAAACCTTCCAAACCAAATCATGTCAGGACATCGATAGAAGCTAGTCAGAAACATGTACTTGTCCTTTACACAAACTTCCATCTGAGTTTCCGTGACAAACAAACTCATACCATTCAATGGAGTGATAGAAATCAATTCCTTCGAGTCAACAAACTACGGTACAGTTTGTTGGATCGACAGTCCAGTTGTACGCGATTCTGACCTTTCTTCACCATTTATAAATAAGGAAAGTATATGCGCTTCATGATTCACATATGGCCTATTTTCCCTTGGATTATACCATTTTTATGGAGATTTTCCTGGCTGTCCGGTTGATTTAATATTTGACAAACAGGATGTCAGGGAATACGGGATAAACAGATAGGATAGTGATATGGATTTTCATTCGTACATTGGAAGTTCAGGATTCAAATCTCGGTTATCGATTTTTCACAGTAAGTTAAGATACAATTAAATAACTTCCGTAAATTCTTTAATTAGCAATTAATAACAAGATTACGGATCAGGATCAGATCAAACTTGACCGCTGCGGTCACGATCCATTTAACGGACTGTTTAAGCGGCAGTAACATTAAACCGTGCGTAACCGTCATATATTAAAATGTAAAATTTCCGCATTAATATTAGTCAATTCAAAGCGCGAAAGAGTGTTACTTCTTCTTCTTATACATTCTCACATACTTTCCCCTTTACAGTATTAATAAGATTGTAAAGAGACGCAGCAGAAAGCAGCAGACTTGGACCAGAAACTCGCCTGTTTGATCGAAAGGTCAGAGGGTCAAGGCTCAGGCACGCCCCACATTTTTTTCTAAAATTATGTGCGTATTAGAAAGTATTGTCACTGCTATAAACTATGGCCTTTTTTTTGTTCTCGAGGGGGAAACCTTCAAAAGGTACCCTACGCTGTGGAACCACACATACCGCCATCCTTCAGATCGCCTGACCGAACAGTTTGAGCTCCCACTCTAGCCGCTTGGAACCCCGGAAGCCCCTTTTAGTCGCCTCTTACGACAGGCAGGGGGTGCCGTAGCCCTATTTTGATCCCGGACGGATCTAAAGGGACCATCAACTATGCTTTAAAACACTCTTTTTCTGAGAGAAGGCCATGCCTAGTAATGTAACAGTAATAGGTTGATGACGGCAGATACTAAATATTGATTACAAATCAGTAGACATTTGTTTCCAGTGATTAATCCATTCCAAACTCTGTCGTGAAAGGCAGCTTCCTATTTCAGCACGGCTTTATCTAGACAGTTAATTTAATGAGATTTTTATCGCCAAAGAAGACATCGTGAAATCTTTCCATTATATGCTTGATTAATTGTGTACTTTAAAGTTTACCTTCGGCTTGGTAAACTTTTACAAGCGTTATTTATATGCTTTTTCATAAAACCCCGTATTCAGAGTAGACAGAATAACGTATTTACACTGTTAATAGTTAGTTTAATCCCATTGCAATACACTCAGTGCGGTGATCAATGAATCAGTTAAAATTTCGCATTTTAACATCTAAACGGTTTAATCATAGAGGTAACGGTAACGGTCGAAATTTGTCCGTAAATCAACTCAAACATTAAACTATACTCCGGGCAAATTCGATCTGGAATAAATGTAAACAAACCGTAAAATCTAGGGTTATCACCAACTTCCACGAATTTGTATACAAATGCATTTTATATTTAACCAAACTATACATTAAATTTTCGCGTAATTTAATTAACAAGCGTTGATTAACTAATAATGACCAACTGCAAGATAATATGCTAAAACTAGTCAAACAAAATTTATTTACCATTATCGTCATTGTATAACTAATGATAACAGTTACAACCTTAATTCCATGAAGGGATTTGCAACCTATTATAAGTTACAGGTAAAAGTTAATAATACGTAAAATACCGCTGATACAACAACAAAAAGTTGCATTCCCCTGCCTGTTAGTGGTTGCTAGGAAACGCTTTGTTATTATTATTATATTATTAAAAATTCCATATCGAATTTCCCCGATTATAGATAAGTTATATACAAAACCAGCATAAACTGTTCTTTAATTCAATTACACTATGATTAGAAAACAGTCTCAGGCCTCAGGTACCAGGAATATATTTTTCGGCTGTATATTAACTTTCGAGATGTTTTAAAAACACCTATTACAGGGAAAGGTTTAATTGTATTTGCTTAATCATACCATTAAGCGTTGCTGTTATTAGGCAAATATGGATATACTATATCCATAGTGTGTGCTTCAGAATGCCAAAGAATTCTCCCACCTTTAAATATCTATGCTACACTATAATTTCTTGCAAAAATAGTATGTTATTTCATTAAGTCCGTTAAGATCAATATAAGCTTTCAAATTATGCTTAATCATGATAAATACACTTAACTTTCCTCCCCCTTGCGTCGTTCCGCAATGCTGGGGGTCGTGATCTCAATCATAAGATGATTCTTCTGTACAATGTTTTTCCATCTACTTCTATTCTCGGCGACGTGTACGGCCTCGGAAACGTTCATACTGAGAGTGTTGCGGATTTGGTCAGACCAGCGCATAGGATTGCGCCCCTATGGCCTCTTGCCATCGACTTTGCTAGTGACAATGAGCTTTTGGAGGTCGTCACTAGGTTTACGGGCTATGTGACCGAAGAACTCAAAGATCCTCCGTAGATGCTTGAGAGCCTCGGTTTCTTGGCATCTTAAAAATTAAACTAATAAAAACGGTTAACTTTAACAACTAAATAAATAGTTAATGCTTTATAGAGCCCCACACTATGAAATTTTCTGTGGCGAATGCCATGAGCACGAAGACAAATTCAACAATATCCACATGTAGAACAGAAATTCAAATTCATCATTTAGATATTTGGCTAGCCTTTTCCTCGCTGGAAACGAACCCGGAACCTCTTACGCCTTCGTGATTTCCAGTTACCTTATCTCACTTTGAATCACGTTGAAAACTAAAAAGATTTGTATAATGTGTCAAACTTATATGTTACACTACGTCAAGCCGTTTGGGCTTTAGCGCCAAATAAATGTACATAGGTACATATTTACGCTCGAAAAAGTTCCAGTCGGCTAATTACTATATTAAAGTTCAGTACGCAATTTCAGTACAATATCGAGCATGCACAAAGGTTGTCACATCCCGTCTATTATAATTGAAAATTTCATCTCGTAACCCGAATATTGGGAATGTCGACCCCTCGACGAACATGGCGTATACCTCAAGTGTATTTGTAAAGTAATTTTCGAATTTCACTTGTCAGTTCAAACAAAAATGGGTGTAATTTGTTCATTTTTTGTTAATTAATCTTATAACGTTACAATTTTCCAGTTTCAGTAACATTTTTAATGTAAAGCAACAGACATTGCATGTCAGACACGGGCCGTAGCAGTTAAATATTTTACGATATTATTCGCAGACAAAGCCCGCGTATGTGAGGTCATGTTACAATATTTAAATACCTGGTCATATATTTTTTTGTCCTTGTCCTATACCTTATTGTCCTACTGTTGGGCGCGGGTCTTCTCTCAGAATTAGAGAGTTTTTGGCTGTAGTCCACGGCTTGCCAAGTGCTAATTGTTGGACTTCACACACCTCTGAGAACTTTTTTTTAAAGAACTCTCGGGTGTGTAGGTTTCCTCGTAATGTTTTCCTTCTCCGTAAAACAGTGATAATAATTTTCCCATACTTAGCTTTTTTATTTTACGATACTTTCATAAGGTTGACTGTTACTTTGTTAGGAAGCATTTTTTCCTAAACTTAATTCTGCCTCTCGCCCGTTGTACTTTTGTAGTGAATAAAGAACGAATAATATATTATAGTTGAAGGAATTCAACTACACTCGTAACGGAATCCGCTTACAGGGGGAGCGCGGATATCCCGCTTATTCCAGCCACCACAACCCTAATGACATTTCCTTGCACGATCCCTTAGTGCGATAACTGAGGAAAGTTATTCACTGGAACTTTAATGATAGAGTAGAGATTTATTGAAACAAGTTACATTGTTAAAATGAAAAAATGCGACTGCATAATAAATTCGTTTAGTTACTGTTGATAGATCTTAAGCAGTTGGTTTTTTTTTATAATAATAATTTCGCTTTTTTTATCTAATTAAAGTAGCAAACGAGCATGCAGTCCACGATGGTAAGTGGTCACTGCCGCCCATGGACGTCTGTAATCGACTTCATACAGAACATGGGTTCCATCTGAAGTCTATCACAGAAGCGTTGCTACTCCCGAGGACTATGATGGTCGCCTCATGTGAAAGTGTGCCGCAACCACACCCTGCCATCGAAACGCAAGAAATGCTTCACGCTAGAAATAGTTTTGGCGGTGCTACTTCCCGGGTCGAACAACACTGGTTTTACCTCCAATTTGCGGCTAGGTAGTAACATAAAAGTGTTATAATTTTTTTTGTAGTGGTCTATTTACTCGCTTTTATTTGATACCTATATTTAAATGATCACTACATAGTATAAAACAAAGTCGCTTCACGCTGTCTTTCATCTTTAAAACTGCGCTACGGATTTTAATGTAGTTATTTTTTAGATAGAGCGATTCAAAAGGAAGGTTTTATATATAATACATGCATAATATAGTGGAGGAACACTGATCATTTTGGATTTTTGACTTTTAGGGGGAACGAAGTTCAACGGGTCATCTAGTAATGAATAAAAAAAAGTTTCTTATCACCCATTTCTCTGACCAATTTTCTTCAATCCTGTAACACTTGTTCATTTCTACTATCAAAATCGTAAATTATCTTTTTTACGCGACATTATACGAATATATTAAAATAAACCCACGTCTTTCCCTAAGCCAATATCTTCAATATTAATAAGGAGAGATGAAAACCACGCCTCTTTTTGGTAACGTCAGTTCCATATTCCATAATGTTGTCGAAATCCAACAAACTTTTAATTACCTGAAAGGCCGGAATTATCCGAGAGACAACGGCTGATTTTACATAATTAATGTTATTACAAGAACAAAATTTAATTAAACGAACTAGACGAACAGCGGCGACACTGGATACTAATTATGATTAGAAGGTTTATAGATTAGCGTGATTTTGCTAAATTATTGATCATTAGGTTGTTGTTGTCAACCCATTATTGTCTCACTGCTGGGCACGGGTCTTTTCTCGGAATGAGAGAGTTTTTAAGCTATCACCGCGCTGGCTAAGTGCGAATTGGTGGACTTCACCCACCTCCTAGAACTTTTTTTTAAGAACTCTCGGTAGGTTTCCTCACGATGTTTTCCTTCGCCGAAAAGCAGTGATAATTAATTTCTAATACGCACATAAATCAGTGATGCGTGCCTGGCTTTGAACCTCGGACCTCCCAATTGAGAGGGCAAGTTTCAACCATTAGGCTATGTGTGTATAATGCGTTTTTAGTTAATTTTAGGTTTGTTTTATGCATTATTTGAAAAAAATATTAACATTTGACAATTATTCTCTACATCAACTGTAACCGTGCATAATGTCATCCTCCTCCGTCTGCGGCAAGTATCTTAAAAAGGAATCACAAGTTTTTGCTTCACGTATTAAAATATAGATTACAATAAAGACTCATATTTAATACAATAAAGTTATTTTAAGTAAGTGCCAACTAGATCTAAACATAAACTGAAGCTAATCAATGAAACAGCATGTACTTGGAATCAATAAACGAGGTTCTAGCCCATCTGATGTCGTCACTTAGATGATTGTCGCCCATAAACGTAATCTACCAACCCTTACTACGAGTTTATGTGATTCGTCTAAATAATTTAAGTTTTCGTTCATAAATTGCGATATATACATACTCTATTAGGTAATGTTATTATAATTAATATTTATGTTACGTGTTTTTAAACGTAAGAAGAAGAAGAAGGATTTATTTATATATAGCGAGATGTTATAATATAAATACGTATAACATACATATGTATATTCTAAGATGCAGTGTCATGAACTTTGCTTGTTCCCGAGAGCTTCTAATTACCTCAAAGACGAAACGCCAAAATTCTTCGCGGAACAAAGGCGAATCTCTATGTAATTAATGCTGTAACACGGAAGAAAATTCTATTAGCGGTGAAAGAGGAAACTTTTCTCGTGTCATGTCAGCGAATTTCTTGGTTAATACAAGTATTAAAGCATTGGTATAGCGCAGTGGTTTAAAATTCAGTCTGTCAGTTTGGGGATGCATAGCTTGAACCCTTGATACTTCACTTATCAAGCTTACGTGCATCTCGTCAACCTATTATTGTCCCACTGCTGGGCACAGGTCTTCTCTCAGAATAAGAGAGTATAGGCCATAGTCCATCGCGCCGGCCAAGTGCGAATTGTTGGACGTGCATATTAAGGAATGATTATCAATTGCTTAACCGTAAAAGGAAGTATTATGAAAATCAACACACTTGAGTTTTTGAGAAAAAAAAAGAATGATTATCAATTGCTTAACGGTAAAAAGAATTTCATAATGTGAAAATCATCACGCGCGAGTTATTAAGAGAAAAAATATCAAAGGAGTGTGAATTCAGTTAATCCGATCTCGGTCAGTGCGGTGACCATGGCAGAACCTCCTCAAACTCGGAGAAGACCATTCGAGAATACCAGAGGATCAGGGATAGAACGTCGTCAACCCATTATTGTTTCACTTCTGTGCTGAGGTGCTCTCTTAGAACGAGAGAAATTTAGGGCACAAGCTACCGCGTTGGCGAAGTCCGAATCAATATACTTAATTTGAAATTCTTTTAAAGAACTTTTAGTTTCCATCATCGGAACACAGTGCTCAGTGTTTGAGATTCAAACCACGGTTGGAAGGCCGGGTTTTAATTATTAGGCTATTCCCTCTCACGATAAAGAAACATTGATTGTACTTTTTTGGAGCAAACATAATCATATTGCTCTTATGTAGACGGGAGATAATCTGGCTCATTTTTTTATACTTTAACCTAACGGGCTTCCTGATGGAAAGTAGTTACCGTCGCCTATGGACCTTCGCAACACCAGAGGAGTCGCTAATGCATCGCATGCTTTGAAGGAGAGCTCTTTTCGCACCTTTCTTGAAGAAGCCCATGTCATAGCGCTCCGGGAATACCTCAGGAGGAAGCTAATTCCACATCTTGCACGTCCACGAGCGTATTAGGTCTAAAGAAGAAGCAAATTAGGTCTAAAATAAAACTACGTATCACTAGTGCCCGTTACACATTACAATGTTCGAAATTTAGAATTATATGACTTAAGATCAAATTGTGAAACAAATTGTCTACCATTATATAATATGTATAAAAATATGTAGCCTACCTTGTTCCAACTAAAAGACCATTAAAAGAGCGCTGAAACACGCTTACGCCAGAATAAGTGGCAACCGTAAAACTTCTAGGAACATCATTAGTGTTGTTTGTTGAGTGCACAAATCTGATTTACAGGGGTCATTAAAGAAAGAGAATTATGTTTTAAGAGACAGAAATAAAGTAATTTGACTTAAACCAAAAACTTACTAAAACTGCTTTAAACATAAAAACATAATTATAAAATATATAGTTTTGTATCCACATACTTACATATATAGGATAGACAGTCAGCCTAATATGCAGAAGTGTATGTTATGATGAAGAAAATAAAATCATATATCGTGAACTACATAAGAACACAATGTTTCTGGACTAGGTTGTTACGACTTTTGTCCCTGTAGTTCCGGGACCAGAATAGGACTACGGTACCCTCTGCCTGTCGTAAAAGGCGACTAAAAGAGGCTTCCGGGGTTGCGGGCGGGAAGAGTGAGAGCTCGAACCGTCCGGTCAAGTGACCCCAGGAAGGACGGCGGCATGTGTGGTTGCATGTTGCCGTAAAAACCAGAAGCTGCGGTGAGCAGTTCACGCCCACCAGAGAAGAGCCCGATGGGGCACACGCTGAGGACACCGGCGGCGGTCAACTGGAGTTCTCGGAGTCCTCTTCGCAGCGTCGAGGTCGGCCACCGGGGGGGTTTTAGTGCGGTAAGAATCCCACATAACCCGCGTCGTTCCCACGACGTCGGGTACTTTTTGAAAGTATCCCCCTCGAAAACAAAAAAAAAGGTTGTTACGAATTTAATACTAAAATAAATGTGAAATAAAAATAATGCACCTTGTTTTTAACCAAAAGACTACTAGAAAAGCGTTGAAACAAGCTTACCTCAGAATAGTAGGAGGAGTAGAAACATAATTAGTGATTTTTGTTGAGTGCACAAATCCGATTAACATGAATCATTAAAGATAGAAAGAAAGAAAAGAAAAGGAAACGCTTTCTTCACTCATTGCCCCACATTAGGATTTTCTCCTGTGTCGTGGGTGCCACGGACACACACAAAACGTATACAAAAACACTCAGACGAAGAATTCTAAACTAAATCCATCATTCAGACATCTGTCTGCTTGGAAACCGAACCCAGAATCCATTACGTGTTAGAGCGGTATGGAGAATGTTCAAGGAGTCATCAAATATAGAAATAGTGTTTATAAGAGACATAAATTTATTTGAAGTAGGTTTTAAAGATCGAATCAATTTTCAATTGAATGCTACACCATTTATTTCATTTGAAATCTCAATAGAAATACTTTCCGACGAGGTAAATTAGTGACGTTCAAAAGAACTTGTATATTGCGTGTAAAAACATTATCCTCGTTTTGATGCAGTCAGTTGCATAAATGCAAGTTACGGTTTAAATAAACGTGACTAATTCTACCTTCTACGGTTCTTCTAGCCGACTGTAAGACTTTTAGGCAATTGAGTGCTGTGGTGGTCAAGTGCAAATCGGTAGACCTCACACACTTATGAGACCTTCATTTTTTTAAGAACTCTCGGGTCTAGGTTTCCTCTCAATGTTTTCCTTCAAAGAATAGCAGTGATAAATAATTTCTAATACGCACATAGATCAGTGGTGCGTGCCTGGGTTTGAACCTCGGACCTCCCGATTGAGAGCGCAAGTTTCAACCATTAGGCTATCACTACTCTAGTGCCTGATAAAAATCAAAAAAGCATCTTACAATTGACTATTTACTCTATCCTTACATTAATATACTGCAAAGGTAATATATAAAGGTATATATATAAAGGTAAGATATCGCCAAATAGATGTAAAGCAAAGATTAAGATGCCGGTTTCGTATGTATATTTATTCCAAGGTCTGTTGGTCTGTTTGTTGACAAATGTTTGCTTGGGACCGCCGTGGCGTATTGTCTCGCCCAGATACCACGATGTTGATTTTGTCCCAAATGTGTGGGTATAAATTATTTTCTGGTCTGAAGTTTCCTTATGAGTTAAGTTTTATTTGTGGGGATTGATTTTTTAGACTTTGCTACTTATACTATTAATTTTAGTACGTATTAGTAAATACATTTGTTTTTGCTTGCATTTTACTATACATTCATAATTATATGCTCTTGCTCTGACATTTTTTAATAGTGATTCATTATTTTTTAAGATATAATAATGAAGTGGCAAACAAGCATGCAGTCCATCTGATGGTAAGTGGTCACTGCCGCCCATGGACATCTGTAAGCAACTTCATATAGAACATGGGTTTTCTGAAGTCAATTACAGATGCGTTTTACTTCCGAAGACTATGATGGTCGCCTCATATAAAGTGTGCCGGCAACCGCACCCTTCCAAACGCAAGAAATGCTTCACGCTCGAAATAGGTGTGGCGGTGGTACTTCCCCGGTCGAACTACGCTGATTCACCTTCAGATATTAAAAAGTTTTCTGCAGATATTACAAGTTTAAACATAATTGAGATGATAAGAGTATATGCGTTTCATATTTAAATGTGGGAGTTGTTTATCAGTGTTAGTTTTATCAGTAATAACAAGTTGAAGAAACAGATAAAACGTATGCGATACAAACAAAGAAAACGACAAGATTGAACTATATTTGAAACCATAGCCGTTTCTGAAAAGATAAAAGATAACTCGTTTACAATTCGTATTTCGGACTCGTAATAAATTAGATGTGATTTCGATTTAGATAGGATCCATACGACTCTGGTTAAGGCATACGTCATGATAATGTTAATGTTTATTTGAATGTATGTGGACTAAAGTTATTCCTCACTAGCTCTTACTCGCCGCTTAGCCCGCACGGTCACATTAGCTTTTGATAGCGCGATTCAGAACTTGCAAATGAATTTTACTAACGCCCTCTCTTAACAACGTCTGGAACTACTAAATATGTATCAACTAACAAAACATCGATAATCTCGTGAGTGCGGTAAAAAGTAGCCTGCGTCACTCTCCGCCCTCCTAACTATCTCCCAGCATATAAAACATATATATAGCTTTTATATGTGGCGACGTGAAAGAGGAACAAACAAACACACTTCCACATTTATAATATTAGTATGGAAGTATGGATCTTTTAACGAGCACATATCCAAGCTCCATACTATCGTGTTGATACGAAGTTCTTAGAGCGAGGGAAAAGAGGTCGTCGTCAAGTCATTCCTGTCCCACTGCTGGGTATGGGTCTCTTCTCTATGTTAGAGGGATATTTTTTTTTATCTAACTGAAGTAGCAAACGAGCATGCAGTCCACCTGATGGTAAGTAGTCACTGCCGCCCATGGACGTGTGTAATTGACTTCATACAGAATATGGGTTCCATCTGAAGTCTATCACATATGCGTTGCTACATGCTCATGTGAAAGTATGCCGGCAACCATACCCTTCCATCGAAGCGCAAGGAATGCTTCGCGCTAGAAATATGTGTGGCGGTGGTACTTCCCCAATCTAACTACACTGGTTCTACCACCTTTGAATCTACCGGTATCGGTCTATGCCAGAAGGAGACGGACTTTTAATGGATCACTAAGAGACATAAGCTTTTTATATAAACATGTTGTACCGTATGGTGATGGTCTTAAACAGCACCACACCTTTTCTTTTCGTGGTCGTAGACGGTGACTAAGGGACTAAATCCAGGAGACGGGCTGCAGCGTCTTATTTTGTAACATAAGTTTCCTTTGTAGTAACTACCATGTATACAAGGCATGGTGAATTGGTAAAAATGACCATTAGCAGAGACCCATGGCCAACAGTAGAACGAACAAGGCTGTTGGATAGATAGGAATCATCACTACATAGTATAAAATAAAGTCTAATGTATACTTAGATCTTTAAACGTACGCCACGGATTTTAATGCAGTTTGTTTTAATAGATAGAGTGATTTAAGAAGAAGGTTTTTATGTATAATACATACATGAATAATATAGGTGAGGAACACTGATAAATTTTAGACTTTTGACCTTTACGCGTAACGATGTTCGCTGGGACAGCTATTAACATGATAAAGTGATCCAAATCTTTAAGTGCAATAAAACCATTGGACGTAGAGATATACCTCTACCTCTTATTTCATCCTCTACCTTTATCCTCTGTGTATTTTTAGTAATGTAGTCTTATAATATGTATGTTCCGCGCTTAGTCCTTTATCCAGACTCGCGTTCAAAATAACTTTCGCAGATCAAGTCTTTGTAAGTTATTTTTAAAGTTTCTAGTGTAGCCTTTCAGAATCTAAGTTCTGTTCTTTACAACAGTTGGTCATACTATTTTGGAAAGATAAATCCTTATATAAAATTACCTATACACGTCGGCAAATTTAGAGAAAAAATATTAAGACTAATTTATTTTTACATTTCTAATGTCGTGAGTTTCGTTCTTGTTTTAAAAAAATACGTTGTCTTTACGTATGTTTGTTAACTAGTCACCCGTCGCAATGGTCGAAATTCGACCGTAATTTAAAATTTAAAAAACTTAACTTCATATTGTCCAAAGTAGCATATTTCAGAAATTCAAATAAATTAGAATAACTTTCATGTTATTTTGAACGCAACCGTTCCCTTCTCCGCACTCTTCTCTACATTAACTACAATCGTGCTTAATACTCCTCCTCCTCATACTCCTCATACTCCTCCGTCTGCGGCAAGTATCTTAAAAACGGATCACAAGTTTTTCACAATACATCATGTACATCTGTTATTAGGCCGAAATGCATTGCACTGACGCTTCCAGCACAAATCGAAACATGCCCTGCGTAGGGATAATCCTGTGTTGACAACAATAGCCTTGACACCTATTTCGAGAAACCCAATGCCTACTTAAGGGCTCTTTTGTGCAACTTACATAGTTTCCTAACTGCGCGACCCTGCAATTATAAATTTTCCTTGTATGACAACCCTATTCGCGGATAGGGTTACCTCTACTTATCGCGTGCTCGTGACGGCTCGAGGGTTCCATTGTAATTACATTTACAAGACATGTGTGGGAAAGGGTTTCAAAGGGTCTTTGGGTATAATGAAGATAATTTGGTGAAAAGAATAAAGTCAAAGGTAGACGGCAATTAAATTTGCACTGTCAGATCATGTTTTCGACATGTGCTCTGTAAGTCATCTGAAGTTTGTGGAAAATTCAGGAGATATTTCAAGCGTCAATCTGTCTGCGTTGAAAGTGCTCGCGTTAAGCATTAAAAATTGTTTCGAGACCTATTAAAATCAGATATGTGTAAATTTTATTACCCTGACGCTTCTAGCCCGAGAGAAACGAGAAATATGCCATGCATAGAGATAATCATATGTTGACAACGATAGCCTTGACGCTCATTTCGAGAAACCCAATGCCTACTTAAGAAACAGGGTTTTGTACAACTTACATAGTTTCCTAACTGCGCGACCCTGCAATTATAAATTTTCCTTGTATGACAACCCTATTCGCGGATAGGGTTACCTCTACTTATCGCGTGCTCGTGACGGCTCGAGGGTTCCATTGTAATTACATTTACAAGACATGTGTGGGAAAGGGTTTCAGAGGGTCTTTGGGTATAGTGAAGATAATTTGGTGAAAAGAGTAAAGTTAAAGGTAGACGGCAATTAAATTTGCACTGTCTGATCATGTTTTTGACATGTGCTCTCTAAGTCGTCTGAAGGTTGTGGAAGGTTCAGGAGATATTTCAAGCGTCAATCTGTCTGCGTTGAAAGCGCTCGCGTGAAGCGTTAAAAACTGTTGTTTCAAGGCCTATTAATATCAAATATGCATTAGATAGTTTATCTGTTATTAGGCCACGAAATTTAATTATCCTGACGCTTCCAGTGCGAGAGAAACGAGAAATATGCCATGCATAGAGTTAATCATGTGTTGACAACAATAGCCTTGACACTCATTTCGAGAAACCCAATGCCTACTTAAGGAACAGGGTTTTGTACAACTTACATAGTTTCCTAACTGCGCGACCCTGCAATTATAAATTTTCCTTGTATGACAACCCTATTCGTGGATAGGGTTACCTGTACTTATCGCGTGCTCGTGACGGCTCGAGGGTTCCATTGTAATTACATTTACAAGACATGTGTGGGAAAGGGTTTCAGAGGGTCTTTGGGTATAATGAAGATAATTTGGTGAAAAGAGTAAAGTTAAAGGTAGACGGCAATTAAATTTGCACTGTCTGATCATGTTTTTGACATGTGCTCTCTAAGTCGTCTGAAGGTTGTGGAAGGTTCAGGAGATATTTCAAGCGTCAATCTCTCTGCGTTGAACTGTTGTTTCAAGGCCTATTAATATCAAATATGCATTAGATAGTTTATCTGTTATTAGGCCGCGAAATTTCATTATCCTGACGCTTCCAGTGCGAGAGAAACGAGAAATATGCCATGCATAGTTATTCATGTGTTGACAACAACAGCCTTGACACTCATTGCGAAAAACCTACTTAAGGAACAGGGTTTTTACAACTTACATAGTTTCCTAACTGCGCGACCCTGCAATTATAAATTTTCCTTGTATGACAACCCTATTCGCGGATAGGGCTACCTCTACTTATCGCGTGCTCTTGACGGCTCGAGGGTTCCATTGTAATTACATTTACAAGACATGTGTGGGAAAGGGTCTGGTTTGAGAGGGTCTCTGGGTATAATAAAGATAATTTGGTGAAAAGAATAAAGTCAAAGGTAGGAGGCAATTAAATTTTCGCTGTTAAATCATGTTTTTGACATGTACTATGTAAGTCATTTGAAGGGTGTGGAAGAAAAATTCAGAAGATATTTTAACTTAATTTCTATGGTGGAAAAGGTAGTAGAACTAGATTGGTATAAACAGGGAGTTACATCGCCTTAGTTATATCTAGCTAAACAGTTTTCGCGTTTAAGTACAAAGGAATGGAGAATTCCACACCGTGACTTACATGATACTTACTGGGTGATAGTACCAGAGTAGTTCGACCAGGGAAGTACCACCGCCAGTAGCGTGAAGTATTTTTTGTGCTTCGATGGAAGGGTGTGGTTGCTAGCACACTTGTATATGAGGAGACCATCATAATCCTCGGGAGTAGCAACAGATCTGTGCTTGACTTCAGATAGAACCCATGTTCTATTTGAAGTTGCTTACAAATGTATGACTACTTACCATCAGGTGGACTGCATGCTCGTTGACATTTGACCAAAAATGCTATAATCAAACTGATATTAAAATCAACACTACAAAAACAGTCAAGCAGTAGAAAATTAAGTAAAGTATTATTTTCATTCAACTGTGTAAACAATAGATTAATATTAATAAAGGTGGAAAACAGTTGATGGATAGATAGTACCACCGTGATCAGTTTACGATAAGTTTAATAGGACATAGGTTCTCTCTGCGTGTTCTACCGGCTTTACAATGGTGAGTGTTCCAAGGAACTTTTTGACCTGGTGTCTTCGTCACCTTTTCTTCATCGCACCACTCGCCGAAGGATGAAGTTCCATTCATACCAACTGGACTCGTGGCGGTCCTCCACGGTTCGGTTTGCACGCTTGTTTTTGCCACGGACGTGCAAGTTGTGGAATGAGCTTCCTCCTGAGGTATTCCCGGAGCGCTATGACATGGGGTTCTTCAAGAAAGGTGCGAAAAGAGCTCTCCTACCAAGCCGGCGATGCATTGGCGACTCCTCTGGTGTTGCGAATGGAGTAGTCACTACTTTCCATCAGGTAGCCCGTCTGCCTTATCGTTAGGTTAAAGTATAAAAAGAAAAAGTTTATACCACTAAGATATAAAGATTTTAGTTTTTTATATTGATGATCAGACAACTTAATTTCAGGTTCCGATCAATTTCTGAAACGCTGACCAATCTATTTACACGGAAAATAATCTTTAATGAACATTTAATTTAGCTTCAATAAAACCGGAATTTACACAAAAAGATCTCCATTGACAACCTTTCCGTAGAAATTGAGTTTAAAATTTACTTTCACCCGTTTTTATGAACGGACCCAAATTATAATATCTCAATTCTTAATAGGAAGCGGCTTCAAGTGTTCCATTAAGGAAAAAAATATTCCATTTCTTATTCAAGATTAGCTTTTTGCGGGTTTAAACGGGCAAACCTTTTATTTTAATCCAGTTCCTTGTACAAAGGAATTGCGGGACACGGCGTAAGGACTCGTATCTTTAACAAGAGATTAAAGATTGAGGGGGCAGCCCACGCTACGTGATAGATAAAGTTGTAAGGGACTGTTTCTTTGAGATTAAAGTGGTTGTGAACCATTTTTATTAGACTAGGTTATTTCCGCGGTCCCAAGCGCTTTTTATATGATTAATGTAGCAAACGAGCATGCAGTCCATCTGGTGGTAAGTCACTGCCGCCCATGGACATGTGTAAGCAACCTCATATAGAACATAGGTTCTATTTGAAATCACAGATGTTTTGCTAGTTCTGGGGACTAAGATGGTCGCTCATACAAAAGTATGCCGGTAACTACGCCATGCTTCAGGCTAGAAATAGGTGTGGCGATGGTACCTCTCTGGTCAAACTACACTAGTTCTACCACCTTCAATACCACTTAATATCAAGTTACATAGCCAGAGCCAAAGTCCACCGCGTTGGCCAAGTACGAATTGGTGGACTTCACACACCTCCCAGAACTTTTATTTTTTTAAAGAACTCTCGGGTGTGTAGGTTTTCTCGCGATGTTTACCTTCACCGAAAAGCAGTGATATTTAATTTCTAATACGCAAATAATTTTTGGAAAAATCAATGGTGCGTGCCTGGGTTTCAATCACGGACCAGTAGGTCCGTGATTGATCGAGAGGGCAAGTTTCAACCATTATGGTCTGACCATTTATGTATTCGTAATTTTTATCGGTTATTTTCATGTTATTTCTCTGCCATACCTTTAAAGCTTCAGCAAATCGCCTAACAAATTACAAACATTAAAAATAATATCATTAAAACATGATGAGTGCATCAAATAGATCCACATATTACAGGTTGAAATGAAAACAAACCGGAAACGTATTCAACACTCAACAAGCTCGGAACTTTCTGCATTGTATCTAGAACATTAAGCTCGCTCTACATAGAGCTAAAGCTACCACTCTAAGATAAGAAGGTTCTACCGACTTACACGACTTAAAGTACATGATTGTTTTTGCAAGAAACTTAACATTGGGTTTTTTGTAATGTACGAATTGTAAACAATCATGCAATTCATCTTATGGTAAGTGGTCAATTCCACCCGTAGATATTGGTTGGATACAACCCATTATTTTCCCACTGCTGGGCACCGGTCTCATCTCAGAATGAGAAAGTTTTAGGCCGTAGTGGAGGATTCTTATCCTCCATTTGAAATTGGCTGTATGCTTTGCTACGCTTGAGATTTATTTACGATTAAAAAAGGGCGAGGCACATATTTA
Organism: Spicauda simplicius; assembly: GCA_949699795.1. Taxonomy (NCBI): domain Eukaryota; kingdom Metazoa; phylum Arthropoda; class Insecta; order Lepidoptera; family Hesperiidae; genus Spicauda; species Spicauda simplicius. The sequence continues at coordinate 2,242,463 of OX453068.1, forward strand.
AATAAACACATCTATATTTACAAACGTACATATACTTGAAAAACAGTACCTTCTTTTTAGTGCAGTTATGTAATAAATTAAAATGAATAATTCATAAATTTTTCATTTTGCCTATACGAATATCTGACTTATTAAAATTAGTTGCCAGAACAATGATTCATTTTGCCTTTAAAACGAATTTAAACCTCCACATATCACACGCCATACATAAAAGTACAATAATTAAAGTCCTTTCAGCTCCGACGTTCGAAATTGAAAAGCTTGCCGACTCTGCGACTGACAGGCGTGAATCCAATATGCATTTAGGAAACCAGACTAAAAATACACGCTGAGGTCAGCTTCAACGTTGCATAGGTTTGGTTCGTATGGTGATTGGGTTATGACTGGCGTGGAAGCTTATACTGATGTTTTCATGTCCATATATAAGCGTTTATCTATGGAATTAATAATACTGCCTATCTCTATAATATAATATATTAATAAATTATTTACTATAATATATTATTCGTCGATATGATACTTGCCACAGGCGGAGGAGTATGAAATTACGCAAGGTTATAGTTGATGTCGAGAAGGATTGCGCAATGTTAATATTTTCTTCAAATAATGCATAAAACATACATAAAATCAACTAAAAACACATTACACTCACTACTTCGTATTTGACACAAACACGTACGTAACAAACGACATAGAAAATTCAATGAAAATACTATGAAAAAAAAATTTTTAAACAAAAAATACAACCGACTTCCATGCCACATAAAAGTAAAAAATAATTTAAATACATGTTGGTTTAGAGCAAACACAGTACTTAGTACATAGTCCCGAAGTCGGCGCTCATATAAGATACATGTAGTTTCGTCATGATCCAGCAAAATATGGTGAGCGCCGACTTCGGAACTATGTACTAAGTACTGTGTTTGCTCTAAACCAACATGTATTTAAATTATTTTTTACTTTTATGTGGCATGGAAGTCGGTTGTATTTTTTGTTTAAAAATTTTTTTTTCACGCTTTTCAGTCATGATAAAATCAGTTATGGCTGTTGCTAGTCGTCCGCTAACCGGATGAATAAAATTAATTATTCGTCCGATTTTCGGATGAATAAAATTATGTGCTGACGTCATCATCTAAAAATAGACTTCTTTGACACAACCGGTCGGGGGCGCTACCGCGCCCCCTCCCTTAGATTCTGAATTAGAAAAATCTGTTCGAACCTAACCTAACCGAATAAAACAACTTTTTCTGAGTAAACATTTATTTAAAGAATAGACCTATAATTATCAATATTTAAAGTAGAAAAAGTAATATAAACCTTATAACTAAGAGTATAATTCAACTGATACTGATAAAAATAATTTTGACTACCTATCCTTAGTTGGAAAACCAATACCATCAAAACCAATTTAAGTTCGGGCAGCATGATCGTTATTCACTACATCAGGTGTACCCATAGCTTTAATAAGTATGTTTAATATACAGACCATTTTTATTACGAATTTACAGTTTAGCGGACGATTAATTTATTTTATTCATCCGATTACGGGACGACTAGACACTTCGATCAGTTATACGAGACCGTGTAATACATAATATCCATAAGACTGCATAGTGCATACATAAATGGAAACGGTAATTTAAAATCAACCTTAAATGACAAGTCAAACAAAAGCCTAAGCGATATCTTACATTACTGTCACAGTGCATGTGAACTGAGCGCAACCGCTCGCAGGGCGCTGCCGCGCCCTGCTCGCTTAGTTTCTATATTTTCTTTTAAGTTCCAACCTAACCTAACCCATCCTATGTAAAAAGGTTGGCAGTACTCCTGCATCGTCCAGGTAATTGTATTCAAAGTGGAATTTGTGATCATAATTATGTCCTTTCCGGAACTCATTGTTTGTATTGCGAACAATAATTACCAAACACACATACTTTAGACAGGCTGTATACCTATTATTAGGGTTAAAGAGGTGAAGGTAACTTTATTAATCGTTGCCTCTGTTTATGGAACTCCTAATATATTCATAAGGGCCATATTACTATCACCTGTGGGTTAGATAGGCAGTACCACTGAATAAAAGCCCAGTTAAAGATAACGGTTTTCATAAGTCATCTCTTCAGTGTCTCCTCAACCCTCATGATCAGTACCCTGCATCATGAGGGTTGAGGAGTTGAAGGTCGATTTTAATATTATACGTCTTTACTTTGTAAATATATTACATACCCATAAGCATAAAATGGCCAATACCTATGGTTTAAGCTTGAAGTACCCCTGCATCATCAGAGTTGAGGAGTTGAAGGTCAAATTTTTCATTTTTTATCTTTGCTTAGTAATCTCATCAGATATACGTAGCGATCATGTAGCTAACGCCTATAGTTTAAGCTTGAAGCACCCCAGCATCATAAGGATTGAGGAGTTGAAGGTCCAATTTTCCACCGTATACAACCATTTTTCTAATGTTCTACCTTACATTTTTTAAATATCATTTTGAATGCGTAAGGATGAAATAGCTAAGTTTTATGGCTTAGGCATTCAATACCCCTGCATCATCAGGATTGAGGAGTTGAAGGTCCAATTTTTCGTCGTATACCTTTGCTTAGCAATGTTATTACAAATCCGTGAGCAACAAATGTCTAACGTTTATGGTTTAAGCCTGCAGTACCCCTGCATCATCAGGGTTGAGGAGTTGAAGGTCAAATTTGTTATCGTACATCTTTGCCTTGCTATCTTATTATATATCCGTAAGCACCAAATGGCCATCACCTACGGTTTGGACTTACAGCACCCTGCATCATCAGGGTTGAGGAGTTGAAGGTCAATTTTTTTATAATATGTCTTTGCTTAGTATTGTTATTACATACCCATAAGCACCAAATGGTCAACCCCTATGGTTTAGGCTTGAGGCACCCCTGGTTCAGTTGAAGGTCAAATTTTTCATCACATGTCTCTGCTCAGTAGTCTTGTTACATATATGTAAGCACCAAATAGCTAATGTTATAGTTTAGGATAGCTGTAACCCTGCATCATCAGGATCGAAGAGTTGAAGGTCAAATTTTTCGTCAACCTATATAAGCGTAGATATATAATACATATTCCAAGTTTCATAAGAATTCGATTCGGCAGAAGCCGAGTTATCTCAAATTATCTAAAAAACTTGAGGAGTGGTGGTGGTTTCCACCCAATAACTCAAAGAGTTAAGCATCACAGCATACCCATATCCAAGAGAAAAAGTTGCGTGACAAAATTTCCTATCAAATGAAAGAAAGAAAATGGAAATCGGTTTAGAAACACCCAAGTTATTCAAGATTTTAAGAAATCGACATTTTCCAATTTTCCGGGAAAACCGCCGGAAGGTTTTCATTTTCCTCAATATGGGACTGCCTGTGAAACTAGCCGCATACAATGTCGTATGAATCGTGTCGGTAGGTCGACGATTTCTAGCCATTTCGCCCGAACATACATAAAAAAAAAAAAAAATAAAAAAATAAAAAATAAAAAAAAAAAAAAAAAAAAAAATAAAAAAAAAAAAACGTGACGAATAGATAACCTCTTTCCTTTGGGAAGTCGGTTAAAAACAACATAACGTCAAAAATGTCAAATGTCTTTGTCAAACACCCGCTATTGCTTTTAAATGCAGCTTAGTTTATAAACCTCTTTTACCTTGAATAGGTGCGTTCAAAATAATTTTAAAATGATTACAATTTATTTAAATTAGAGAAATATTGGTGCTACTTTGGACAATATGAAGTTTAGTCTTTTTAATTAAAATTTAGGAGGAATTTCGACCGTTGCGACGAGTGACTAGTAGTAGATAAATGCTTATTTTTTTACCTGACTGCGTCAGAAGGAGTTCAACGTTTTTCGAGAGTATGTATGCTGTATATACAAACATATATAAATACATATGTTTGTATGTACATCCATTTATTTGCCACGTACTACAGCCCAAATGACTTGACAGATTGTAACATATGACATATCATTTGAAAAAAAAATGTATGCGTGTACTAGCGTACACTCGTAAGAAGTGAACTTCTTTATGACGTTATTTTTCAAAAAATAATTTTGTAAATGCAACTTTACAGAAATTGGTTAAATAAAGTTAAATTAGATAAAGTTTAATAAAAGGCTTTTATTAAACTTTATCTAATAATCTAATCTATAATAATCTATCTAATATCACGCGTGGTAGGGATAAGAAAAAGATGGCGCGTAACGGAAAAAAAAAGATGGCGCGTAACGGAAAAAAAAGATGGCGCGTGACGGGAAAAGATGGCGCGTAACGAAAAAAATGTTACACTAAATTTTTTTCCAACCCCGATAAAGATGTTTCACTTCAAAAGATGGCGCGTAACAGAAAAAGATGGCGCGTAAGGAAAAAATGTTACACTAAATTTTTTTCCAACCCCGATAAAGAAGTTTCACTTCAACAAGTTAATTGTAAGAGACACATCATTATCACTACATAGTATAAAACAAAGTAGTTTCCTGCTGTCTGTCCCTATGTATGCTTAGATCTTAGTCGCACAGATGCGTTACTCCCGAGAATTAAGATGGTCGTCTCATATAAATGTGAGGCGGCCGCCACGCCCTTCTGTTTAAACCCATTTCATTCGCCCTTACTAAGCTGACAAGACGCCTTCATAAACACTAATTTAATAGATGAAGTGATCATTTGACGATCCTGAACGATTCCGGGACGTTGTTTTTTACATTGCGCTGCTTTTTTATGTCACGTATTTATACTATTCAATTAGTAGTAAGGGATAGATGCTCATAATTAATAATTTATTTCACTATGTTAAAAATTGCGGTCATAGTGAAATACGAATAGAGATATATTTTTTTAAACTTTAACTCGCGGAATTGGCTATGCTTCGCTACGGGTCATAAATTTGACAAAATAGTCAGTATCTATAATCAGTATATAATATGTTAGACAATATCTTTAAATTATGCAACAGTAATTATAAAAAGTAGCCAAAATACTGACTTGGTACTATGGTACCAGGTAACAACTAGGTACCAGGTACTTTAAGTTATTATTTATGCAAAATTTTATGTAAATCGGACCATTCGTTCGTGCGCGATTAAGTAAAAAACACATTAGAAATATATTAGTACAGAGACAAGACTTAGTTTATTCTTTTATTGTGTCTAAAAATCACGTGTAAAATTTTTTGATACCTATTATTATAAACTCAACTCTTCATCTTAAATGTTTAATGGGCCATAAACCAGAGAAAACTTTGCTCATTATTTAACTCTGTTACATGGTTGGTACATTTTTAATAAGTTTTATTAACCGACTTCCCAAAGGAAAGAGGTTATCTATTCGTCACGTATATTTTTTTTTTTTTTTTTTTTTTTTTTTTTTATGTATGTTCGGGCGAAATGGCTAGAAATCGTCGACCTACCGACACGATTCATACGACATTGTATGCGGCTAGTTTCACAGGCAGTCCCATATTGAGGAAAATGAAAACCTTCCGGCGGTTTTCCCGGAAAATTGGAAAATGTCGGTTTCTTAAAATCTTGAATAACTTGGGTGTTTCTAAACCGATTTCCATTTTCTTTCTTTCATTTGATAGGAAATTTCGTCACGCAACTTTTTCTCTTGGACATGGGTATGCTGTGATGCTTAACTCTTTGAGTTATGGGGTGGAAACCACCACCACTCCTCAAGTTTTTTAGATAATTTGAGATAACTCGGCTTCTGCCGAATCGATTCTTATGAAACTTAGAACATATATTATATATCTATGCTTATATAGGTTGACGAAAAATTTGACCTTCAACTCCTCGATCCTGATGATGCAGGGTTACAGCTATCCTAATCTATAACATTAGCTATTTGGTGCTTACATATATGTAATAAGACTACTAAGCAGAGACATATGATGAATAATTTGACCTTCAACTCCTCAATCCTGATGATGCAGGGGTGCCTCAAGCCTAAACCATAGGGGTTGACCATTTGGTGCTTATGGGTATGTAATAACAATACTAAGCAACGACACATGATAAAAAAATTGACCTTCAACTCCTCAACCCTGATGATGCAGGGTGCTGTAAGCCCAAACGGTAGGAGATGGCCATTTGGTGCTTACGGATATCTAATAAGATAGCAAGGCAAAGATGTACGATGACAAATTTGACCTTCAACTCCTCAACCCTGATGATGCAGGGGTACTGCAGGCTTAAACCATAAACGTTAGACATTTGTTGCTCACGGATTTGTAATAACATTGCTAAGCAAAGGTATGCGACGAAAAATTGGACCTTCAACTCCTCAATCCTGATGATGCAGGGGTATTGAATGCCTAAGCCATAAAACTTAGCTATTTCATCAGTACGCATTCAAAATGATATTTAAAAAATGTAAGGTAGAACATTAGAAAAATGGTTGTATACGGTGGAAAATTGGACCTTCAACTCCTCAATCCTTATGATGCTGGGGTGCTTCAAGCTGAAACTATAGGCGTTAGCTACATTATCGCTACGTATGTCTGATAAGATTACTAAGCAAAGATAAAAGATGAAAAATTTGACCTTCAACTCCTCAACTCTGATGATGCAGGGGTACTTCAGGCTTTAACTATAGGCGTTGGCCATTTGATGCTTATGGGTATGTAATATATTTACAAAGCGAAGACGTATGATAAAAAAATTGACCTTCAACTCCTCAACCCTGATGATGCAGGGTACTGTAAGCCCAAGCCATAGAAGTTGGGGATCTGTTGCTTACGTGCATGCGATGAGATTACATAGAAAAGACATGACATGAAAAATTTGACCTTCAACTCCTCAACCCTGATAATGCTGGGGTCCTTCAAGCCTAAACCATAGGCGTTGGCCATATGGTGCTTACGTATATGTAATGAGATTACTAGGCAAAGATATAACATGATAGTTTTGACCTTCAACTCTTCAGCCTTGATGATGCACGGGTACTTCAGGCTTAAAGCATAGGCGTTGGCCATTTGATACTTATGGAATTGTAATATATTAACAAAGCAAAGACGTATGATAAGAAAATTGACCTTTAACTCCTCGACCCTTATGATGCAGGGTACTGTAAGCCCAAGCCATAGAAGTTGGCTATTTAGTGTTTAAGGATTTATTGAAGAAATGCTAAGAAGAGATGACTTATGAAAACCGTTATCTTTAACTGGGCTTTTATTCAGTGGTACTGCCTATCTAACCCACAGGTGATAGTAATATGGCCCTTATGAATATATTAGGAGTTCCATAAACAGAGGCAACGATTAATAAAGTTACCTTCACCTCTTTAACCCTAATAATATAGATATACAGCCTGCCTAAAGTATGTGTGTTTGGTAATTATTGTTCGCAATACAAACAATGAGTTCCGGAAAGGACATAATTATGATCACAAATTCCACTTTGAATACAATTACCTGGACGATGCAGGAGTACTGCCAACCTTTTTACATAGGATGGGTTAGGTTAGGTTGGAACTTAAAAGAAAATATAGAAACTAAGCGAGCAGGGCGCGGCAGCGCCCTGCGAGCGGTTGCGCTCAGTTCACATGCGCTATGACATTAATGTAAGATATCGCTTAGGCTTTTGTTTGACTTGTCATTTAAGGTTGATTTTAAATTACCGTTTCCATTTATGTATGCACTATGCAGTCTTATGGATACTATGTATTACACGATCTCGTATAACTGGTCGAAGTGTCTAGTCGTCCCGTAATCGGATGAATAAAATAAATTAATCGTCCGCTAAACGGTAAATTCGTAGTAAAAATGGTCTGTATATTAAACATACTTATTATCCTCGTAATAAAAAACGTATTGAAACTGGTGAGTTAAATCATATTACTGAGATTAATAAATTGTGTAAAGCTATGGGTACACCTGATGTAGTGAATAACGACCATGCTGCCCGAACTTAAATTGGTTTTGATGGTATTGGTTTTCCAACTAAGGATAGGTAGTCAAAATTATTTTTATCAGTATCAGTTGAATTATACTCTTAGTTATAAGGTTTATATTACTTTTTCTACTTTAAATATTGATAATTATAGGTCTATTCTTTAAATAAATGTTTACTCAGAAAACGTTGTTTTATTCGGTTAGGTTAGGTTCGAACAGATTTTTCTAATTCAGAATCTAAGGGAGGGGGCGCGGCAGCGCCCCCGACCGGTTGTGTCAAAGAAGTCTATTTTTAGATGATGACGTCAACACATAATTTTATTCATCCGAAAATCGGACGAATAATTAATTTTATTCATCCGGTTAGCGGACGACTAGCAACAGCCATAACTGATTTTATCGTGACTGAAAAGCGTGAAAAAAAAATTTTTAAACAAAAAATACAACCGACTTCCATGCCACATAAAAGTAAAAAATAATTTAAATACATGTTGGTTTAGAGCAAACACAGTACTTAGTACATAGTTCCGAAGTCGGCGCTCACCATATTTTGCTGGATCATGACGAAACTACATGTATCTTATATGAGCGCCGACTTCGGGACTATGTACTAAGTACTGTGTTTGCTCTAAACCAACATGTATTTAAATTATTTTTTACTTTTATGTGGCATGGAAGTCGGTTGTATTTTTTGTTTAAAAATTTTTTTTGCATTTACGGTTGAGAACCATCTCGCGTGTCTGCATATTTACCGCTCGGTTGCGCTCCATAAACTTAACGTTTGTACGTACGAGTGTACATTTTAAATCGCTTTTTATATTTTAAGATATTGCAAGGTGGTGGAACGAGTGTGATCTGACCGAGGTAAAACTACCGAACCGCTTTCTAGCGTGAAGCAGTAGGTACTTACCAACGTTTCGTTTGAAGATTCTGGTTGCCGCTCATTTTTTTTATTTACTGAAGTAGCAAACGAGCATGCAGTCTACCAGATGGTAAGTGGCAACTGCCGCCCATGGACATCTGTAATCAAGTTCATACAGAACATGGGTTCCATCTGAAGTCAATCACAGATGCGTTGCTACTCCTGAGAACTATGATGGTCGCTTCGTGTGAAAGTGTGCAACGAAACGCAAGAAATGCTTCACGCTAGAAATAGGTATGGCGGTGGTATTACACTGGTTCTACTACCTTGATCTACTTATGAGGCGATCATCTCAGTCCATAGAAGCATCTAGAATTGACATCAGGTTTTATTGACGTCAGGTAGACTGCTGTTTGCTACTTTATTCGTACAAAAAACAAAAATATCTTATATTTTGTATAAAAATCAAATCAGCCAGCAGTCCAATTGACAGTATATGGCTACTGTTGCCAAGGAGTAGGTATCTATGAGCAACGCCGGATAGGACATAGTATTATCTCTTAAGATAGTATCTATGAACATCTTCATGTTACATGTAACCTACATTTTTATTTAGTTTTCGAATTAAATTTCGCATTTTTGAATTAAATTTAGAAACAACCCATAAGTTCTCCAAGCAGGTTTAAAATAGCTGTTACATGACGATAATATGTTCTTCGAAGCTTGAAATTAACCACTAACGGTTACCCATTTAATTCACGACCCAGTCTTACGTTACTTTAAAGATAAATTACACAAACTGCGGTGAGATATACGCTTCCTTTATTTAAATTTTAAATTACCTATGTTCCGTGTAAATATGTAACTGTAAATCTTTAAACCTTTGTAAAAATTAGCAGAATTTTAATGACATATAAACTAAATGTTATTTCAAGATATGTAAAAGATAAGTAAAAGATTTCAAGTTTCAAGTTCAAGATAAGCAAAAGCTTTTAAAAATAATATCAATCTTTTTTTTCCTTTTTCAAAATATTTTTTGTATTGATGCGATTTTGAGTACACAGATAAACAAACATACAAAATATTAAAATTATATTAATTTGTATTACTATATTTTCTATTTTTTTTTGTGATATCGGATCCATGAATACGTGGAACTATTACTGTCATTACCTATCATTATTATATACTATTATATCACTATTATATTTAATGGATGTATCAAAAAAATGTGTGCGTGTACTAGCGTACACTCGTAAGAAGTGAAACTTCTTTATGGCGTTATTTTTCAAAAAATAATTTACTATATGCAACTTTACAGAAATTGGTTAAATAAAGTTAAATTAGATAAAGTTTAATAAAAGGCTTTTATTAAACTTTATCTAACAATCTAATCTATAATAATCTATCTAATATCACGCGTGGTAGGGATAAGAAAAAGATGGCGCGTAACAGAAAAAGATGGCGCGTAACAGAAAAAGATGGCGCGTAACGAAAAAATGTTACACTAAATTTTTTTCCAACCCCGATAAAGAAGTTTCATTCACTTCAACAACCCCGATAAAGAAGTTTCACTTCAATAAAAAATATTTAACCTAAACTATTACAAAGTGTTACTCACTTTATTGCCTTTACTGAGGTGGCTCGCGTGTCTTTGCATATTCAGCGCTCGGTTGCGCTCCATAAATTTAACATTTTGTACAACGTGCTCGACCGGTCGTGGTTCGAATGTACAAAATGGTTTACGTATATTCCGTATGCTAATTTCAGATTCAGATGTAGCTTATAATGTTTGTGCGGAGTAAATTCAGCTACCGAGTCTGACAGTAGGTTATTTAGCACTCCTTCAAAGAAAGATGGAGGAAAGATATGGTAACAAAATGTTAAATAATAATAAATCAGCAGAAATTGCAAAATTAAAAAAAAAACTATATGAAAAAATGTTAATGTATCCAATTATTTCTGATCAGTCAGGTGAGCCCAAAAATATATTGTTTGAAATATATGTTTACATAAATTTGTCTTATTATATATTCTCATTAAACAAAATGCTAATATATCGGATCCACGGATACGTAGAACTATTACTTTTATTATACATAATGTATGTATCAAAGTAAAAAATATTTAACCTAAACTATTACAAAGTGTTACTCACTTTATTGCCTTTACTGAGGTGGCTCGCGTGTCTTTGCATATTCAGCGCTCGGTTGCGCTCCATAAATTTAACATTTTGTACAACGTGCTCGACCGGTCGTGGTTCGAATGTACAAAATGGTTTACGTATATTTCGTATGCTAATTTCAGATTCAGATGTAGCTTATTTTGTTTGTGCGGAGTAAAGTCAGCTACCTAGTCTGACAGTAGGTTATTTAGCACTCCTTCATAAAAGATGGAGGAAAGATGTAACAAAATGTTAAATAACAATAAATAAGCAGAAATTGCAAAATTAAAAAAAAGAAAACTTTATGAAAAAATGTTAATGTATACAATTATTTCTGATCAATCAGGTGAGTCCAAAAATATATTTTTTGAAATATATGTTTACATAAATTTGTCTTAATATACATTCTCATTTAAAAAAAATGCTAATATATCGGATCTACGGATACGTGCAACTATTACTTTTGTTGTATATAATGGATGTATCAAAGTAAAAAATATTTAACCTAAACTATTACAAAGTGTTACTCACTTTATTGCCTTTACTGAGGTGGCTCGCGTGTCTTTGCATATTCAGCGCTCGGTTGCGCTCCATAAATTTAACATTTTGTACAACGTGCTCGACCGGTCGTGGTTCGAATGTACAAAATGGTTTACGTATATTTCGTATGCTAATTTCAGATTCAGATGTAGCTTATTTTGTTTGTGCGGAGTAAAGTCAGCTACCGAGTCTGACAGTCGGTTATTTAACGCTTCCTGAAAGAAGAAATAATTTATTGATGGTAACAAAATGTTAAATAACAATAAAAAACAACTATACATATTGTAAAATAAAATTAAATAGAGCTGCATTATAATTATTATTTGTGATCAGCCAGGTATTTCCAAATGGGCGGCTGGGTATCCATGAGGATTACCCACTATAAAGGAAAGAAGAGAAAAAAAGGTAGTTCAAAAATGGAATATTATTATTTTTACACTTGTATTAACTTCATTCTTCCTAACCAAGTAAAAAGCAATAAAAAGTGTACTTGTAAATGGCTTAGAAGATAATACAATTATTAGCTATATGATGAAGCCAGGCGGTGGAGGGCCGGTAGCTACTATAAGCCTTTCGGACTCGAAATTAAAATTGAAAAAGTTTAACGAAGATTATGGAACACTTTAGTGGTTATTTTTTAGTAAACTTGGGCCGTTCGTTATGAATAGCTAAACACTCTTGTATTTTTTTCTTATCTTTATCTATACTAATATTGTAGAAAGGAAAACTTTGCATTTTTGTATGTTTGTTATGAATTAACTTAAAAACTACTGAACTGATTTTAAAAATTCTTTCACCATTAGATTGCTATATTTCTACTAATTTTGTAAACACTAGAATACATAAGGGGTCCTTGCTATACCTTCAGTAACATGATTCAAGATGTGAAGATTTTTGGTTAAAATTTTCTTTCAACGCAAACGCTGCGGTAGTTACTACCGCCGCCGCGCAATGACCAGTGTACCTTACGATGTTTTCCCTCACCGAAAAACATTGATAATTAATTTTTAATACGCACATAATTAAGTGGTGCGTGCCTGGGTTTGACCCTCGGACCTCTCGATTGAGAGGGCATGTTTCAACCATTAGGCTATCACTGCTCTCTTTCTTCTTTTGTGAAGATGTATCTGTTACTCTCTTATGCATAAACTACAGATCACATTTCACTAATAGCACATATAGTTTATGTTCTGAATTACCACATGAGATAAGCTAGTCATAATAGATTAGTTAGTTAGTAATCACTTTAGTCACTAGGTAGTATAAAAAAAGTCGCTTCTCGCTGTCTGTCCCCGTGTATGCTTAGATCTTTAAAGCTACGCTACGGATTTCAATGCAGTTTTTTTTAAAAGTAGAGTGATTCAAGAGGAAGGTTTTTATGTATAATACATGTATAATATTGTATGTATAATATGTTTTGACTTTTATGCGGAACGAAGTTTGCGGGTCAACTGGTCAAATCATACTAGTCATACTTCATACTAATATTATAAAGGCGAAAGTTTGTGAGTATGTATGTTTGTTTCTTCTTCACGTCTAAACGGCTGGACCGATTTTCAAAAAAATTGGTAGGGAGTTAGCTGATACTCTGGATTAACATATAGGCTACTTTTTACTGTGGGAAAATATCTTACTCCCACGGGACGATCGATACATCGATTATTTTTTCGCGGGCGAATCTGCGGGGTTCAGCTAGTGAACAATAAAAGCGTGTTTCAAAATAGCCTGATATTTCGAGTTAATACTATGCCAATTAAACATGTAACTATGAATAGGTCCTTTGTCGGGGGTCGGTCGTGCTCCATAAATTTATGATTCGGCGCGACGCGTGTGTCCGGTCAGTTGCATACATAAAGTACGTTTGTGCATATTATAGTAGGTACGTGCGTACTTTACAAAATTAGTAACATTGTCATAAAAATATAAGGGAGAATGATTTAGTTATTTGTTTTCTTTTTTACAACGTGGAAGTAGCGAACGAGCGTGAAGTCAACCTGGCATGTGGCCTCTGCCGTCCATCTGTATTCTGAGATACGAGTACAATCAGATGATGCAACGTGTAACATTGCTGTTATAAGACAGGAATGGGTGAAGTTTCCTAAATCGAATCGAATGGAAGATACAGAAAGATAAAAGAAATAAATATAAATAACAAAAAAGACAAACCCGCTGAGTGTCTTGCCGGATCTTCTTAGTTGAGGTCGTGTTCCGATCCGGTGGTAGTGTAAGAAAAAAATGTAACTGACAATTTGTAAGTGCTCCTGTAGGCCTATACAAAATAAAAACATTTAATTTCACTTCAAAGCGTTATTTATATAACCTCAGTTTGCACATATTACAGGAGGTCAGTCACTTAAGTTCTAAAAAATATATATATATATTGGCGTACAAATATATCGGTCTTAAAAATTAACTTTTCTTTTTAGTTGCTCGTAGTTATTGTATATATTGAAGTTTTCAGGCCTATACATTATTGGTTAAAAGCATGAAATTTTTATTAATTAGATTTGAAATAATTTAACAAATTTATAGCAGGTTTTACTTATTAACTTTGGACTATTATGTTAAACTCTTTAAGGGTGTTAACCTTCTAAGTTTATTTTTAGAGTGATTGTGACTTGTTACAATTGAATTTATATGTGGATTTCATTGGCGGTAGATGTAGATGTAAATACATTGGTCATCAAGTTAAGTAGTTGATAATTTTTCTTAAGAAATAAAATTAACTAGACTCCCTCTATATGTTATATTTCTATAAGTTTACCTTACTTCTCAGGGGCAGCATATACGTACAACTTTACAGGACTTTCGTAAGGTTTCACTAGCAATTCTGTATAGAGTTCTAATATTATCGGGGATAAAATATCTTGTATCAGCCACTGGCTTCAATGAGATGTGCATTAGCGATTGACCTACTTCGGTAAGTTGTTTACTGCGTTGCAACTCCGTGACGGAATTGCAAATGAGTGATAGTAGCTGATGATATATGGTCACTGCAGCTGTGATAGAATAATGGTTGGAACATGTGAATAATATTAAAACACACGCTTTCTACAATCATACCTCCAGTAGAATTTTCTCCTGTGTCGTGGGTACCATGGACACAAAAGACGAATGCACAAACACCCAGACTAGATAAAAATGATACAAATTTTAACTAAATTTTATTATTTTCTTATAACTGGTGTGTTAGCGTGTAATAATCTTATAAGAGAAAAATTACTGATGCGTGTCTGGGATTTAAACCTCAAGCCCTCAACCGAGAGGCCGGGTTTTTTTCTTATCTGTTTGAAGTAGAAAACGAGCTTGCAGTCCACCTGGTTGTAAGTGGTCACTGTCGCCCATGGACATCTGTAATCAACTTCATATAGAACATGGGTTCTATCTGAAGTCGTTTCATGAAAATGTATAAGCAACCACACCCTTCTATCGAAACGCAAGAAATGCTTCACGCTAGAAATAGGTGTGGCGGTGGAACTTCTCCGGTCGAACTACACTTGTTCTACCACCTCCAACTATATACCTACTATAAATATACTATAAAGGAATATATATTTAGCTTACCTTTCTTAGTTTATCGAAATTTTATGTTTTGTTTTAGTGTTTATTTGTTTTATAAACTCTAGTTAGAAAATTTTAAATGTAAAATAATTCCCTGTTACATTTTAAAGATTATTTTTTTATTTTTTCTGCGTATTGGCTTTAATTTTTGAAATAGGTGAACTACGTATTTTTAATAGTTTTTTTTTATTTAGGACCAAGCCTTACTATTATAAGTTTGACTGTAAGCCAATACTCTACATTTGCTTCACCGAAAAGCAGTGATCATTTATTTCTACTACACAAATTACTTTAAAATCAGAGCTATCAGGGTTACAAATCTCGGACTCTTGATTGTAAGACCTAGTACCAACATTGGGCTATCACTGGCAAGCTATTAATGAGTCCTTGACTGTAGCGATAAACACCAACGTTGATGTACACTTTAATGTATATTCCTGGAAAGTAGGCGATAGGTAGACGACTTTTCCACGTCAAGAGTGTAAACTGGGTCAATCGGGTCTAATTCCCTTGTTGATGTCACTCTTCGATGGCATTATAAAGCCAGTCGCTTTTTATTTTTCCATTAAATATAATACGAGTAATACGTAATACGAGTAATTGGTGGTAAAGTTACGCCATTTTTCCATATGAACATACAAATAATTAAAATGTACTATAAAGCAATATTACATTTAGTTTACCTTTGTTCACCTGATTGTTTTTTTTATAAATACACTAGCTCTTACCAAAGGCTTCGCTCGCATGGTCAAAGGGAATTAACATATAATATCTATGTGGCGACGTGAAAGAAGAACAAACAAACACACTTTCACATTTATAATATCAGTATGGATAATAATAAATAATTAGAAAGTTTTAAACGTAAAATAATTCCCTGTGGCGAATTAAAAGGTGTATTTTACTTATTTCCACCGATTGGCTTTATTTTTTGAAACGGTGAACTACATAGTTTTAATTCGTTTTATATTTAAGACAAAAGGGTTTTAAGAAAGCCTCGATAAAAGGGTCTCTTTTAACGTTCCTGAAATAAATTTTTAGCGACTTTTTTCCAGATGATTTTGACCTTTTTTTTGATATCGAGGAGAAACCTTCGAAAGATACCCGACGCCGTGTGAGCAACGCCGAGTTATGTGGGATTTTACCTCACTAAAACCCCCCGGTGGCCATCCTCGGCTCTGTTTGGAGGACCCCGGGATCTCCAACGGACCGCTGCAGTGTCCTCCGAGCGCGATGCCCTCTTCGGGCTCTTCCCAGTGATCATTGTACTCAGTGCGCCTCCATGGTGTTTACGATAGCATGTGGCCACACATGCCGTCGTCCTACACGGGGTCGCTTGGTAGGACGGTTCGAGCTCCCACTCTTACCGCCCGTAACCCCGGAAGCCCCTTTTAGTTGCCTCTTACGACAAGCAGGGGATACCGTAGCCCTATTATGAAGATGATTTTCTCCTATTTCATCCATCCATCCATCCATCAGCCCTTTGAGGTCCACTGCTGGACATAGGCCTCCCCTAAATGACGCCACTCCAACCGGTCCTGTGCCTTCTGAATCCAACGGTTTCCCGCTGTCTTCTTGACCTATTTATAAAGTTTAAAACAAAAAAATAATTAAAATTTTAATAGATTAAAAAATTGTAATATTCAGGTATATCATAATACGTTTTCTTAATGCGAGTGAAACCGCAGGAATATATAGCATTGTATAGGATGTATTCATTTGTAGATAAGCGGCTTAACTACATCGAGAGTGTAACTGGGGCAATCGCTTCTAATTCTCGCTTCTCGATGTCAATGCCCGATAACTAAGGTCAGTTGATTCGTTCTTAGGGAGCTCACACAGGAGCGACAATCTTGTCGACAATCGTGGTCTACGGTCTCTGATTCTCGCAGTCTGTCGTTAGCAATCTTTTTTTATAATAAGCATACGAGCATGCAGTTCACCTGATGGTATGTGGTCCCTGCCTTTCTTCGTTGCAATTTATGGTACCTATAGCTAAAAACGGGAAAAAACTTTGCACAATGATTATTCCAATGTATGTGTGGAAACGTAGAAAAATACTGTTTGCAGAAATTGTAATGAAATTGTGCTAAGGGCACGTGAGGTCACATTTGAGAGCCATTGACGATGACGACGAAAAACGGCGCATTTCTGCGTGTGTCGGCGCGGTTGTCGATATAAATTGTCGCTCATGTGTTACATTCCTTAGATGTCATAAAATTGTTTAACATTAAGCGTTGTTAACTTTCAACATATTCATCTATTTGTTTCGTTATTGAAATATTGTAGCTTTTGAATATTATGAGAAGCAAAAGGATCATGCAGTCCTTCTGGCGACGTGCCGACGATTAAAATCAATCAGTTTTTAATCATAGTTTTACATAAGCTTGGTCACAGATGTTTTGCTACCTACTGACGACTAAATTAGAAGCCCCGGATTTGTACTCGTATGTTTCCGTTGCTACATCTTTCAGATCAGGACACTGCGAGGCATAACACGTATTATAAGACAGAAATAAGGGTAGTGGTGCTTAAAAGTGGAACCAAAAAAGAGTTCCTAAGATTGTAGATGCTAAGTTAGAACCCCTTGCACCTTATCACTCTCTGCATACTAGAACAAAGAAGCGCTTAACACCGTTATTATATGACAGTAATGCATGTAACTTTAGTATCGGGTACAATCCATTATAGTCCCACTGCTGGGCACGGGTCTTCTCTCAGAATAAGAGAGTTTTAGGCTATAGTCCACCGCGCTGGCCAAGTGCGAATTGGTGGACAGCTTTAGTATATCTGGAGTAAAACTATAAAAAGTATAACAGATAAAATAGTTTATTGTATTTTTTTAAATATAAATGCAATACTAATCCTATAAGAGAGTGCTAAAACACTGAAAATCTCTCCCAAGCGAGTTTTTCAGTCAATTTCAAAGCCCTAAAGCAACTGTAAGTAATGCAATAAGGCTCTCCAACGAACCGAGATAGCGTATTGGGTCCAAATATAAAATTCAAATCTTCGGAAGCGAACGAATAAATTTCCTCAACCGTATATAAAACAGCATCGGGGCCGTTTTAATCTATATGTATTCAATACTTACGTCAGTGGTTCTCAAAGTCGCACATGGTAGAACGTCGCGACTGTCGCAGGTGGTAGAACCATCACAGTCCTCGGGAATGGCAACGCATCTGTGATTGACTTCAGATAGAACCCATGTTTATATGAAGTTGATTACAGGAGTCCATGGGCGGCAGTGACCACTTACCATTAGGTAGACTGCATGCTCGTTTGCCACTTCAATCAGATAAAAAAAAACGTTTTTCATTTAAGTGACGGTAGAATCAGTAGTTCGAAAGACGAGGTTCTTCGGATTCGTTACCACACTCATTTCTAGTAGGTGGCGTTTTGCTGAAAGTTAATGCTGTTAGCGGAGTTACACATGAGGATTCATTCTCAGGATTGGCAACGCATTTGTCGTTACCTTCAGGTTAAATCCTGCTCTATATGAAGTCTGATATTTTCGGAAGGTAGTGACTGCTTTCCGGGTGGATTGCATTTTTCACCTTTATAAAAAAACCTTATATACTTTTATTTCCCACGACCCGCAGCCTTCGGTTGTTCCAAATTGAAATTACTACATAATTCTATTTACTATCATATTTACATTTCAGTTAAATATATACTCAAAATATGAACGAATCGCTTCTATATTTGATTTTCTTAGTAAACGTTTACAGTTGAATTTTTTTTTTGCTAAGCCTTCTCAACAATCACAAACCCCTTATACAGGCTTCAAGACTCCAGGAGTCACGATCCACACTTTGAGAACCACTGTTCTACATAACGGATATTATACGGAATTAGAACCTTATAACGTTTCCCAAGAGTATGTATTTCAATAACGTTGTACAGTAAAGCTCCCTTGATCCCTCTTTAATATTACCGTGTTTTTCAAGAGTTTTTGCGTTAGTAAAGTACGTGTAAATTCTCTTTGAACCAAATATTGATAAATAATAGACTCAGTATTGGAGAATTACGATCTTATTGCCTGTCTACGTTAGGAGGGTTATATTTTTCTCATGCGTGTACGTATTTGTACATGCATAGACATAGAAACTTGTGTATGTTTGTATGCATGTTCAAATGTATTAATTTATACGTTACGTTGGCGCAAATATATAAATATTCCGCACAGCACCAGAACATTAAGTTTCAAGTTAGTCCTTCCACGCTATGGTACCGCAGCATTTCATGGGAGTTTTAAATATAATGCAACAAGATACTGGAATAACTTGCGGCCACCTCTCCTAAGTCTAAAATTAATAAAACGCTTTAAAAAGCAATATAATCTGCATTTACTTCACCAACAGAAAATATGTTACTAAAATAAATGATACAAAAAAACACGTCTACACATTCACTCACGCACGCATGCACTGTTCTACACATACAATCACATGCACACACACATAATTATATAATTAATTTCAATATATATTCTTAGTAGCTATGATGCTTTATAATTATTTTAATATATATCCTGTTCTTCTTCCAAATATTTGCGTGACAGCACCTTTTAAAAGTTCATAACGTCACGCCTATTTTTTATTACATTTTGTTTCCGTTTACTTGTAATCTGTATGTTTTGAAGCTGCAGGAAGCACTCAATATAAGTTGTATATATGTTACGGTAAATGTAAGTATTTATAGTTATTATAGATAATTACCAACGCACATGGTAAATGTAGTAAATTATCCACATTTACCGGTAATTATATAAAACTTCCGCGCGATCGTGGTAAATGTTGATTTAAGCTTTGGAATGGAGAGCGAACGACGCGGGAAATGGTCCGAAGGAATAAAATCTATTTAGTTTATGAAAAATAAAGCTCATCACTCAGGAATAAGCCGTAGCCTCTATGAGGCTACCCTGCTATAGAAGTAGGTCAATACGTAAGAATTAAGGTACCAGACGTAGATCGAGCCAAAGCAGGTGGCCGAAATATAATAGCCGTTGTAATTTCGATCGAGAACTTGGTATGAAATACGGGATTTTAAGCCAGTTGTACTCAAGAAACGAATTATTTACTACATTTACTAAAAGTATATGATGTATGAGTATGGTAATTTTATATAATTTCCGGTAAATGTGATTAATTCGAAAGTTTTTACAACCTTTACCACGAGCACTGGTAATTATGCATAGTTCCCGGTAAAGTACATAATGACCGCACTATTCACATTTACCGTAACATATACATAAACCACTGACCGTTCTACGGGAGAACATGGGGCGTACTGATAATCGGCCGTCGTGGATGCTACACGGGATCCGCGGCTTATGTTTTTTTTTATCTGACTGAAGTAGCAAACGAGCATGTAGTCTACCTGATGGTAAGTAGTCACTGCCGCTCATGGGCACCTGTAATCAACTTCATACAGAACATGGGTTCCATCTGAAGTCAATCACAGATGCGTTGCTACTCTCGAGGACTATGATGGTCGCCTCATATAAAAGTGTGCCGAGTTATGACGAATTCGACTACATTTTCGTCTAGTTCTCGTTCCAACCTCAAACTTGTATAAATAACATTTAGTACCTTATACACAAACATGTTGTAGCTCAACGTTGTAATACATTACTTTACATTCCGAGAGAAGACCCGTGCCTAGCAGTGGGACAATTGTAATAAGGCAAACGGCTTACCTACATTACTTTAAACTGGGTCAATCACTTACGTGCCGAGTTCAGTGCATGTCATTCCCTGATAGCATTATAAGGCGCTATTTACTTCGATAATAAATACTTTTTGTTAGTTAGTTTTAATAACTTACTTTTTATACTATATATAATTTTAAACAATAATAAATTTAACAGTTTTTATTATTAGTAATTGTAGTGTTGTAATTGGGCAAAATAAATATTTTTCTTTCTTTATAAGACAGAGCACAGACTGTATCTTCTACTCTATAACTAGAACAGTGTCATTACAGATTTGCTGCCCCTTACAAGTGTAATTGAGTGCTCCTTTTTTGCGGACGCCCCAACACGATCTAATCAACTGGAAGTAAAAAATGAATAACGTAATTGCTTTTTTCTTATAGACAGCTTGTAGATGGTTTATTTCTTTTGCCACACCACCATTAATGCGGGAAATCGTTTTAAATATGATTTAAGAGATGATCGTAATGTATTTACAAAGGTAAGCAACATCGTGTGCGATTGGGTGGTAGATGAGGCGTGGCGTGGCGTGAGAGTGGCGACCTCCCGCTACTCATCAAGAGATGGCGCTACTAGTATTCTGAAACACGCTATCGAAGCATTCTCAGAATCCTGCATATATACAAGTTCCGAACATCAACTGTTGGAGCACGGCCGCTCCCCAGGCATGATCACCTAGCCTGGCGGGAGATCTGCCTTTGCCAAAATACCATTGGGGACTTTTGTACTTTCCTTGCTTCTGAACCGCATACGACACCCACAGTCCTTTTTACTATCTACTAGTAGTCGTTTAACTTTACGAGCAGTTTGAAAACGTATTAAAACCAATTGGTATTGAAGCGGTAAGGTAGAGAGCTCGAGATTTATTATTGAGGAAGGGATAGGAAAACAATTATGCATAGAAACGTGACTTATAATGGTTGAATCTATAATTATGTCAGGAAGCGTTAATTCAGAGATAAATTGTACCACCTCCAACTCTGTTATCAATACCGACTCCAGCGCGATAAACCAAGATTATCACCACAATGACAAACTTTCAATTTTATTAAGATAGTACATTTTTTGTAAGATATATAAGATCGTCTCTGTAGTTCCGGGATCAGAATAGGGCTACGGCATCCCCTGACTGTCGTAAGAGGCGACTAAAAGGGGGCTTCCGGTGCTGCGGGCGGCTAGAGTCGGAGCTTGAACCGTTCAGCCAGGCGATCCTGGGAAGGACGGCGGTATGTGTGGTCGCATAAACTTTAGTTAGGTAAACATTAGCTTGTTGATGACTGCCCTTGTCCGGCGGTGGAGGGAAGAACTGAGGACCCCCGCCGCCGGAGTTGAAACTGTCGAGGCCATCCGGCCAAAACTGAGAGAGTGGCTTCAACGGCAACACGGCGTGCTGTCATTTAGGTTGACGCAGGTGCTTACCGGACATGGTTGTTTTGGTAAGTACCTGCATCAAATCGCCAGGAGGGAGAACTCACCCTCTTGTAAGGCATGCGGCGCGCCTGTCGACATGGCGCGCCACACAGTCATAAGTTGCGCTCCCTGGCAGACACAACGGAGCGACCTAACTGCCGTCATTGGCGGGGACCTGTCGCTGGAGCGAATAGTAAGCGCCATGTTGGTCAGCGACAGGTACTGGCAAGCTGTTGCCGACTTCAGTGAGGCTGTAATGCTCCTGAAGGAGGCTGCGGAGCGGGAACGAGAGGCCGACGCTGGTGCGGACCTGCTCCGCCGAGCAAGGCCAGGGAGGAGGCGACGCCAATATGCTCGTCTCCTTCCTCTGCTTTAGACGGTCGTAGCGCTGCCAGGCTAACGTCGGAGCGTCAGAGAGAGTCCGGAACGGGTAACCTCTGGCGCCCCATTAAAGACGAGTATAGCGCCGCAGTTAGGTTTAGTCGGTATTCTGACGCCCAGTTCTATATGGGCGTCAGTGAGTCCGACACTACCCACTGCTGCCGTCGCGGCTCAAATCGCGATGACAGGAGTGGGTGTGCGTAAAGGCATTCCCCTGCGAAGCTTGTTGATGACGGGAAACAATAAAAAATAGTTTAAGTAATCTTAGGTTTTCAAAGCAACACTCGATAATAGCTGTGGCAGTAATTTTAACTTTCTGAAGGGATACTGAAGGGAGGTGTGAAAGAACTAAGTTTATATGCCAGCATATATACTACAAAGTTTCTTCTAGAAACAAGCTTTTAAAGAAGTAAAAAATATTTGGATTTCAAGTACCCATACAATTAAGACCCACAGGCTTCATATGTACACAATATGAGAACGAGTTGCTGGTGGTAATATATTGTTTATCCTAAATTGGATCATTCATTTATTTCAGAATAAATATAGATACATAAGTGTTATCCTTTAATCGCATTTATTAGCGAAGTAAATAGCGCCTTATAATGCTATCAGGGAATGACATCCACTAAACTCGGCACGTAACTGATTGACCCAGTTTAAAGTAATGTAGGTAAGCCGTTTGCCTTATTAGGGGCCATCCATTAATCACGTGATGTTTTTTTTGGCATTTTGTGACCCCCCCTCCCCCTTGGTGATACGTGGTGAGGTTTAAGACTATCCCTCCCCCCTCCCCCTATATCACGTGTATTTTTTCGTACCTACAAAAATACTGGTATAAGTATCATCTAATTTTATTACAGAAAATTAATTACTACTACAATAACGTTCAGAGGTAGACAGAAAGGTTGCAGTTTGTTTTTGACTGACATATATTTAATTCGATTTTGTATGCGTTTGACTAAAAATAAATACATGTAACACCGCTTTTCGGGTGAGTATCGCGCGCTTGCCGAAAAATTAAGTATACGTGATATATTACTTTACCCCCCCTCCCCCCTTGTGACATTTCGTGATTTTTTATGGACCCCTCCTCCCCTCTTTCGAGCCTCACATGATTAATGGATAGCCCCTTACAACATTTGAGCTTAAATAATGCTCCATGTTAACATACTATATGTTTATTATTACGTTTCAAGTATCTTCGTTTGACTTAAGAATTAAGCATATTTTTAGCGTTTTCCAAGATGTTTTGCTAAGTTTCACATTTACAAAAAAATATAATAATAATGAACACTGTTAAATTGTTGTTTAAAATTTTATTTAGTATTAAAAGTAAATTATCAAAACGAACTGATTTTATCGAATTGTCTAATAGAGTAAGTAAAACACACTCTATAATGCTATCGGAGAATGACATGCACTGAACTCGGCACGTACCTAAGTGATTGACCCAGTTTAACGTAATGTAGGTAAGCCGTTTGCCTTATTACCACGTTGTGCTTAAATAATGTTATTATTTTAGAACACCATATATTTATCTAAAGCCTTGGAGAATCTACCGTTGATTTGAGGATAGTGTACTTTTTTTTTAATTTCACATCATTTTTCGAATTTATTTAATGAAGACTGTAATTTTATTGTCAACCTATTATTGTCTCACTGCTGTGCACGGGTCTTCTCGCGGAATGAGAGAGTTATAACAGACTGTCATTTATTGATAGTAAATTAAGTGATATTCTTTAATCGAATTGTTTAATGCAGTAAGTAAAGCACAGACCTTATAATGCTATCGAGGAATGACATTCACTAAAATCACCACGTATTAAGAGATTTTAGTAAACGAAAACTGCCTTCTATCGTTACTACAAAGATATATTTGTTAGTAAACGTAATTTGTTGGTCCTTATTTAAGTAACATTCCTTAATCGAATTTTCCAATGGAATAAGTGAACCAGACTTTATAATGCTATCGAGGAATGACATTCACTGAACTCTGCACGTAGGTATTAAGCGATTGACACAATTTAAAAGTAAGGTAGCTAAGGCTTTACCTTGTTACAATGTTACCTAAATAGTGTAAATAACATTGTGTTACCTAAATAATGCAAATAACTTTAAAAGGATTTTTATTTATAAAGACACATATAATCATGGTTGCCGGCACACTTTTATATGAGGCGACCCTCCTAGTCCTCGGGAGTAGCAACGCATCCGTGATTGACTTCAGATAAAACCTATGTTCTATATGAAGTTGATTACAGATGTCTACGGGCGGCGCTAAACACTTACCAGCATGTGGACAGCATGCTCGTTTGACACTTCATTATTATAAAAAATATATTGCAGGAATCAATTATGAATAAGAAACTTTTTCAACTTATTTGCACTTTATGAAATTGCCAAGTTTGAGATTTCTAAACACTTTGATAATTTCTAGATAAAGTTAGTTAAAGTAATTTATTGATGCTAGATTAAGCGTTATGTTATTTTTTAACAAATTTTCAATTGCAGCAAGTAAAGCAGACATTATAATGCCATCGGGGAATGACATTCATTGAATTCGACACTAAGTGATTGACCCAGTTGCTAGTAAATGTAGGTAAG
The DNA here is from genome assembly GCA_949699795.1 of Spicauda simplicius. Lineage (NCBI taxonomy): Eukaryota > Metazoa > Arthropoda > Insecta > Lepidoptera > Hesperiidae > Spicauda > Spicauda simplicius. The sequence continues at coordinate 2,267,608 of OX453068.1, forward strand.
CCGTTTAAATTGTCGCAATGTTACCTCAAGCATATAAATAAATTGAGTTGTCTAGAAACTGTGCTTTTACGAAAAAACATTTTTTCTTAACGATTTCAAAGATCTGCGTTTAATTTAACATAAAAACTTTAGATAGATGGATGGATGTTTGTTTTTGATATTTATTGCAGAGTTCTTTACAAGATTATTCATAGTAAAAAAAACGTTTAATAACAAATATAAGTTTATTTATAAAAATATAAATAAATTTAAAATAAATACTTTAAGAATATATATAAAAATTGTCAGTTTATTAAATGAGTGACCCGTTGAACAAATATGGTCATTAACAAATTGATGCAAGAATATTAAATATATGTTTTGATTACCTTCATTCCTATATATGTCCTAAGATTATAAAATAACAATCTTAGAGCATTTACTTACATAGAATAACAGCAGTTACAGAACTGTAAATTTGATCTACTAATATTAGAAATGAAGCAATCTCTCATATATTAAAAAATCAACTCATACATGGTAACGGTATGATTCAGCACATTACATAACTGACATGTTGGAATGCATCCAAGGCTCGCATAAACTAGCAATAACAAGAGTAATTAATTATGCCTCTAGTTCTTGCGATCATCAGTGTTTTCTACATCCATACGTATAATTTAGATTGTAATGAAATTTCCCTTTAGGTTATTTATATATACATATACGTTGGAGTTTTTATCCGATTGAAGTAGCGAACGAGCAAGCAGCCTATCTGATGGTAAGTGATCACTGCCGTTTATAGGTTTCTGTAAGTAATACCATATAGAAATGGAGTGCTACATAGGACTATGATGGTGACCTCGAATAAAAGTGAGGTTTGTTCTACCACCTTATTTTTGTTATCGAGGGGCAAAACCTTCAAAAGGTGCCGATGCCGTAGGAGCAACGCCGGGTTATGTGGGATTTTTACCGCACTAAAATCGCCCCGGTGGCCATCTTCAGCACTGCGTGGGGGACTCCGGGATCTCCAATGGAACACAACTGGAGTCCTAAGAGTGCGATGCCCCCTTTGGGATCTTCCCAGTGAGCACACACTGCGCCTTCTGGTGTTGACGACAGCATGTGGCCACACATGCCGTCGTCCTACACGGGGTCGCTTGGCTGGACGGTTCGAGCTCACACTCTTATCGCACGCAACCCTGGAACCATCTAGTTCTCAACCACCTAGTGTTTTACCGCCTAGTAATATATTTGAATATTAGGGGAAACACTACCGCAATGGGGATCAACCCGAAATGAAAGTTGTCTTAAAATTGTCTTCCGTTTCAATGATATACACCGACTTTTTAAATTTTATTATAAAGTTTATCAAAACCTTATCTAATAGCTTAGTGTGCACCAGCACTAAAACGTACAATAAAGTGTATAACATATAAGTTTTAGTTGAATTATTTGTATCCATCCATCCATCCATCAGCCTTTGAAAGTCCCCTGCTGGACATAGGCCTCCCCTAATCTGCGCCACTTCGACCGGTCCTGAGCCATCTGAATTTAGCGGTTACCCGCCGTCTTCTTGAGGTCATCAATCCACCGGGTCGGGGAGCGGCCTGCACTCCTTTTGCCGAGACGTGGTCGCCATTCGAGGACTCTTCTACCCCATCGGTTATCTGTCCTACGAACGATGTGGCCTGCCCATTGCCACTTCAGCCTAATTTACTAATTCTAAGAGCTATGTCGGTAACTTTCGTTCTCCTACGGATTTCATCATTACGAATTCTGTCGCGCAGGGAAATACCAAGCATAGCTACCTCTACAGCTCGCTGAGCGACTTTGAGCTTACGCACGAATTATTTGTATATGTAAGCTTAAACATTGTTTAAAACTAAAATCACAAAACTTAATTAATTACAAAACCACAAATACCACACAAATTTTGAAATACATAATGAATTTATTTGAAAACAAAATTAAATTTACATTTTGATGTTACTCGCCTCATACTAAAGTTGTCGACGTAGAGTATTCGTAGCTAGTAGCCGTAGCTCCAATCTACAGACGTCTACGCTTGACGTAGCGTAGTTATTGTTCGCGCTACATTATTTCGTAGCTAAACTTTGTAAGCGTGCGGTTTGAAATCCAGTTTTACGCTGTATTGTTTTTGGTTTTTATTGTTGTCAGCTATATGTGAATGAAACATTTCTAACTTGATAACTATATGTACAGTTCTTAATTTATGATTTTATACTATCCATCCATCCATTAGCGCTTTGATGTCCACTGCTGGAGGTAGGCCTTCCAACCGGTCCTTTGCCCTTTGAATCCAACGGTTTAACGCTGTCTTCTTCAGGTCATCGGTCCACCTAGTGGTGTGCGACCTATACTCCTTTTGCCTAAACGTGGTCGTCGTTCGAGGACCTTTCTTCCCCATCGGTTATCGGTCCTTCGAGCGATGTGGCCAGCCCTCTCCCACTTCAGTTTACTAATTTTGAGAGCTATATCGGCAGCCTTCGTTCGTCTACGGATTTCATCGTTGCGAATCATGTCTCGCAACAAAATTTCGATAATAATTCACCTATTATCATCGCACAATTGATAACTTTTAATTTTTTGTAATAATAATAATAATAAGTATTTACAACATGTATTTTTTTATTTATCTTTGCCGATATTTCGACCTAGTTAGATGGATCGTGGTAAAGTCCGAACTGGGATGAAGAGAGACCGGTGATAAGTGCCACTGGTAGATCAACGTATCTATCAAAAGTCTAGATAGTTTTTAATTTTATGTTCCATATCAACTAATAATAATAAACTCTACTCTGTACTAAGGGTTACTATAGCGCTAATATATGTCGTGGTCAACCAGTAGTAAATACGGATTTGGTACGCAAAGATATATCTTTACGTACCTTTGGGTAATACCTATAACTCAGAAGTGCAGCGATCATTATATCAGTCTGTGTGCTAATTTCATATAATGCTTGTTAAACTTATAGCCCCAAACTAAGGATTTTCCCGTGTCATAGATGAGGATACATACAAACACACAAACGCAGAATGGAAATCTAAATTCGTATATCTGTGGCCCGAGATTGAACCCGGAACGTACTGCATGTCAGACAGTTGTGATCACTGCTCTATCGTAGGGGTCGTATCCAGATTGTATATTAATCCTAAATATCATCCGTAAATTAAATATAATTGCAAAACAGTATATAGGGGAAAAAATTTAAATCCCCGCATGCCATCATTAAAATTTAAATTTACAACAACAAATCCTTGTATTAAAAATGAAGTTAAAATTGACAAGTACGTTCAAGCTACAAATTGACGTCATGTATTGACGTCAACAAACCTTTATAGAAGCAGGCTATATTTACAAGGCTATTTTAAAGGAGCGATCAGGCGTTGAAAGGCTCGAAGCAAACCTTTGATCACCAGAGCATCATTGTTTTTACGGACCTTTGGAAGCGAGACCAAACCGACTTGTAATTTATTCTTTATGTTTTTTTACAAAGTTGAAAAATGAATATTTTTTTCTAGGAGGACTAAGAAGATTCATATGAATGTGAGGAGGTAACCACATCCTCATATCGGTGGTATCTCCCAGATATCACCGACAGAAAACACTGTGGGGGTTTAGCCGGTAAGAGTCCGGCATAACCCAGATGCTGCCCTGGGCGGCTGGGTATCCATGAAGATTACCCACTATAAAAAAACATGCGTGCGTACAAAGTACACATGTCAGAAGTGAAACTTCTTTGGCGAACTAATTTATAAATCTTGTTTATATTTATACAAATCTAAAACTTTAAATTTTCAAGATTAAGAGGAAGGGAAAAAGGCGTGATACGACGTTCGCTCTGTCTCACTTTTTCTCTCAATCTTTCTCACTCGCTTACTCCCTACTCTCACTCCACGGCTAGTTGCTCATGCTACGTTCGCCCTGTCTTACTCTCTCTCAATCGGTCTCGATCACTCTCTCTCTCTTTTCCGACACTTCCGTTGCATACCGGCGTGACGTTTCATCTGTAAAAATTTTACCCTCATGCGCCTAAAGAAGTTTCACTTCAAAAAAGGTCGAACCATACACATTGTACCTTCTAAAGTTTTACCACCTTTATAGTACCAAATACGTACCAAAAAGGGTCTGCCATCTTTGAGCACCCTTTAAAACATTCGTGCTCAGATGTGTAGAGTGACTTTGTTAATCTAAATTACGCCCCAGTTCATTTGTTATTCACAGCACACACCGTGAATATTTCAGTAACAACACAACTGAGACGGTGTTTAACCAAAAGACTGTAAGTGAAAAAGGTAATTTTAAACAAGTATCATTGTTAAGTTTTAAAAAAAAACTTGTAAAAAAACAATCCCTTTTTTGGTATTTGGAATGTGATAATTTAATGACCGATGACCTGAAGAAGACAGCGGGAAACTGTTGGATTTAGAGGGCACAGGACCGGTTGGAGTGGCGTCAATTAGGGAAGGCCTATGTCCAGCAGTGGACATCAAATGGGTGATGGATGGATGATGATGATGATGATAATTTACTTAATTTAACGCCTTTCTTACTTTGCTTCGAAACACTTATTTAAAAGTATATTTAAAATGGTAACAAAAATAAAATATAATTATTACAGAAGCTGGTATAGGTGGTCTCTCGGTAGTTGGACTCCGAGATCACCACCACACCTATGTTTGCCTAATAATAACAGTGTTAAACACTGCTGTGTTCTTTATTGAAGGGTTAAGACTTATCGAAGACGTTTCCATGTAGTCCTCAGGGTAGAATCGCATGTGTGGTTAACCTCAGGTAGTATTTTGATGGTGGTAGAACCAGTGTAGTTGGACCGGGGAAGTACCACCGCCACACCTATTACTAGCGTGAAGCATTTCTTGCGTTTCGATAGAAGGGTCTGACTTTCACATGAGGCGACCGTCATAGTCCTCGGGAGTAGCGACGCATCTATGATTGACTTCAGATAGAACCCACGTACTGTATTAAGTTGATTACAGACTTCTATGGGCGGCAGTGACACTTACCATCAGGTGGACTGCATGCTCGTTTGCTACTTAGATAAAGAAAAAAATGCTTGATATGATAGAAGAACAAATGTGGAAAAATGTGAACCGAAAGGTGAATAGAAAGAGATCTAGGTAATAATAATTAGGTGGCAGGAACACGGCCATAAACGGCCGTATGTTATTATTGTTAAAATATATTATACATACTCTTATACTAAGGAATATTTATCTTTATTATTTGGTAAATTATACATCTAAGAATATTGAATCTAATAGGCGGATTGTCCCTTTTTGGACCATTGAAGAACTAATCAGCATACTATCCTTAATGCAAATGTTCAAAATCTAATAGAGATTAAATTTCATTACATATTCGCAGTCTATTTCCTTACCTAGTCTGCAACACGAAATGCCGGTTGGAACTAGCTTGTCGGTTCTGGAATCCAATATTAAGAGACATTCCGTATTGGCCACGGGTATTCATAATTAATACCAGAATTAGGCTCCGAGCTCAGTCAGATGGAAGGTAAATAGCTGAGGGTCCAAAGGTCACAGGTTAAGAAAGGTCAAATTTATAAGCATTTATGATGTACACTTATATACAACTAACTTGACTAATTTTCAACAAAATAAGCTGATGTTAAGACGTACTGATTTATGTGATTTATAGGCGAATATTATCGTGGAATTAATACGTTTTAATTTGGAATGGATACTCACGACAAGCGTTTTTTTAATTACTTTTGCCGACATTTCAACCTAGTTACATGGTTCGAGTTCACGGCAAAATTTTGGAAGAGGGAAAACGTTGAGTACTGTGTTTGTCAAAGGCTTTCCCCGTCATATTAATTCATTCAACACTGATTAAACTATACCCAAAGTTAAAGACTTAATGTTTAAAATTATTAAATAAAACTAAGCAGTTTTTCAGTTGCATAATGATTGCTCCAAGGTATTCATACATGAGGCAAAAATGTATAAAAAACGGCATAAAAATAGTATTTATATCTTTCAAAACTCGACTACCTAAACACAGCCTATGCCTGTCAAGAATTGTATAGGTAAAACCCAGCGCTTATATTCAATTTATTTAATAAATTGTACGTTAAAGTATACGGAAAAGAATGTATGTAGATGCCGCATATGATACTATACTATATACATACTATACTAATACTGTGCTAATACTAATACTAATTACTAATCACTACTCATACTATATACTATAATATTATAAAGGCGAAAGTTTGTGAATGTATGTGTTTGTTACTTCTTCACGTCTAAATGGCTGAACTGATTTTCATAAAATTTGGTAGGGAGTTAGCTGACACTCTGAATTAACATATAGGCTACTTTTTATTGTAGGAACATATCTTACTCCCACGGAACAATCGATACATCGATTTTTTTAACGCAAGCGAAGCTGCGGTGTTCAGGCAGTAATTCATATTATCATATCTAACATCATATTACTATCAAATAAAAAACAGTTACCAATCACACGGCGCCATTTTTAACTCGAAGTAATTCAATCCAGCTATTTATAAAGATAGAGTCTCGTTGCTACAGGATTGGATGGATTGGATGTTCCTGGGAACAATGTTTGTTCGTTAAAGTGAACAACGTTTGCATGGAGGGTTGCTACCACTTGATACACTGGGAATACTTGATTGAGTTGTCGTTTTACAACGTGATGATAGAACGTGTACGGTCTAATCTAGTTATTGCTATTCTGTGCTATCGTATGGGCTTATTGGGGTTTTTAGGTTTCAAATAAATATAGAGTACCTTTGGTTCCTACTTGGACAAATATGTCTCTCTATTACAGATAGACAGACCTGTGCACAGTAGCATGGACAGCAGAAACGGACTTTTTTTATTATAACACAAAAACTCCACAGACTGATCGTCCGTGCCTTTTGTCACAATAGTTCTTCTTTTTTTTAACATAATAAGTCTTTATTTCTTAGCTCCACGTTAGGCCATCGCTGTCACCATCACACTGTCGTGTGCGGTGGTGACGTTAGCAATTAAATAAATCTTACAATTACGCTTAATATGATATGACCAATTATCCTTTTTTATTTACGTGGTATGTATAATGTTATACATGCATATATATGCACAACAGAAACGGACTTAGACCAGAGCAGGGACAGCATATTAGTTGCTATGCTCTAAGTCTATTTCTGTTGCTACATTTAATAATTAATTAACTTTAAAATAAACACCCAGCGCGATAAATCACAATTCATACAACCATTCAACAATCCGCACTTGGACAGCGCGGAGGACTACGGCCTAAAACTCTCACTCTGAGAGAAGACCCGTGCCCAGCAGTGGGACAATAATGGGTTGACAAGACATACAATCAACTATTATACGCCAGTTACCAAGAAGTTAGAGCAGTGATAGCCTAATGGTTGAAACTTGCTCTCTCAATCGGGAGGTCCGAGGTTCAAACTCAAGCACGCACCACTGATTTATGTGCGTATTAGTAATTAATTATCACTGCTTTTCAGTGAAGGAAAACATTGTGAGAAAACCTATACATCCAAGAGCTTTTAAAAAAATAAAGTTCTCCGAGGTGTGTGAAGTCCACCAATGCGAACTTGGCCATCGCGGTGGACTATGGTCTATAACTATCTCATTCTGAGAGAAGACCTCATTCTGAGAGAAGACAGAGAGCAAGATAGTGCCCAGCAGTGGGACAATAATTGGTTGCACCCCGTACCAAGCAGTTAAAATGACTCCTCGTTGTCATTTACGCTAAGCACAGTAGTTCCACTAAAAGGAGACAAATCTTACCTTAAAATGTTTAGGTCAGCCCACTGCGCTGGTAAATTCGAATTTGTATACTTTTCTAGAACTCTCAAATCTGTAGATTTACTCACAATATTTCATCACAGTAAAAATTCTAATCCACATAACTTCAAAAAAATTTGTATACCTGGACTCGAACCCTGGACTCTCGATTTAGCCAAGTTTCATCCATTAAGCTAAGTAAAAACGTTATATCTTAAAATCTCTACACGTACGACGTATTAAGCGGACGATCGATCACGGTTTGACAGCGTAACATGACACTTGCGACCCAATTTCTAGGGAATATTACCATTAATATTAAATGGAATATATTAGGATAAACGAACGTGCCGAGAAATATTCAACTGCCGGTTTTTATTGTGGCAATATATTCGATTCGTTGTTCAGTTGCCATTTTGCTAAGATTTCAATATTGCTTAAATATAGGTTTTTATAAACCTATTACACGCCTATTCAGATTTATAACTATGCTATCAAATTTCTACCTGACTTCCAAAATATACTAGACTGTGACTTAAATTTGACTTGACTAATTTTTTTAGGTTTTTGGAGTGTTGGTCTCGTATTTTTGAAGTTTCAGTGGAATAAAGCAGTAATTACATAATGGTTGAAATTTGGCCTTTAAATAAATGGTCTGAATTCGAATCCTAGGCATGCAACGATTTTTCTAATGTAATGCATATTAGAAAATTAATTATTACTACTTTGCGGTGAGGTAAAACAGCGTGAGGTAATATCTGAAAGTTCTTCAAAAAAAATCTCAAAGGTGTATGTGTAAAGGCTAGCAATTCGCAATTAGCAAGAGCTGCATTATGGCCTAAATCGTTTAAATTAAAAAGTATTAAGTCAATCTCAAAATCATCAAAAACATATTGTATACTAGCTTTTTCTCATGGTTTTGCCTGCTTGAGTTATGTTAACTACGATAAAATGATGTATGTAATCCTGTATGTTAATCCAGGTCATAAACACTCATGTGGCATTTTTTTTTCTTTTTGCTCAAATGAGTAACAAAGATTTGTTCATGTTCACAATCTTTTGCCTTCTAGGTATGTAAGATATTTTTTTTTATCACAAGTTGTTTTGAATTACATAGTTACAAGGGTGACTTAGTTTGGTTATTTCCAGAATAATATGAGAGAGAGAGAAAACCTCATCGCGCTCAGAATTTGGTTTTCAAATTAAATTAACTATTACACGTTATGACATTGGGCTCTTCAAAAAAGGTGCGAAAAAAGGTCTCCTTCAAAGCCGGCGATGCATTGGCGACTCTTCTGGTGTTGCGAATGTCCATAGGCGATGGTGACTACTTTCCATCAGGTAGCCCTGCTTTATCGTTAGGTTTAAGTATAAAAAAAACTAGCGTGCTGTCCACTTTTTATTAATCATATACCATTTTTATCTCATAGATGTAATTGATGCTTCGTGTAAGTCATATCAACAAGCCATCAAAGTCACATTAGTGTGCGTGTACCGGCCAATAATGTAATATGCGTTTGACATCAAAGTACATAAGGGCTTTGATATGGATAATGAAGATACCACTATAATCGAATCGTGATGTGTTTTACTCTCAAATACCTTTTATTTATGTGATAAATATTTTGTAATAAACTTGAACATGGCACTTAAACAATAAAAGTACTTAGTTAAAATATTAAAAAATACTCAATTTAAATAACTTCTCAACACGTTTCCAAGATTCAAAGGATTCAATATGTACAAAAGATACAACACGGCATAAAACTATACAATAATAGGGAAAAACATCAGAAAATAGCCTTATCTAATATTATATGTGCTGCAACAATCGCGAAGTAACGTGATGCTATGGAGTAATATTATTATCAACTACCTGGCATCATCTTCAGTGCCTTCAGAACGAGTTTCCCTTAGTACGTTTTCATGTAAATACAAGATGAAAACTTAAACGTTCATCGATTTTATAAACTCCTGTCAAAAGACACAGGTCAACTCCAAGATATAAGAGGTTACGAATAATCCAGTTTTATATGAGGCGACCATCTTAGTCCTCGGGAGTAGCAACGCATCTGTGGTTGACTTCAGATGGAACCCATGTTCTGTATAAAGTTGCTTACAGAAGTACATGGGCGGCAGTGACCACTTAGTATTAGGTAGACTGTATGCTCATTTGCTTCTTCAAACAGATAAAAAACTAAGTAAAAAACTAGTAAACTATTGTGTTTTCATCTTAATCAAATAAACATATGAAGTTTCATTTAAATTCGACAAAAAGAAATTGGTTATTTTTATAGAAATGACTTCTATGAGAGGACTTCAATGTGAATTTTGATACCTTGAAACTTTCAGAAAATAAGGCTGTATCTTTTCGTATATAACACTAGTCCTTGCCGCTCTGTACCAATTACATTATCTATATTGGAAACTTCTCACTGCATATGGAAATTATTCATTACCATACGAAAGAGATGAGTATAATCTGATTATGTACGGACGCTTCCTAGTGATTTAATTAAAGAGCCGCTCCAAAGAGGGTTTCAAAGGAAATTTTTTTACTTCCCTGTTAATTAGGTTTCTTTAATTATGCGTCGTGGATATAATATAGTGGAATATTAAATAAGATTATTTGGCTGTTTCGTTTTAACTCGGTTTCGTTTATTGTTTGAATCTTAGTTACATATAGTCTTTTTTGCATACGCTTACGGAAGGTCTGACAAATTGTCCGATTTTTTTACACTACCATCGGATTGGATACGACCTCAACTGAGAAGATCCGACAAGAAACTTAGTAGGTTTGTATTCATTAGTTGTTTTTTTTTGTTTATTTTCTTTAATATTTTTATTTGTATTATTATTTTTATTAGTTAATCATATTCATACTAATATTATAAATGTGAAGGTGAGTTTGTTATGTTTTCGCGCCAAAACTACTGAACAGATTATTACTAGAATAAGCATAGGATATTTTTTATAAAAAGAAACGGCTGACATGATTGTTTGTCAAAAAATTGAAAATCTACCAACTTCAAAGCATGCAAGTTATCTAATTCTTCTTGCTTGATGCCTCGTGTCTGGTGTTTAGTAACAGACAGACGGAGAGGGGAGTCTTAATAACAGGGTTTCGTTTTTACCTTTTTGATACGGAACTCCAAAAACATGACAGATGCGTCAGGTTCGCAAATCCAAACCTTATAAACCATTTCGTGTATTTCATTTCCAACGCACATATGCAAGAGGATATTACTTTTCGAAAATATGCGTCCATAACTCCAGAGTAATCTCTGCGGTGACGTCACAGATTCTAAATGAGAGTAGTTTGTCTTGCGCTGTCACAAATTTTCCTCATAAATCCAGTTAACTAGGAATTTCTTTAAAGTTATTGTAACTTGGACATTTATTGGGAAACTTGGGAATTTCAATGGAATGGGATTTGAAAGCTTTGTGTATTTCGCTTTGGTGGTAAAGTGAATTTAAGGGATTATCTGAGTTTAACTATAGCATAACCCTTTAATATAATATATGGTTAAATAGTGATTTTAAGGCGGGATTATCTGAGTTTAACTAAAGTATAACCATTTAATATGGTTAAATGATCGCTTTAATGATGCTTTATGTCATAAGATATACTTAGGAAAACAATATCACTTGATATGAAAAGCTTAAATACTGTTTTAACAATTTATTTTTGCAAAATGTGATCAAAACGATATGTAAAATGTTATACATTACTTAGAGATCAGGAAATGGGAGGTTTTAGTAATGTTAAATTAACTCTTTAATAGATCAACAGATTATATAGCTTCAAGTAACAACTCACTTGACGTTTTCGTTAACATGATCGTTAAAAAGACGTACCGCAAGATTTCAGTATTGATTCTTACCTGACAAACAAGACAAAATGTACTTTCACTTCAAAAAATTATTTATGACCCGGCGAACTTCGATCCGCCTAAAAGTCAAAAATCTATAATTTTTAGCGTTTGCCCACTATGCGAATTAGTAGAATTGACCCACCTCTAAAAACTTATTTTTTTAGATGTCCTAGGTCTACATATTTCTTTACGGTACTTACCTTTACCGTTTAGAGAAATAACTATTAAATAATAAAGTTTTATTTCCTTGTCTCCAGGCGGGTCTGGACACGGTCGGCGCTCAAGCCGCTGCGGAGCGGGGGCCGCCGGCTCGCCGAGTTGACGTCATGCTCATCGCGTCAAACCACTCAGCCAACTACACAAACCAGGAGTTCAGCCTCGACCTCCCAGAAAGTCCCTACAGCCTCGCCCAGAAGATCGTCATCGCTATCATCGCAGTCGTCCTCTCCGTGCTCACCGTCGTTGGCAACTCCATGGTCATGATCAGCTTCAAAATCGACAAGCAACTACAGACTATCAGCAACTATTTTCTTTTCTCCCTCGCGGTCGCTGACTTCGCGATCGGCCTCATATCGATGCCGCTGTACGCCGTCTTCACGATATACGGCTACTGGCCTCTCGGGCCTCACATTTGCGACACCTGGCTCGCCTTGGACTACCTGGCCTCTAACGCGTCGGTCCTCAACCTCTTGATAATCAGTTTCGATAGATACTTCAGTGTGACTCGCCCTTTGACATACCGGGCCAAAAGAACTACACGTCGAGCGACCATTATGATAGGGTCAGCTTGGGGATTCAGTTTAGCTTTATGGCCACCGTGGATTTACGCGTGGCCGTACATAGAAGGTGAAAGGAAGGTGCCTGAACACAAGTGTTACATCCAGTTCATTGAAACGAACCAGTATATTACGTTCGGGACGGCCATAGCGGCTTTCTATGTGCCAGTGACAGTGATGTGCATATTGTATTACCAGATCTGGCGGGAGACGAAGAAACGGCAGAAGGATCTGCCAAATCTTCAAGGTGGAAAGAAACACGATTCGTCAAAGAGATCAAATTCTAGGTAAGTTTTTTAGTGCCCTTAGGACGAGTTTACAGCTTTTCCATAAACCAATCATTGCTTACTATGCAAGTATTGTAAGATATTTACGAAAACAAGAAATATAGATGCTAATCATTTTGAAGAAAAGTGTATAAAATTGTTCTAAGTAAATTTTGAAAATCATTGTTTATTAGTATCTACATCTTAAAACCGTAGCAATAACCGACGAAATGACAAAAGATGACTTGTCTCATCTGCTATTTCACGTGTATTCCACGAAATTTACAACACAGTTTAATATTAGCAACGTACCAACTGTGGCAGAACTCGTTTTTCTTCCCGACCGTCCCGTGGATCATTATTCACAGAACTACAATTACTCGGGAGTTCTTTTGCTGGAATGTCCTACATTTCGTCATGGTTCAATTTCGAACCGTACTGTTCTGGCTTAAGTTACATTATTGACCCTATTTTCGACTTTGGATACTCTAACCAATAGCCGGTACATGGATCGCTTAGGGTGGCGACACACGTTCTTTATGCATAATGATTTGGCAATGTCATTTTATTGACCTTATTTGAATGGGCCTGACTTGGGGTCCCATTGAACCAACAATGGAAGATTAAGCTTCAGAGCGTGTGTGGAGTATTATTTCCTTTTTAAAAAACATGTACTCCTTGCAGTTTTTCTTTCTTCGCACTAAAAGAGTAAATAAAATAATGCAGCGAAATATTGTCACAATACTGTTTTTAATCGCAATAAAACAACAGATTATAATATGAAATGAAATATCTTAATTTTTTGCAGCGGAGTTTACATAGCGTTAGGGGTCACTTACAAATTGTCAGTAAAAAATTTTACACTACCACCGGACCGGTACCTCAACTGAAAAGATTATGAAATTGAGATTGATTTGGTGTTGAAAATATGTTCTCCAAAAAATTCAGTTCCTTTCTACCCAGAACTTTTTTTATAAGAAAGAGTATATAAGATTGAGATAGCTAACGAGCTTACAGTACATTTGATAGTAAGTGGTTACTGCCGACCTTGCACATATGTAGAATAGGGGGTCTTTCTGAAATTAATCACAGATTTTGAAGGTGGTAGGACCAGCGTAGTTCGACCGGGAAAGTACCACCGCCACACGTATTTCTAGCGTGAAACATTTCTTGTGTTTCGATGGAAGGGTGTGACACTTTCACATGAGGCGACCATTATTGCCAGTTTTTGAAAAATAATTTGAGAAAAATAGCCAAGAGTATTGAATACATTGCGACATTAATACAATGCATTATTATTATAAATTTAATTTACGATAAGACTTGCAAAACTATCAAACTATAAGAGCAATTAAGAGAAAAATCAATGAGCTTTCTCAAACAGTCAAACAACTCGCCTACAAAGCGACTACAAAACTCGTAAAATGGAACCTCGTTTCTAAATTCCTCTGGTTAATATACGAAGCACAAAGAAGCGTCTGATTAAACTTTAGCTGAGTGCTTGAAGTGAACAAGCGTAAGAAAGGCAAGCAAATTTTAGATAGATTTCTTTAGAGAAACGTGCTGGTTTCTTGATGTTTTAATTTTATGTTGAATCATAATGGTCTTTATTATATTATAACAAAACATTTTATTTAAATATAATATAACCTATCTAAAACTAATATATAATCTATAACCTATATAAATAATTATAGTAACTAAAAATTATACTAAAAAGAAAAAAAAGGAACATTAAATATAAAAAAATAAATTAATTAAATCATAATTGTTTAGTATTTATTTGTGAGTTAACAGTATTAATTATGTTGAATGTATAGTGGTAGAAACTCGGTATGTTTATCAAGTGGGTCCAGCTATTAAATCGATATGCGTTAGTCGCTGCTTTGCATTGATAACCGCACAATTAAAAAACTCTTGCTATAACTGTCCTAAATACTCTGTGTTATTAGAGCATTTAGTCAATATGTTAAAGATCCTCTATCTTTAACATATTGACTATATGTGAAAGATACAGGATTTTATCTCAAAAAAGGCCGAGAATTGTAAACTGGGTGTTGTAAATGTGTCGTTAGCGCACCAATTAATTATTTGAAAGTACGAGTATGTGTTCATAGTATTTGTGACTTTGTGATGCTTTAGATATTTGTTATCAACGCATACTTAATAAATTCACACTGACTATTCTGTGATCGATATTTGTGTATTTGTGTATATTTGTCAGATTAAGCATTTCATTCGTTCATATAAAATTTAATATTACACACTCAGTACAAGTTTATTGCGTTTATGTTTTGCCTAAACAATGTTCATTGTACATTTAAGTTTCGTTTGGTACTTTAATATAAAAAAAAATACTAACATAGGATAAGTTATAGTACTGTACTTACAGGGAAAATAGACACATTTTCACTATTATAGTACACGTGATAAAAACGGGCGAAGCCACGGTAACTAGCTATCAATGTATATGCTATATAAACATACACTTAGCGTAATTACACTCGGCATTGCATGGCGGTGCCGCGTTGAAATAGCCCTTAATTAGTTTAATCGCTTTCATACGATTGCAAAACAAAAGTCGGCCAAGTGCGAGTCGGACTTGCACACGAAGGGTTCCGTATATAAATGTAATACGACAAAAAATACGTTTATTGTATGGAACTCCCTCATAAATATTTATTTTATTGTTTTTAATGCGACAACTTAAATACGTCGACTGAAAATTTTCACTGCCTAGTTGTCACGGTAAGCAGTACCCTCGTGATTGACAGACAGACGGACAGCGAAGTCTTACTAATACGGTTAAGTTTTTACGCTTTGGAGACGGAATCCTAGGTGTTTAATGCATTGCGATAGTTCCACAGTTATGTGTTTGCGTTTTTATAACGTTAAAGAAACAAATGACCTAACTGTCTAATAGATGATAAGTGGTAATCGTCGCCCATTGACAACTGGAGGAACTTCATGCATAACAGAGCTTCTATCTGTAATCAATCACTATCAAGAAATCTGGTTCTACCACCTTTCGAAATCTTTTTTGAACGGTAGAACGGTAGAACCAGTATAGTTCGATAGGGCTATTGAGTACTCTTGTTCACTTCCTTTTTCTTTAAAAATTATCTGTGTAGTACGGACCGCCCAATTACAGTTACTCAGTATAATACAGCCTTAAGTTCTGTACCACGGAGGCATATTTAAAGATAAATGTATTTTACTTTGAACAGACATTGCATATAAGGTGGTAATTCTGGAGAATTTATTACCAGATCGAATATTTCTTTCTATTACAGATTCACCCTCGATCGTAAATTAATTCAACGGAAAATATATCATTGGATTTTTAAACTATCTTTTTCCAAGACTTTCGGAGGGTAACTGAAGGGTGTGAGGTGTATTCATGAGGCGGTTGACCTTGAAACCCGCGAATGTGACCCTCCAGTAGGACCTCTGTGCTATTTGCAATTTATCTATATATATAAATTTCTCGTATCACAATGTTTGTTCCCGTACTCCTCCGAAACGGCTTGACCGATTCTCATGAAATTTTGTGAGCATATTGAGTAGGTTTGAGAATCGGCCAACATCTATTTTTCATATCCCTTAGTGATAAGGGTTGCCCACACTTAACATTTTTTTAATTTGTATATGGCAAAAGAATGTCGGCCGGGCCAGCTAGTAATCTATATATCTATATATTACGATAAGAAAGTGAAATTTTGCACCACATTTCATTTTATAGTACAGGTGAACACAAGAAAGTATTTTCGGAAAGTCACCCTTTAATAAAAATGATGGGAAGTTTGCCGAAAGTATGCCAATTTTTATGTTAACCTATGAAACTCAGTCCATCTGTTGATCTCAAATGTTTAATGGATGGAGTAATATATATGTCTAATGGATGTCTTTTTTGTTTTTTTATCTGACTGAAGAAGCAAACGAGCATGCACTCCACCTGATGTTAAGTGCTGCCCATGGAAAACTGTAAGCAACTTCAAATAGAACATGGGTTCTATCTGAAGTCAATCACAGATGGGTTGCTACTCCCGTGGACTATGATGGTCGCCTCATATAAATTTATGGTATAAGATTATGTTTACACGTGACCATTTACCAGCAGGTGGATTGCATGCTCATTGGTTACGTTAATCGAATAAAAAATATCCATGTATAGCATTGACCACGTACCGCCATGGTCCTATGTTACAACAAGGTTATTGAATATTCATAGTTCTTGGTATAACTCGTTTGTATACAATTCAACGTGTAATTGTGGCATCGATCCGCGAGTTCATCGGAAATTGGGAATTGCTTATAGAGAGTCATTATCATGTCAAAGCGATTGTTGTATACTGCACAGCGAGCTGCTTGGTTCGAATGAAGTTCTGTTCGATTATGCAGTTGTATTATTTAGTTAATTTCTTTATATGTTTTATTTTTTCACATAGTTTTGTTGTTCTTTACCTTAGTTTAGTATAAAAGATTTTTATTTTTTTTCCTTTTGATATCATTTGAAACGAGTAGCAGCAGGAGGGGACCCTTGACCAACAATTCCCGCTTAACATTTCAGGGAAATTGGGGTGACTGAAAATCAGCGCAGCTCAGGACTTAGATCCTGGTTCTGCATTAGCTGAGTCACTTTTTGCTCTCAACAATGTTATTTAGCTAACCGACATTAATTGTTACTTTTTATTTGTAATGCATTTTGAGGCAATAAACCATTATTATTATTATAAGTGCATTTTATTATAATGAAGTGTGTTATGATTTGACGGGGATGAAATACTTCGTGGCTTTCTTTTTTTTTAAGATAAGTACGCCGCACACAACGTATAGAGAGCATACATCGGTATTTTATAAGGCATATGGCTTTCCATTCCAAGGGAATCTCTCACAGAACTACTTATGATCTACGGCGAAAGTCCTACACTGAGCAGCCGACGCGAGGTCACTGACATCTTGTTCCTAAAGAAGCTTATTTCCGCTACTTTTGAAATCAGCAGTTTGCTCAGCGAAGTGAACATTGGAGTCTCATTCCGATATCCCCGACGAACTATCACTAAAGTATTCGACATACCTTTGTTCCGAACATTCTGAAACACTCTCCATTGCCTCGTATATGTCCCGCGTACAATGATCTGTGCGCGAAATCAGCAAATCTCGACATTAATCGCGATTCGATAACAAGTCTTAAAGGAAAAATAATTCAGCATCTCAGGCTACTTTAATGAGCACCTCGATTTTCGATTTTGTTTTAAGGCGTCAGAATTTTAACCATTATTTTATTGTATGTATCTTTAAATATATTTGTTCCTCGATTTTAACTTAATTCATTTGAATTAATTTATTACGTCATTTTGTTCAGTACGACTTAAAGAAAGTAGTAAATTTGTAAATGATGATCAAACCTATTATTGGCAGGCACACATAGTTTGCATGTATTAGTGCTACGAAGCCTATGTTTAAGATTTGTGTGTAATGCTGTTGGTGTGTAAATAAAATAAAATAAAATAAAATAAGATTGAATTAGCAATCAAGCATGCAGTCCACCTGAGGGTAAGTGGTCACTGCCGCCCATGAACGTCTGTAAGCAACTTCATACAGAATATGGGTTCTACCTGAAGTCAATCAAGAAAGAAATAAAGAAAAGTTTATTCCAACTATAAATACTACATGCTATTAACATTCATTAACATTAACAATCACAGATCGGTTGCTACTGTTGAGGACTATAATGGTCGCCTTATATAAAAGTGTGCTGGCAACCAAATGCCGATGGTACCTTCCCGGTTGAACTATTAGGTTGGGGAATAAGTTCGTAGCGTTTTTTTATTTATTTTACAACAATTTATTTGCTGTTTGATTCGATAGAACTATTTCTGCTCTACAAAACTGTGTTATTTGTATTTTTTTTTAGTTTTGAACCTTAAGAACCCAGGAGGCAAAAATCAACATTGGTTCTACCTGGAGTTTGTAAGTTTCGCTTACAATTACAAAATTATTCAGATGAACCCAAAATATAACCAGCGCAGTTCTGAGTGATCTCCACAATGCAGTATAACTCTCATTTTCATATGCTAATAGCGCTATCGGTCATTTCCAGCTCCCAATCAACTTGCAAATCGATTCCACAATTACTCGGGTTTGACTTTATGTATAAATGGGGTTATATGAGATTTTACTACAAAATTTTGTTTATTTTATTTATTGAAGTAGCAAACGCCAGTCTACCAGTATCATCAACCCATTATTGTCCCACTGCTGGGAACGGGTCTTCTCTCGGAATGAGAGAGGTTTAGGCCATAGTCCACCGCCAATTGACCAAGCGCGAATTGGCCAGCGCGGCACACACCTCCGAGAACTCTTTTTTTTAAAGAACTCTGTGTTGTTTAGGTTTCCTCACGATGTTTTCCTTTACCGAAAAGCAGTGATAATTAATTTCTAATACGCACATAAATCGGCGGTGCGTGCCTGGGTTTGAACCTCGGACCTCTCGATTGAGAGGGCAAGTTTCAACCATTAGACTATCACTGCTCACCATTATAGGCTATCACTGCTCAGTCTACCAGTAACAGATAGTAATTACTTACTATCAAGTGGTAATAAGTGGTAACTCTATGTAGGCGAAAATCTTAGCCCTTGGGAGGAGCAACACATTTGTGATTGACTTCAGAAAGACATGTTCTGCATGAAGTTGCTTGCCATCAGGTGGACTGCATGCTCGTTTGCTATTTTTTTATAATTTTGATTTTCATATTTCAATGATATACAAAAAAACTTGTATACTTCCTCTGTTAACTTCTTTACCTAAAACTGTTAACTTTTACGTAGCAACCTTTTAAGTACCAAACGATCATTCAATCCATCAGATGGTATGTGGTTACAGCGTTTCTACTTTTAACGATTGAGATGCTTGCTTCATGTATAGCAACCACACCCTTTTATTGAGATTCAAGCTTTACGCTAGAAATAACTTTCGTGGTGGTGACTCCCGGATCGAATCTGGGGTCTTCTAAATCACGAAGACGCTGATAGCATACATCACTGCGTACGTATGTGCATATTCCCGCGCGTTGCATGAAATTACTCTCCAGGGAGTAACCTGGGTAGGTTAGGTACGCATCGTCAGCTGGTCTTCTGATTTGCGTCTCCGTGAGAAACAAGAGTTGCGGCTTATCGGTCTCGAGATGGTCGTGGACAGATGTAAGGTTAGAGTGCAATCCCCGGATGTTAGTGAGGTGCACCTCAAATGAGTGGGATATCGAGGGTTAGAAACTACGGACGTGAGCAACTTTGTCTTCCATAATTTTCGTGTGAAACAACTTTAGGGATTCATTTTCAAAATTGTAGAACTACGGAGGCATTACTCGCTGAACATGTTTGTCTTATTAGTGTGATGTAAGCTTGTCATTTAAATTATGCTAGTACACGAAAGTTCCCTTTGGGATTCATATCCAAGGGTCCACTAATCAACCGACATTTGTCCCATTGCTACAGTGTTAACTGCTGCCATTTTCTTGTCTAAGTTAAATAATAAGAAGAATCATTTTTTCATTTTCCTATTACTGCGCAACAACGTATTGTAAAATTCACCCCCAAGTAGAAAACAAATATGTTTTTAGCCATTAGAGCCATTAGAGCAAGGGGTGAAACAACAGGATTTTAGACCACGCACAATACGAAACTCTTGCAAGAGATCTGATAGATCTCGTAGTACACCGAACGTGTTAACATAATCCTCATAGGTAACATCTCTTATCTAGTCCACCCCAGGTAAAACTCCAGTCTTATTTAAACTTGAATGCAGATGTCCATGGGCAGTAATCAGATGGTATATATCTATATTATAAAAAAATACTCATATGTAGTCTCTTCAGTTTCCATCTATTTCAACTATTACATAAAAACGCGATCTCCCAGTCTATATTTAAATAGAGCGAGGGTAAGGGAAGTCGGCTTCCTAAATTTATTGAGAAATAGTTCTTATTCAAAAGGTTGGCTTAATAAATTTTCTTCTGGATATATTAGTATCTCATTCAATAGGGTTAGATAAATAAACATACGTGAGCCGTTTAGTCTCATGCACCAGTCCGCCATAAACGACAAATTGCCGAACGACAATCCTTTATCCCAACACGGATCTAATAAAAATACCTACTGTGTGAGCTCTTAAAATTTCCCGCACCTTTCTCTCGATCCGAGTTTGCCCCACTTTGCCCCATCCCATCTTGCCCCCGCCCCTTCCGGCCCTAGTCCCATTCAGCCCCGCGTTCACGGAAAGACATTACTCCGAGATACGGCGCCGAAGATTTACGCCCTGGTGGACTTAAGCTGATGCAGGAATTTATTTTACGTACAGTGGGAGTAAGTGTGTCTGAAATTCTCCGTACGATTGTTAGCTCGGTTTGCGAAGCCTTTAATGAGGGTGAACTTACCTATTATACCAAAATAAGGTTAGATTTGCTTAAGCTAAAATTAGAAATGGTATTTTTAAACAGTTTTGTTATTAGTTTTTTGCATGATACAGAAGTGTGTAAAATTAAAACAGACGATATACTTGATGTAAACTTAATTTACAGATTTTATACAATATTCAGTTTTATTCGCTTTCAAAGTCACATTTTTTTTTTCTGAAATATAGTCGGGATTATAGAGACTATTTGTATCCATTTCACAAATTTATCGGTGCTCCACAGTTATTTAATTGCAGTTTTAATTTTTTATGATATGAATGTAGCAAACGAGCTTGCAGCCCACCTGATGGTAAATAGTAACTGCCGCATTTAAACTACATTGGACGCCTCGAGTAAATATTTTTACATATACCCTTACTCTACGAGAAAGTAGGTAAGTAGAGAAAGTAGTCACCAGAAAATAGGTGGAAAATTTTAATGATTTTTGTATCAATCATTTAACATCAAATCTAGCGTTCTTTCTTCCAATTGTTATAAAATCACAAAAGTAATAATCGATCTTTATAGCATACATACCATAAGCAACAAGCATATCATACATAGTATATATGTATATACAATTCTTTCATCTTGTAGACAAAACAATCAAGCGTCACTGTAAAAACCCAGGCGTTTCTCAGACAAATTTCCCAGAAAATACGTCATATTTCTTAGAACACATGTAGCCAGACCGTATCAGACGGGTTATTAAAACGAGTTCTTAGAAAATACGAGAATATGAGTACGTTCCACTTAAAGCCAGCAACGATTGTAATAGCCACTGTTTCTTGCACCTAAAACTCGAGGTCTTCGGAAGCGAACGCTTACATTTTTCTCAGAAAACATACAATTAGACCGTACTCGTATCTACAGATTTTATTACAAACAAGTTTTAGAGAATAGTAGAACGTGTACTCATATTATACTTACATACGATAATAATATGAGGAAGAGTATAGTAGCTATTCTCTTTCGTTTATTATTCTCGTTCCACTTAATACCCGCAAAGACCGTAACAGCCGCTATGTCTTTTCAATTAAGACACGTGGTCCTCGCAAGCGATCTATGTATTGTACAGAGTCTATGTAACCCTTTTTGAACATTAAAATACTATTCCTGTATGCATATCCTAGCATCCAGTCTATAGAACTTGTTTTTAATAGGCCTTTTTCCCGAGATTCAGAATATTTTACTCACTTTTTGCAAAGATCATGCAGTTAGATGGCATCTACAGATATGTTATTACAAATAAGTCCTGAAAGTAGTAGAACATGGGTACTTGCCACTTAAGCCTGCTACGACTGTAACACCCACCGTGTTTTCCACCTAACCACCATCTCTGCCACTTTGCAAGCGATTGCTCAACTTTGTATACACAGAAATTATTTTGTGCAACATTGTAAATAGATTTTATTAAAAATAACCTAAATTTATACCGTATACAAAAATGGCTTTTCAACCGACTTCCAAAAAGGAGGAGGTTCTCAATTCAACTGTATTTTTTTTTCTCAAAACTGTCGTTGTGTGGGTTGATTCTGTTTTGCATTAGTAGGTCCAATTATGACGCCAGATTTCGTAACCGTGTCATGCCTTGCGCATCATATTGGTAGGTCAAAGTGAATTTCCACTTAAATGATGCTTATGTATATTATTCAACCGTCTCGTACACACGTGGGTTATGTTGCTATGAATGTTACAATTAATGCATTCCACTGACGTTTGACATTTAAGAGCATTGCGTTTTAAAACGCGGATCGCAACGAACGCAAAACACATATGGCGGTTACGTTATGTGTTGTACTTAAATGACGTTTTATTTTACAAAAACCTCAGTTGACCGGAAATACGAAACGAGCATTTATATACCACTATACTGGTCTGAGACGATTTAGATTTCTGTTCCGGGTGTTTGTGTTTTAGTCTTTGTATGTCCATGCCACCTGATGGTAAGTGGTCACTGCCGCCCATGGACATCTGTAATCAACTACATACAGAATGTGGGTTCCATCTGAAGTCAATCACAGATGCGTTGCCACTCCTGAGGAATGTGATAGTCGCCTCATGTGAAAGTGTGCCGGCAATCAATGTTATATTGACCTAATTTCAAGACCTTTTAAAGCTAGAACACATCTTACATTGTTATGGTAAGATTAAATAATTCATCCACAAGTTATGTAGATGCGGTAATGGTTCAACACAACCGCACAAGCGCTGATTGGATCCTAGGTTAATATGCATATTGCTAATTACCACAGCGTCTGTGTGTGGTATTAGGCTATTGATACATTGTTGAAGTGATAGCTATACGCCGTTGACAAAGCTTTATATAACGTCAATTTACGTCATTATTAGGACTAGTCTAGTCCCCCATCGCATCGGTCGAAATTCGACCGTAATTCAACACAAAAATTAAACTTAATATTGTACGAAATTAATAATTTTCGAGTAATTTTACAAACACCCGTTAAACGGAAAAATAATTAATTGATTAAAACAACGTCAACATCGTCAACCCATTATTGCCCCACTGCTGGGCACGGGTCTTTTCTCGGAATGAGAGAGTTTTAGGCCATAGTCCACCGCGCTGGCCAAGTGTGAAGTGGTGGACTTCACACACCTCCGAGATTTTTTTTTAAAGAACTCTCGGGTGTGCAGGTTTCCTCATGATGTTTTTCTTCACCGAAAAGCAGTGATAATTTCTAATACGCACATAATTTTAGAAAATTCAGTGGTGCTTGCCTGGCTAGTTATAACAATTAGGCTACCACTGCTCTAGTTTCAACCATTAGGCTATCACTGCTCTGTTTAATTCATTATTGGTGGGTATTTTGACTAAGACATCTGACATTTTTGACGTTGTGTTTTCATAGTAATCTTTCGTGAAATGTACCATACATTTGTGTGTCTTCTGTGTTTTTAGTTGCTTTATGTATGTTTTATAAATTATTTGATAAAATAATAGCATTTTGTACTCCTTCTCTGTATAAACTATAACCTTGCCAAATTACATACTCCTTAGTTCGCGAAATTTGTCTTAAAGAAGGACCCCAAGCTCTCTCTTTCGCAAATCCTGATAGAAATAAAAATTTAAGAATTTCCCATCTGTAGAATGTTCACTTACTATAACACTACATTTCCATTAGATCCAGTCAACACATGCGACTCCGCTCCACGTTCATGTATTATTGAACAAGTGTTCACCAACTAAGCCACCTGCGGCCTCACATTGTCACGAGATACTGCCATTACCGTACTACTGTTTACATGTAAACACAGTGTGGACCTGGTTTAATAGTAGCTGTTTGAAATTCAAATTATAGATACTTGAGTTTTTTAGTTAAATTATTAGTTTCCTTAACGGTTATGAAAATACCTAATAATCTCACAATTAGTGTCCCTTTTAATTGAAGACGTCTTATTAATAACTGAGTAAATTAATTAATAAATAAAAAGTGTACCTATCGACGCGGGAAAGTGAACTTGTGATCTCGAAAAAATGCGAATTTTACTTATACATAAAATTAATTAAATCTGATTAGATGCATTAGGTTTTGTACTAAATTCATTTCTTAAGATGCTAGTAGACCATAAATTAATATTTAAGGTTTTTTTCTTATTTTTTGGGCTGTAGCGCATGCCAAAGTCATGAATAACCATACGTATGCCTATAAATGCTCGAAAATCATTAACGTCTTTCTGACACTGTCGGTTGAAATACATGCCAAATATGCCAAATAGATAACCTCTTTCGTGTGGCAAGTATTAGACGTAAATTTTAGAGAATTTCCCCATATAAACAGAGGTCACTTACACTGTAACACTACATTTCCATTACATCCAGTCAACACGTGCGACTCCGCTCCACGTTCATGTATTATTGAACAAGTGTTCACCAACTAAACCTGCGGTCTCACATTGTTGTCGAGATACTGCCATTACCGTACTACTGTTTACATGTAAACACAGTGTGGACGTGGCTTTATAGTAGCTGTTCGATATTCAAATTCTAGATACATCCTTTTGTTTCTTATATGATTGCTTGCGGTAACGGTTACGAAAATTTATATACCTATGAGTTCTGTTTATTTCCCGACGATAAAATTATTTGTGGTTCAAGTATATTATTACAACAGCTGTGTTAATTAAGTCATAAATAGAAATATCTAAACGGGAAAGCGAGCTTATCGTATCTAGAAAAAATGCGAAATGAGGTAAAATTCATAAATATAATCAAGTGCACCAACATAAGCGTTGTTTTGTAGATTAAATCTATTTAATTTTAAAACTCAAAATTTGTAAAATAAGATACTCCATAAATCTAATTTGTGAATTATGAAAACTAGTCACTTGTTGCATCGGTCGAAATTCGACCGTAATTTAACTTAAAAAACTAAACTTCATATTGTCCAAAGTAGCACAAATATTTCTCAATTAATAAATTGTATTGATTTTTTTGATTAAAATCATCCGTTGAAGGTAAAAAGAGGTTTTTATTAACTAAGCGTTTAAAAGCAATAGCTGGTATTTTGACAATGACATCTGACATTTTTTGATGTGTTTTCATAGTAAGACATTGAGTGTTTATTTCGTTTATTATTTAGGAGTTTGTGTCAGATGGAAGGTAGTGTGCGATGCGTTTTTAGTTGATTTTATGTATGAATTTATAAAGGCAGAACGAGTGTAGGTCGACCGGTGAAGTACCACCGCTATTTCTAGCGCGAAGCATTATCGCGTTTCGGTGGAAGAGTGTGGTTGCCGGCACGCTTTTATATGAGGCAACCATCTTAGTCCTCGGGAGTAGCAACGCATCCGTGATAGACTTCAGATAGAACCCATGTTCTATATAAAGTTGTTTACAGATGTCCATGGGTGGCAGTGACCAGTTATCATCACGTGGACTTCGTGCTCGTTTACTACTTCGATTAGATAAAAAAAAAATGCAAGCGAGCCTGCCGTCCATCTCGTGATAATGGGCCACTCTCGCTTATAAACATCCGTATGCACCTTCATATACAATAGGGGTGCCATCGGTCAAATACAGTTACGTTCCTACCAAGGATTAGTTTTGTTGCCTTATAAGAAAGTGAAACGGCAACCACAACCTTTCACCGTAATGTAAGAACTGATTCACGCTAGAAATAGATGTAGCGGTCGTATCCGTGCCTAACTGTGACTAAAGTCTTTCTAACTCTTAGGGCGTCTGCACATTAGGTCGCAAGTAGTGCGGTAGCAGTGCGTCAATCGTGTGACTGCAGCGAATGCTTTTTTATTAAGTCTATAGCCGCGGGAAATTTTTAGATTAGGATGGCGCGCTTTACTTCTATAATGGAAATAATAATAAAAATGATTAAAAATGAATAATAATTTCAATAATAAGAAAGCATTCGTTGCAGTCGCGCGGCTGACGCGCTGCGTCCGCACTACTTGCGACCTAATGTGAAGGCGCCCTAAGAGCAGACATAGAAAAGAAACAAACATTAAAATGAGATTACATTATCAAACACGCATGTAATCTCCCCCTTTACCTCCTCCTACCTTCATGTTTCATACTCATGTATTATTGAAGGCCGGTCCTACAGCTGCTACGTTGCGTCGTTACATATATCATTATCATTAACTTGTCATGTGTTATGAGTATTATGGTGTAGCGGATCGTGTCAATTGTGATATGTGAAAAATAATTCTGTTCCCATAGTAAATTGATATAAGTGCAATTTTTTTAAAAACCGAATTTCTATAAAAAGCGGAGAAATTAACTATAAAACGGCATACGATATGCCTCAATGGGTAGAATATAGAGAGACTACAATCTGTAATTTTATTTATTAGTACATGTAAGAGTTTTTTATATTTTTATCTAACGATAAAGCAGACGGGCCACTTGATGGAAAGTGGTTACCGTCGCCTATGGATATTTGCAACACCAGAGGAATCGCCAATGCAACGCCGGCTTTGAAGGAGAGCTCTTTATGCATCTTTCTTGAAGAGCCCCATGTCATAGCGCTCCGGGAATACCTCAGGAACAAACTCATAACACATGTTGCACGTATATTCATGCGAATAAACGATTGATTGATTGAATCATCTTTGGGGAAATGTGCAATTTTCATACTACGTACATTGATACGGGTTACTAATTTTTTTATAAGACTGACTTAGCAAAGAAATCCGCAGGCCACCTGACGGTAAGTTGTCACTGTTTTCCATAAATCTGTTAGCATCTTCTTGCAGAACAAGGGGTTAACGGAAGTCGGTCACAGATGCGCTTTGCTCCCGAAGACTAAGATGGTCGACATATATTAATGAACCGGAACAAAATTGAAATTACTTTTAAACAACTAAATGCGAAAACCTAACTTACTGTTATCACGAAAGTACACTGTGACCCTACAGAAAATTCACCCTTACTCAAGTACCTATTATATTACTCTAGGAAGGTTTGAAGGGCCATTGTTTTCGTATTCTATGGGCGCATGTATTTAAATTAGGGAAAAGGGTATACCCGAAAAGTCGAAATCAAACCAGCATTTTATGGAGAGCCCGCGTGCCAAAACCATTTGTTAAAAGTCGAAATCAATTACTTTGATGAACTGTATTGCTTAAATTTGGAATCTAATAGACAGACATGACAATTTTTAAATTTATGTTGAAAAAACACGCTTTCTACACTCATAGCCCCACACTAGGATTTTCTCCTGTATCATGGGTACCATGGACACACACAAGAGGAATTCACAAACACCCAGACCCAGAACATGAATCTAAACTCATCATTCAGATACCTGTCTAGCCAAGAATCGAACCCGGAACCCATTGCGTGTCAGATAGGTATGGTAACCGCTCCGCCACGCAGGTCGTCAAAATGTAGTTAGAAGTGCATTCATTGCAAATTTATTTAAAGATTTTGTTATATTGTAACTGTGAGTAAGTTTTTGTTCCTTTCTTTTACAAAATATAAAAAAAAAACAACAATATTCAAATAATTGCCATCATTAGTCACTATTTAATTCAATAATTCTGAAATATTGGATTACACCACATGATAGGAAGATCTTTTCTAGTGATCCAACCAACGACCTAAGTTTTAATGTCATAAGAACGGAAGCACTGCTCGGACAAACCGCTAACTAGACATTGAGCAAATAAGTGGCAGTCAAAGAGAGCAATGTCTGGCGAAAATGGCGAGTGTAGAAGAATTTGAGAATTTAAAAAGGAGAATTTGATATATTTTTTAAAAATACGCTTTCTACCCTCATAGCCCCACACTAGGATTTGCTCTTGTGTCGTGGATACCATGGACACACACAAGAGGAATACACAAACACCCAGACCCAGAACATGAATCTAAACTCATCATTCAGATACCTGTTTGACCGCCTGGTAACCGCTCCGCCACGCAAGTCGTCGAATTTTTATTTTATAAAACTGAAGTAGAAAACGCGCACGCAGCCTGCCTGATGCTTAGAGGTCCCTGCCGTCTGTGAACATAAGCAACTTCATTTAAAATGTCTATCCGAAGTCGTTTACAGATATGTTGTTAAGATGTTCACCTCATTTAGCTGGCAACCACACCCTTCAACCGAAAAGCAAGAACCGCTTCATTTTAGAAATAGATGTAGCAGAGGTACCTGCCGGTTGAATCATACTCATTCCACGACCTTGTAATGATTAACTGGTCTTCTCTCAGAATGAGAGAGTTTTAGGCCATAGTCCACCGCGATGGCCAAGTGCGAATTCTAAGATACCACACACCTCCGAGAACTTTTTTTAAGAACTCTCGTGTGTGTACGTTTCCTCACAATGTTTTCTTCACTGAAATTATACAGATAATTAATTTCTAATACGCACATAAATTTCGAAAAATCACTGGTGCGTGCCTGGGTTTGAACTTCAGACCTCCCAATCGAGCGGGCAAGTTTCAACCATTAAGCCATCACTTAATTGTAATGATTAACATCGTCTTTGCAATAATTGATGTGACGCCTTTAGATGCTTGTAGAAAGTTCACCTATACTTCCTATATATACGAAGTACCTTTACACCTATTTCTAGCTTTTTTCTTCTTCAAGACTTCGCTTATTCACTATATGCGCTTGAACGTTTATTGTGTCATAAAAAAAGCAAATGTGAAAAACCGTATCATTTTTTGTTTTGGATAAAAGAATGTGTCCTATGTCATTTGCGTAGTGTTACTGACAGACCTGGTTATACAAATATTAGGTTATAGTTTTTGTGAGTGTGTTGGTGACATGGGTGACTCTTGTGATTCATTTTCGACATTTATCTTATAATTTTAAATGGGCTATTTTATTCTACGTATTGGCAATTTTTTGAAACACGATTGTTTTTTTGCGCGATTTGTTTTTGATAAAACCTTTCCTGGCTTAACACTTGGAGGAACTCACAGTATTGTAATTGCAACCCATGTAAAAACAAGATGACAAATAAAGAAGACAAACCCACTGAGTTTCTTGCCGGATCTTCTCAGTTGAGGTCGTGTTCCGATCCGGTGGCAGTGTAAAAAAAATATATATGTAACAGACAATTTGTAAGCGCCCCCGAAGGCCTATGCAAAAATAACGACATTTCATTTCATTTCATTTTAATGTATCGCTGTTGTGTTTTGGTTTAAAAGGCGTTCCAACAGCTAGTTATAAAGGGCAGTCTGTCGCCTTTGGCAAACGACTCCGTAATGCCGAGGATTGTTTACAGAGAGTGGTTTGCCAGCTACGGCGAGCGGGTTCAGCGACCCAAAAACGCCTGCCTTATATTCAGTCGATTACATAGCATTTTTTGGTCGCATTTTACATTAAAGTAGCAGAGCGAGCATGTAGTGTGATAGTAAGTGGTTACTGCTGCCCAATGATATCTATAAGCAATTTTGTACAGAGTAAGGGTTCTCTGAAGTCAACCAAGATACGTTCCTACTCACGAGGATTAAGGTGATCTCCTATTGAAGCGAGACAACACCTTTTTTATCTAATAGAAGTAGCAAACGAGAATGCAGTCCACTTGATGGTAAGTTGTCACTGACGCCCATGGACTCCTACTCCTACTCCTACCTGGTAAATAACTTCATATTATAGAACATAAAGTTCTATCTAAAGTCAATTACAAATGCGTTGCTACTCCCGAGGATTAAGATGGTCGCCTCATATAAAAATGTGCCGGCAACCACACCCTTCCATCGAAACGCAAGAATTGCTTCACGCTAGAAATAGGTCGGCCTTTTAGAATAGCACCACTCCCTCTCTTCCCGTGGATGTCGTACGAGGCGACTAAGGGATAAAACATCCAGGAGATGGGCAGCAGCATCTCCTGTGAAATTCCAACATTTACTGCGGTCACCAACACGCTTGCCAGGCGCGGTGACTACTGGCAAAACCCCCTTATGACAGGTGCAGAAAAGCCACGGCCCCCAGTCCCCGGCGGCCCCGCTATTCCGGGCTATGGTAGCGGCCAAGGTAACGGCGGGGCAGGGGGTGCTAAGAATCTCCGGAAGAGATCCGGCTACCACAACCGACGACTTCTGCACCTGGCAACATACAACACCAGGACACTGAGGACCGACGAGAAGATACAGGAGCTGGAAGAAGAAATAGACAAGTTAAACTGGAGTGTTTTGGGATTGTCTGAAGTCCGAAGACAGGGGGAGGACACGATAATCCTCAAATCTGGAAACTTGCTCTATCACCGGGAGGGCGATCACCTGTCCCAGGGTGGTGTCGGGTTCCTCGTCCACAAATCCCTCGTGAACAACGTTGTAACAGTCGACAGTGTGTCGTCAAGGGTAGCGTACCTTATACTCAGAATATCTAAACGGTATTCGCTGAAGGTCATACAGGTATATGCGCCGACTTCGACACACCCAGACGATGAGGTTGAGGTTATGTATGAGGACATAAGTAGAGCCATACATACCTCAAAAACCCATTTTACCGTTGTCATGGGGGATTTTAATGCAAGACTAGGCGTGCGAAATGGTGACGAACGGAGGGTGGGGCCCTTTGGAATTGGACAACGGAACCACCGAGGTCACTTGCTTGCCAACTTCTTGGAGAGGGAAGACTTCTTTATGATGAACTCTTTCTTCAAGAAGAAGGCACAGCGAAAGTGGACTTGGATAAGTCCTGATGGTTCCACTAAGAACGAGATAGACTTCATTTTGGCAGACAAACGGCACATATTTAATGATGTCTCTGTGATCAACAGGGTGAAAACCGGAAGTGATCACCGGATGGTAAGAGGCACATTAAATATCAATGTAAAGCTGGAACGGTCACGCCTGATGAAGTCTACGCTCCGACCAACACCTGTCCAAATCCAGGGCTCCGAAGAGTTCCAGCTACAGCTCCGAAACCGTTTCGCGTGTCTCGATTCTTGCGTTTCTGTGGACGAAATTAACACCAAGGTAGTAACAACTGTCCACGACGTGGGGTCTAAGTATTTTAAGACCCACTCCAGTGGTGGCTCTCAGGTTCTCTCAGAGCATACTCTCGGTCTTATGAGGGAGAGGCGAGAACTATGTGTGCAGTCTCCAACCTCAATGTCGAGATACAGACTGCTCAATAAACAGATCTCTCAGAGTAGGCGACGCGATTGGCGTGCTCACAACACCCGACGCGTAAAAGACGCTATTGAGCGAAACCGGGGCTCAAGAGTGTTCGCCAGGGACCTGTGCATTGGGCAGAGCCTGCTGACGAGGTTGAAGACCGAATCGGGCACCGTAGTTTCGTCTCAGCCCGATGTTCTGAGAGAAATTGAGAAATACTACGGACAGTTGTATGCTTCCGCACGAGCTCCCGCCCGTAACAAGGCGGACGACAAACGTGCCAAACTGACCCGACACTATACTGAGGACCTCCCGGACGTCAGCCTGTACGAGATTAGAGAGGCTCTCAAACAGCTGAAAAACCACAAGGCACCGGGGGATGACGGAATCACAACAGAGCTGCTAAAAGCTGGCGGTAAACCCGTACTAGTGGCGCTCCAAAAGTTGTTCGATTCCGTCATTACTAGCGGGACAACCCCGGAAGCGTGGAGCAGAAGCGTAGTGGTGCTGTTCTTCAAAAAGGGCGATAAAACCCTCCTGAAGAACTACAGGCCCATTGCGCTTCTGAGCCACGTGTATAAGTTGTTTTCGAGAGTCCTCACTAACCGTATTGCACGCAGGCTTGATGACTTCCAGCCTCCCGAACAAGCCGGATTCCGAAAAGGCTACAGCACCATGGACCACATACACACGCTTCGGCAGATTATACAGAAGACCGAGGAGTATAATCTGCCGTTATGTGTTGCTTATGTGGACTATGAGAAAGCCTTCGATTCTATCGAACACTGGGCGGTGCTGGAGTCCCTTCAGCGATGCCAGATCGACTATAGGTACATCGAGGTGTTGAAGTGTGTATACACAGCCGCCACCATGTCAGTCCGAGTACATGACCAAAGCACGAACCCCATCCAATTGCAGCGGGGAGTCAGGCAAGGCGATGTCATATCGCCGAAACTGTTCACCGCTGCGTTGGAAGATGTGTTCAAGCTGATGGAGTGGAAAGGTCTTGGCATCAACATCAATGGCGAACACGTCACACACCTTCGATTTGCCGACGATATAGTCATCTTGGCAGGTTCGCTGACGGACCTCAGCACAATGCTAGGCGACCTCAACAGTGCCTCACAACGGGTGGGTCTTAAGATGAACATGGACAAGACGAAAATCATGTCTAATGTCCATGTCACACCCGTACCGGTAGTTGTTGACGGCACTCCTCTCGAAGTTGTCGACGAGTACATTTACCTGGGACAAACGATCCGGATGGGTAAGTCCAACTTTGAGAGGGAGGTCACTCGAAGAATCCAACTCGGCTGGGCTGCGTTCGGGAAATTTCGTAGTATCTTTTCGTCCACAATTCCTCAGTGCCTGAAGTCGAAATTGTTCGAGCAATGTGTGTTGCCAGTGATGACCTATGGCGCCGAAACGTGGTCCTTCACTAAAGGCCTCATTCGAAGGCTCAGAGTCGCTCAGCGTGCTATGGAGAGGGCTATGCTCGGAATTTCGCTACGAGACATGATTCGTAACGATGAAATCCGTAGACGAACGAAGGTTACCGACATAGCTCTCAAAATCAGCAAGCTGAAGTGGCAGTGGGCCGGCCATATCGCTCGAAGGACGGATAACCGATGGGGACGAAAAGTCCTCGAGTGGCGACCACGTTTAGGCAAAAGGAGTACAGGTCGCCCCCCTACCAGGTGGACCGATGACCTGAAGAAGACAGCGGGAAACCGTTGGATTCAGAGGGCACAGGACCGGTTGGAGTGGCGCCATTTAGGGGAGGCCTATGTCCAGCAGTGGACATCAAAGGGCTGATGGATGGATGGATGGAGAAATAGGTGTGGCGGTGGTATTTCCCCGGTCGACACTGGTCCTACAACCTACAGACCTACTAATCCAAGAGCCAAGATTCTATGGTCAGCATTAGGTAAAAATGTAATTTTGTCTGGGGTTTTTTTTGTCTATGAGTGGCAGTCAATAACAATTGTACAGCTTTCTCGTTGGCTACTTCTATATTAAAAAAGGAGCTATATTTTCATTTAACGTTTTTGAAAAAGAAAGCAGTTTAATTTAAAGATAAACTGAAGTAAGAAGCTAGTTTTTCAATAACTTGGCAGCTACTTTATTTACAACGAAGGAACAATGGTCTCAATTTAAGATATTACAGTAGAAAAATGCAGACAACTTGCAATATTTTATTTTTTACGACGTTCTCTACCGCGTCTTCGGGCATGGTTTTCAAATTTCATGTCGCAACTCTAATTTTAAGCCACCGCCCAGTAAGTGTTATATGCAACGGGTACTGATAATGATAATGCGGTTTATGATTTCTTTCTGAATGTTGTAACTAGGTTGAAATAGTAGCAAGATTAATAAATAAAAACATTTTAACAAAAAATATCTACCGACTTCCATGTCACTAAAAAGTCTAAAATAATTTCAATTAATTTTGGTTTAGAACACACTCAGTACTTAGTACATTCGGGACTATGTGTTAAGTACTGAGTGTGTTCTAAACCAATATTAATAGAAATTATTTTAGACTTTTTAGTGACATGGAAGTCGGTAGATATTTTTTGTTAAAAAGTTTTTATTTCACGCTTTTTAGTGACTATATAGTGATATTTGTATTTAAATAATGATATTTAAAACCCATATGGGTGCAAAGTTCTCATCAATATAAATGAATTCAGTCCAAACACAAGGTAGCTACTGTAAACCGTTGAAGAGTTCCTTAACTATCCTTCGTCTTCATCATCAGACCAGACAGGTGTAACGTTTCCATCAATACAAATTAAACAAGCTCAAACACAAGGTAACTGCTGTAAATCGTTGAGGAGTTCCCTCGACTGTCTCTCGGCTCCATCATCAGATCGACTCCAGACCTTCATTATATTATAGTACTTTAAATTATTTAATAGAAAAATTAACAAACGCACTAGAATGACATCATCAGATCCTGGTTTCCTTATCATGGTACCATTCCTGGAATGTCTCCTTTCTAACAAAAAGAATTTTCAAAATCGGTCATAAACGAGGAAGTTATCCGCGAATAAACATAAAAAAATATATATACGGTCGAATTCAGAAACCTCCTCCTTTTTTGAAGTCGGTTAAAAAATGAACAAATATTTAATGTGTCAATATAAGTCCGAAATGATGTACATATTCCTATGTATTTTCGAATAAATAATTGTTGAATTTAGTGCAATAGCATCATTCTAATCTGGGTAATACTTGATAAATTATTCTGTACAAATTTATATATGTTTAAGACGATAAGAGGCTTTTTGGTAAATTTCAGGCTGCATTTACATCTGAAGTCACTAAATGAAACATGTGTCAGGACTGATGAACGAATTTGATCACTATCACCTTTTTTCTAGCGAGACAAAGTTCTTGCATTTCTGTGGAAGGGTTGCCAGTTCACTTTTATATTAGGCGACCGTATTAGTCGTCGGGAGTTGCAACTCATTCGCGATTGACTTTAGCTAGAACACATGTTCTATATAATATTTAACGACCCACGACCCGCGGGCCGGTTGCGATACCGGCCTGACGCGCAGTGAATCCCGGGTTCGATTCCCGGCCAGACAGGTATCTGAATGATGAGTTTAGATGCATGTTCTGGATCTGGGTGTTTGTCTAGCGTCTTGTTTGTGTTAATTGCACCCTCGATACAGAAGAAAATCCTAGTGTGGGGCTATGAGTGCAGAAAGCCTTTTTAATATGAAGCGCTTTACAGATGTCAATGGGCATCAGTGACCACTTACCATTAGATGGACTTTTTTTTATAAGATTGAAGTAGCAAATGAGCATGCAGTCCGAGCTGATGGTAAGTGGTCACTGCCGCCTAAGGACATCTGTAAGCAAGTTCGTACAGAACATTAGGTTCTATCTGAAGTTAATCACAGACGCGTCGCTACTCCCGAGGATTAAGATGGTCGCCTCATATAAAAATGTGCCTGCAACCACACCCTTCTATCGAAACGCAATAAATGCTTCACGCTAGAAATAGGTGTGGCGGTGGTACTTCCCCGGGCGAACTACACAGGTTCTTCCACCTGGATGACTTCATGCTCATTTCCTACTTCAATAGAGTAAAAACAAAAATTTCAAGTACAATTTCATCATAAAATGCTCCATAAACCTCTCTGGTAATATTCAGTAAATTCGCGTGCGCTGTTGCAGTATTTTTTGTTTTAGTTCCCTTAATGAAAACTGCCTTTGACATACCTAATTAATTAGTAAGTTTTTTAATAAGGTGTTTCCTTGCTAATTAACTAAAATACGCAAAGCTTTTGCTTATGCTAAAATCCTTGTTATGGTTGTAATTATCTCATATTCGTAACATTTTCGTTGATGCCTGACATAAATATAAATAAATATCTAACAAGATATTTACGTTTCGTAACAATGTCTATCATTATAAAATATTGCAGTACCTTTTCTGTGAGCACCTGTTTAATATCTACTGAATAATTATACTCACAGCTTTCTATACTCATAGCCCCATACTAGGATTTTCTCCTGTGTCGTGGGTATCATGGACACGCCGACCGGACAAGACGAATACACAAACAACCAGACCCAGAACGTGAATATAAACTCATCATTCAGATACCTGTCTGGCCGGGATTTGAACCAGGACCCACTGCGCGTCAGATCGGTATGGTAACCGCTCCACCCCGCGGGTCTTCATAACTACACACACCACTAGTCCATTCATTAGTCCATCAGCCTTTAATGTCAGCGTTTGAGAACATACAAACATACAAACTTCTGACTTGGGTAAAAAGAAACATTGGATACAACAAAATAAATGATTTTCCTTTATAAAGTACTAACATATTTTCATACACCTATTTCTCGCGTGAAGCATTTCTTGCGTTTCGATGGAAGGGTGTGCTTGCCGGCACTCTTTTATATGAGGCGACAGCATAGTCCTCGGGAGTAGCAACTCATCTATGATTGACTTCAGATAGAACCCATGTTCTTTATGAAGTTGATTATAGATATCCATGGGCGGCAGTGACCACTTACCTGGTGGACTGCATGCTCATTTGCTACTTCAGTCAGATAAAAAACATTTTCAAGCGACATCAGATACACAAACAAAGGTTTCAAACCTTCATCTATTTACGCCGCTAAAAAGGGTAGAGGACCTGCATTCAGTTATTTACAGTTTCAGTCGTTTTATGCAAAGTTTTATTCACGATCACGAACGCTCGTGACCATTCTCCATGTAACTGGATTATTGGCTAAGCGATAGACTGAGTGCTTAAATTATGCAAGAAACGAATGATTGATTCAACGTTCCATTAGACCAGCTATAACCTGTGGCCCGTGGGCCGCATTTGGCACGCCGGGCCCTTTTGATTAGTCCAGCTGAATTTAATTAAGCAAACACGTAGCAGCAATTCAGGCCTTGATAGAGACATACTTAGATTTGGCGATCGTTTTTTGGTCGATACTTTCGAGTAAATAGGTTAAGCGACCTTTTTTTGGGCGACAATTTGGTAAGTATATAGGATTTGTGACTTTGTTATTCGTTCCGCCCCGGGCGGCATAACTCCACGCTACGCCACTGCTTGCGGCCCGGGATCACTCCGCTGAAACATGTTTGTAGCCCCTATGATAAAAAGGTTGAGTACCTCTGCATTAGCCCTTAGGACTTATATTTTTACTAAAATCCTATCAGTAATATGTAAAGCAGCGAACCGTCTGTTTTAAAGTTATTTGTTATGCGTTGTTTAATAATAATAGTATTATGCGCTGTGGTATCCTGGTCATTCTCAGCTAAGTCCCTGATTAAATCTTGATTTGATTACAAATGTCTAAGGGCGGTAATAGCCACTTATCCTTTGGTGAACTGTTCATTTGATAATTTCCTAATATATCTTCTTCTTATATAAAAAGAAGAATGTTTGTCGGTATGTCCTCTATAAAATCGTAAACTATTCATTTGATCATGTGATGATCTTTAGCAAAGTTGCTATTCATGAGTTCGCGAAGGTTTTTGGTGTATTTCTTTTTGTGATGGCCTAGCAACGTGCATAGGGTGTAGCTAGTAAAATAAAAACTATATACGGTTGTAATTTTCACCAGAATTAACGAGAAAAAGCCCCATGTTACTTTATTGTGTTCGATGACGCACTATTCGATAGAGATCCATGTAATAAATTGGCATCTACGGGTTCGTTGGAATATTTTTGATAACCCAATACATTTGATTATTTAAGATTAGTCGATGTTTACTTGTTTGTATGCTTTAATAACCCTTTCGTGCCGTTTTAAACCAAAATTAGTTTGTTTGTTATAATGATTTTTGTTGTTACTTACAATATCACAACAATAACTCAATTTTAAATCTTTATCTATGCAGTTGGATAACTGCAATAGTTATAAAGATTTAAAATTGAGTTACTCTTGTGATATCGTAAGTAACAACGAAAATTATTATAACAAATGTGATCTTGATAGTTAATATCTGTAGATAGTAACATCACAATCTTTATGGTACTAAGCACAAACCTATTAAATAATATACTAGTATTTAATAATAAATTTGAATTAGCCAACAGAATTCGTCCCCCATAATGTGAGTTTGTCTACACAAAGATAAAAGTGAAAAGGTGAAAGAAATGTCTATAAATAGAACAATATCGTTAAATAATTTATTGCAAGCTTCATTTCAATAAAAGATAACAAGCCAGTATAAAATACAAGCGTGAAGTGTCCTTTGTACTAAGCTGATGGTTTCAATTCAATTAATTGAGTTCCAAGGAAAAGACGGTGGCAACTATACTCTAGTTGTAAGTAGTTCTGCGACCGTGAACGATGAGCGAGTAACTATAATTTTTTAAAATTGAAAAATTTGACGTTGACGACCCGCGTGGCCGAGCGGTTACCATACCGGTCTGACGCGCAATGGGTCCCGGGTTCGATTCCCGGCTAGACAGGTATCTCAATGATGAGTTTAGATTCCTGTTCTGGGTCTGGGTGTTTGTGTATTCGTCTTGTGTGTGTCCATGGTACCCACGACACAGGAGAAAATCCTAGTGTGGGGCTATGAGTGTAGAAAGCGTGTGAGTGTAGAAAGCGTGCGTGTAAAAAATACTTTAGGCGCATCGAGCACTTTTTGTGTGAATATAAATGGAACTCTCGTACTCGCTACCTCGCGTGCATCCAAATCGATACACCTTTAAAAAAGGGATAAATGGTGTATTATATTTTTAAAGAATAAAAAAATAATAGGCATATGAATATATTTTGAAAGCTTATTTCAAACGCTTTAAAATGATACCGTTAGCGCAAAGATAGATTATATATATTATAAACATGTTTTTTTTTAAATCACTAATTAGTGTTGCCCCCGCTGGCCTTAATGACAGCTCTAAGACGGTTCCTCATTGACCTGATAAACCTTACTACCAGATCTTTAGCTCTACAATGTCAGCAGGCGTTGGATTTCTGGTCCGAACTCTGCGTTTCTTATTGAGTTATAGTAGTGTATTCAAGATTGAAATTTAAATCGAAGACAAAGCTACGACTCGCGTGGCGCGGTTACCATACCGGTCTGACGCGCAATGGGTTCCGGGTTCGATTCCCGGCCAGATGGGTATCTGAATAATGAGTTTAGATTCATGTTCTGGGTCTAGGTGTTTTGTATTCGTCTCTTGTGTGTCCATGGCATCCACGACACAGGAGAAAATCTAGTGTGGGACTATGAGTGTAGAAAGCGTGTGTGAAGAAAATATATTTTATCGCCTTTACCCTGCAGTGCAACAAGTCACCCAAGGATAAGCTAGCTTCGTCGCATTGCAATTTGTTCTTTGTCGTTTCACAAAGTACAAGCTTCGTAAAGATAATTTATGTAAGAAATTAAAATGGCTCTGGTATTTTGCACTTGTATTTTTACATGAAAATTGAGATAAGGATATTATGAATATTAAATGAGTTCTGATTAGGGACCAGGTGGTAGAATCAGTGGCGTTTCAACGGAAGGGTGTGGTTGCCGGCATATTTTTATTTGAGGCGACCATCTCAGTCCTTGGAAGTAACGCGTCTGTGATTGACTTCCGATAGAATTTATGTTCTATATGAAGTTGCTTACAAATGTCCATGGGCGGAAGTGACCACTTACCATCAGGTGAACTGCATGCTCGTTTGTTACTCTAATCATATATAAAAAAATCATGCACCTATGAATACACACATTAATTATTATCCATACTGTAGGAGTACGAGATTAACTTGGTTGTTAGTTGTACTAATTCCTATCTAGATTTTATTACAGATGTTCATGAGCGGCAGTGATCACTAACAATTAGATGGAATTTATTTTCGATTGCTACTTATTATAAAAAAAACATTCATAAGAGACTGAAATATGACGATTTTCAAAATTATACTAATATTATAAAGGCGAAAGCTTCTGAGTGTGTATCTTTGCTACTTCTTCACGTGTAAACGGCTGAAGCGATTTTCATAAAATTTGGTAGGGAGTTACCTGATACTCTGGATTAACATATAAGCTACTTTTACTGTCACGGGACAATCGATTTTTGTTAACGCGGGCGAAGCTGCGGGACTCAACTAGTAAGAATTATTTCCAAGATCTGCTTTGAAAATAATATTGCCGATATCATATTATTTAAAATTAAAATCGAATGTCCACTAGAAAATTCTGTATCCTATGGACTTATATGCTTTATCCAAATCAGTTGTAGACAGGGGATTCAACCCGGAACTTAAAATGGGTGGCAGTTCCTATGATGATAAATAAGCGGTAATATAAAAAAGATTGTAAAAAATGAAAAGCTTTACATGTAGGTACATAATCTATATATTAATACGTGAAGCAAAAAGTTGCGATTCGTTCCTAAGATACTTGTCGCAGGCGGAGGAGTATGAAATTACGCACGGATATAGTTGATGTACAGAAGGATTGCAAAATGCTAATATTTTTTTCAAATAAAGCATATAACATACATAAAATCAAGTAAAAACACATTACACTCACTAACTTGCATTTGACATAAACACATACATAATAAACGAAACGACGACCTTCGATGTCTTACTATGAAAACACATAACGTCAAAAATGTCAGATGTCAAAATACCCGCTATTGCTAATGCAGCTTAGTTAATAAACCTCTTTTTACCTTTAACAGGTGCTTTAAAAATAACTTGAAAATTATTACAATTTATTGAAATTAGACAAATATTGGTGCTACTTTGGACAATATGAAGTTTAGTTTTTTAATTTAAATTACGGTCGAATTTCGACCGTTGCGACGGGTGACTAGTACATTATTGTATGATGGAAACATGGCACACTTCCTTTTGTATTGGAAATTGGATTACGAGCTTTAATCTAAAGTAATTAATTTGTTTGTTTGCACTCGCTCGGTAAATCACGGGGCGCTCGACGCGACCATATTTTACGTTAATAGCAATGGTCGACTGACCTCGAATGACAACTCCGCCGTGCATTTTCCATGATTGCATAATGATATACGAGTATTTATCTTCCGCCTTTGAACAAAGAAACCTGGCTTTTGTATATGAACGAAATTATCAATTTAATACGACAATTGCGAAAATTTCGACGTTGGCAAACAGATTGTTGGTGTATGAATGAGTTAATGAATAATTAAATGACGAGATGAATGAAGAAATGAAAGAATGATGGAAAGAATGAATAAACAAATGAATGAATGAATCAGTGAATGGACAGATAAATTATTATGATTATACATAGGAAGCGGCCGTGTCTACCTAATATGTTAAGAGTTTGTAGGTACTACTCGACCAAAAAATTAGACGCATGACAATTGAAACGTCATTATAACTAGGGATTTCCCATGCCGATACATAGTATACTCTATTACCAATTACCCAGGGTATGAAGGTATACCCATTATTAAGCATAGTTATTAAGCGTAGCAATAGTGCTATAATAAATACACGTAAGTACTATATATACTAAAGAACTATAGTATAATACGTTTGTGTATTTATTAAAGCACTAACAAAAACGTATAACAATGAATCGAAATTATATAATTTCAAAGCGCAATTTGAACACGTGCTGGCTAACGTAAACACAAACAATACACGACTGCGCGTCACTAGGGGAAGCGCGGGGACAGAAGCGAGGTGCGGGGTACGTAATCGCTTTTGTTTTATGCACCTAATATTGTTGTGGTCATGTATTCATATGTAAGAAGCTTAGACAGCTTCGATAGAGTGACTAGGATTGAGTTAGGCCATCTCTTTTAAAATTATTGGAACCTTCGAATGTATGCATAACGACTTTTTCTTTCAAATTGGTAAACAAACATACCTATATACATACAAACAAATAAACATAATATATACGCTCGAAAAAAACTACAACCTTCTGATACAGACTAGTAAAAGATTTAATATAACTATTTCTACTTCATTTATTATGTACGTGTTTATGTCAAATGCAAGGTAGTGTGTGTAATGTGTTTTGAGTCGATTTGATGTATGTTTTATGCATTATTTAAAAAAAAATTGGCATTGCGCAATCCTTCTACATCAACTATAACCGTGCGTAATTTCATGCTGCTCTGCCTGCGGCAAGTATATTAAAAACGAATCACAATTTTTTGCTCCATGTATTATTATATCGTTTCAACTTATCTTACATTTCGAACGCGAGAGAAACCACAGGACGTTCTTTAAAAATATCTACTAAAACGTAAAGAGTTTCACTAAAATAACATTATTGACAGCATCTTAAGTTTGTATAAATAAGTCCGCTCGGAGCTAAAGAGGCGGCTTGGTTGGAGTGGTCCCAGTAGCAAGTTCAAAGAGGCAATATTACGGCTCACTGGACAAATATTAAAAAGAAAAACCAGTGTAGTGTATGAGTATAATTTTTCAGTTTATCAGATATGGTTTAGGTAATAAGTGATATGTGGTTTGGATATTATATGTCGGCGCGTCACCGCGTATTTACGAAAAACACGTCGCCGAAAATAATTATTAAATTTAGTTTAAAGATCGAAAATTGTTGTTTATTGAATTAGCAATATTTAATGATTTTTAGAATTGTAATTTAGTTTACCCTCCATAAATTTGTTATTATCACCTCACCAAACATTGTTATAAAAAGGCGAGCGAACGCCGGTAGAAAAAGATTCTTGTTTAACCGTCGAAGCGATCGGACCTCCTAAACTGTGAATAAATCGAAGAAGTTTACTGCTGTGTTTTACTTGAAATCATCAAGAATGGACAGTAATGAAGACCCTGGCCTTCCTGACGTCACATTTCACGCAACCACTTCGTTATATATTTTACGTATCTATCATATTATCGTAGTAAACGGAATCATATGTAGTTGGAATTATGCATTTTATTTTGTTGTAATATGCATCCATTATTTCTAAAAAAATTGAAAATATGTCTCTTTATTTTATGGGCATTTGTTTGAGCGAAAGCAGTTCTTAACGCAGAAAAGACGATTCATCCCTATAGGCTGTTCATATTAAATTCACAATGAGCGGAATAGTTATTATATATTCAGACGAAAAAAAGAAAGCAGTGCAATAAAAACAAATCATAATATATTTTTTGTTTAAATTAACTAATTACTAAAGTAGAAAGATAAATTCAATACAAGAATAAACACGTTTCAAAAAATAAATAAAACATTTAAAGAGTATGTTCTACACTTATGACCACGTAAAAAACGTGTAAACTTGACCGAAAAGGTACCATCGGAAATAACTATCACAAAATATCATGAAGCAGTTCTTGAATTTTGTGGTTGTCGGCTCCCTTAAACATGGGGTGACCATTTCAGTCCTCGGGAGTAGCAACGTAATGCTTCAGACGCAACCCTGATGTTATCAGAATTAGGATATATATTTAACAGGTGGTAGAACCAGTGTTGTTCGACCGGAGAAGTACCACCGCCACATCTATTTCTAGCGTGAAGCATTTCTTGCGTTTCAATGGGAGGGTGTGGTTGGCGGCGCACTTTGTTATGAGGCGACCGACTTAGTCCTCCGGAGATAGAACCCATGTTCTGTTTGAAGTTGCTTACGAATGTCCTTGGGCGGTAGTGACCACTTACAATCAGGTGGACTACACGCTCGTTTGCTACTCAATCAGATAATAAATTAGATTTCCAAGGGTAGGAGTGACTACCATCGGATAGACATCCGTTTGCTACATAAGTAAAAAACGCTACTCAGAAGAAACATTAAGAAACATGGAAATGACTGTAACCATATAAATCTTTCTCATTCAAGCGAAAACTCATACGCCGTAAATAGAATAAACTTAAGACATTTTTATATTTTTCCTAGAAATGTGAAGCCTCACATAAACTGTCTGCGACAATGCAGTCGGTAAACTCATAGAGTGAAGTTGCCTCAAGTGTAGTGCCTTCATGTACTGGAGTGCACTTCGCAATCGCTTTGCAATAAGAACGCAGGATATTCGTAAACAAATGAAGATTATTTTTACCCGAATGCTTCATTTATTTATTTATTATTTAGTCAGAACGGATTAATCATATTATAATAATGACGACAAATATTATAACAATGAAATTGAAAGGCATAATTGAATTAAAATACAATAATGATAATGACACAAACAAAGACAGTTAAAAGAATAAACAAATAATGGTAATAATAACAAATAATATTACCATAATAACATTTCTAAAAATGTCAAAGTAATTCGGAGCATTAAAAATAATAATACAAGAAATGTCTAAGTCAGTAAATAAAATGAAACAAAAAATAAAAAAAATGTGTGCGTGTACTAGCGTACACTCGTAAGAAGTGAAACTTCTTTATGACGTTATTTTTCAAAAAATAATTTACTATATGCAACTTTACAGAAATTGGTTAAATAAAGTTAAATT
The DNA here is from genome assembly GCA_949699795.1 of Spicauda simplicius. NCBI lineage: Eukaryota > Metazoa > Arthropoda > Insecta > Lepidoptera > Hesperiidae > Spicauda > Spicauda simplicius. The sequence goes on from OX453068.1 coordinate 2,312,264, forward strand.
AGATAAAGTTTAATAAAAGGCTTTTATTAAACTTTATCTAATAATCTAATCTATAATAATCTATCTAATATCACGCGTGGTAGGGATAAGAAAAAGATGGCGCATAACGGAAAAAAAAGATGGCGCGTAACAGAAAAAGATGGCGCGTAACGAAAAAATGATACACTAAACTTTTTTCCAACCCCGATAAAGAAGTTTCACTTCAATTAAGGTATAAAAATGCCAAAGTAATTCGGTGCAATAGTAACAATACAATAAATGTCGAAGTCAGCAAATAAAATCAAATAAAAATTAAATTAAAGTATAATAAAATTCTCGTGTCACAGTTTTTGTTGCCATACTCCTCCGAAACGGCTTGACCGATTTTTATCAAATTTTATATGCTTATTCAGTAGGTCTGAGAATCGGCCAACATCTATTTTTCATACCCATTAAGGGTTGTCCACCCTTAACATTTTTTTTTATTTTTTATATGGCAAAACAACGTTTGTCGGGACAGCTAGTTAAAGTATAAAAATGTCAAAGTGACAAAGAATAATAAGAGTGCAATAAAAGTCTGGGTCAATGAAATTAAAATAACAATGAACAATAAAATAAAAGTGTCAATGTATTATAAAATTTATACATCACGCATTCATTTCACGGTAATGCAAGGACTCTGACAATAAGGATCAATAGTAGGAAGGTCATAAGGAGTGTAATGTTTTTCGAACGGAATTTATGTATGTATGTATTAGTAACGTATGTCATTATTTGAACATTCGTCAATGCGAATGCGAATGATTGACGACCCGCGTGACGGAGCGGTTACCATACTGGTCTGACGCGCAATGGGTTCTGGGTTCGATTCCCGGCCAGACAGGTATCAGAATGATGAGTTTAGATTCATGTTCTGGGAGGTGTTTGTGTATTTGTCTTGTGTGTGTTCATGGTACCCACGTCACAGGGGAAAATCCTAGTGTGGAGCTATGAGTGTAGAAAGCGTGTTTTAAAGCGTGCGTGTGTTTTAATGTTTTTTGTTCAGTTTTCGGTAAACGGGGCCGGAGGATCTGGGATCTAGGTTTGACGATCTTTTTTTAGGTAGATTTAGGTATGGGTACAAATTATTGTACAATTGTACGAAAATATAGGGCCGTAAATCGCTATTATATGTATTTCAAAATGATAACAAACGTGAAAGTTTTCGGTGAAAGAAAACATCGTGAGGAAACCTACACACCCGAGAGTTTAAAAAAAAAGTTCTCAGAGGTGTGTGAAGTCCACCAATTGGTCAGCGCGGTGGACTATGGCCTAAAACTCTCTCATTCCGAGACCCGTGCCCAGCAGTGGGACAATAATGGGTTGTATCCGAATAAACGTAACATTTTACTACCTTTATTTTAAAAATGAATTCAACTGTTTCGTTTAACCAGAGACAAAGTTTAACCAGAAAGACAATCCCTACTTTAAGAACAAACCAAATGAAAAATGCAGAGCTGGTATGCAGTTATGCATATTTCATTCCTTATTTTCTTTTTGCCTGCATTTGGTATGAAATTTTAGCTCATTACTGTGATTCTTTTGGAGAAAATTTGTAAGTCGTGTCACTTTCTGAATTTACTATGACTCATTTTTTAATTGAAGGAGCAAACGTGTTTAATCCATCTCATGATAGCTAACTAGTATCATATTCTTCTACTATCTATACTAATATATAAAGCTGAAGAGGTTGTTTGTTTGTTTGTTTGAACGCGCTAATCTCAGGAACTACTGGTTCAAATTTAAAAAATATTTTTGTATTAGACCATTTATCGAGGAAGGCTTTAGGCTATATAACATCACGCTGCAACTATTAGCAGCGAAGGAATAATGGAAAATGTGAAAAAAACAGGGAAAATTATTCATCCTTCCGTTGCGTGCGCTGTGAAAACGGTATAAGATACCAAAAATGAAAGAATTATTTCTCTTCAAATGATCTAAAAAAATGTCCGCGACAGTATATGCACAGTATATGTCTATCTTTTAAGAATAACTCACTAGAACCGTTTTCATGGTAATCAAATTCGGTCGAAATTAGTTGTATCAACGTAATAATATTAATCTTTGTCCAAATAAATGTGTTGTTGATTAAGAGTATTTAATTGTGAACAAAATTGTCTTTGACGTCACTTAATTTCAATGAACATCTTAGAAGATATGACAATTTTAAAATAACACCGATATAAAATTCAGCCGCGCCGCATGATGTGCAAAACATGACGCTGCAAGGAGGAGGGGCGTTGCTTGCGAGGGACGCGGAGAGAGGGGTGAAAATAAAACAAAAAATATAATTTACGCAGAAGTACTCTAAAATAATTATGTTCTTTTCAAAACTAAATTGTCTAAAATATTAACTATTCCACGCGGACGAAGTCGCGGGTACAGCTAGTATATTAATAAGAAGCAAAAATTTGGGGTACCTTTTTAACATACTTGCTGCGGGCGGAGGAGTATGAAATTTTGCACGGTTATAGTTGACGTAGAGAAGGAGTGCGGTATGACAATATTTTTCCAAATAATGCATATAAGAAACATAAAGTCAATTAAACAGACATTAGACATGTACCGTGCATTTGTCACAAACACGTAAATAATAAGCATAACTAGTCACCCGTCGTAACGGTCGAAATTCGACCGTAATTCAACTCACCACCACAATATTTCTCGTCCAAAATATTTCCCAAATTCAATTAAATTTTATTATTTTTTGAGTTATTTTAAAACATCCGAAAGGTAAAAAGAGGTTTAATTGACAAAGCTGTATTTAAAAGCAAAAACGGATATTTTGACAAAGACATCTGACATTTTTGACGTTCTGTGTTTTCATAGTAAGAGATTATAGAGGTAAGAGATGTAAGAGGTTAAACATTACTGTATTTCTAACGTGGTTGCGTGAATAACCCCTGTGTTGATGCGTTTTCCGTGTGATTCCGTGAAGGAAATAAGATTTGTTCGCTTATCGCGTTATTCCGTAATCCATTCGATCCACTGTCATACACACCTTGTCGTATACAACACCCTTTGGTGCGTTTGATAACAGTTTTAATATCGTGGATTAAATGAAAAATAAAATACACATGTGAACAATGAACACAAACCCTTTATAATGTCTGTACTGCCTGACTTGTACCCTACTTATATCATATCTACTTTATTGATTACTAGCTGTACCGCACGCGTTGCCATCATAAAAAATACACTAGAAACCTTCGCGAGCTCATGAAAAACAACTTTGCCAAAGATCATCACATGATCAAATGAATAGTTTACGATTCTATAGAGGACGCACAGACCGATATTCATTTTTATAAAGAAGATTTGATAAGGTTTAACAATTGCTACTGGATGATTAAAACAAAGATGCATATGAAGCACAAAAATACGAGTGAAATGTATATAAAGTAGTAGGCTAATACTCTATCGTCCCTGTAGCCTCGGGGTCAGAATAGGGCTACGGTATCCCCTGCCTGTCGTAAGAGGCGACTAAAAGGGGCTTCCGGGGTTGCAGACGGCTAGAGGGGAGCTCGAACCGTTCGGTCAGGCAATCCCGGGAAGGACGGCGGTATGTGTGGTCGCATACCGTCGTAAAGATTAGACGGAGCGGTGGGCCCAGCCGCCCATCTGGGAGGAGCCCGATGGGGCAGCGCGCTCGGAGGATTCCGGTTGAAGTCGTTTCGAGATCCCGGAGTCCTCCTTTTCAGCGCCGAGGACGGCCACCGGGGGGGTTTTAGTGCGGTAAAAATCCCAAATAACCATGCGTCGCTCCCACGGCGTCGGGTACCTTTGGAAGGTTTCCCCCTCGAAAACGAAAAAAAAAGGCTAACACTCTATAATTTAGGTCAAATTATGCGCAGTCCAATACTAAGCGATCTCTGGCGCTCATAGACATCTGTATGAGCCGCAGATATGATTAGAGACTCACTTAAGGCTGGGATCAGAATTGTTGCTGCCTCCAAGGAATAAGTTACAATGTATCACAAAAGCATATCGGACTTTACACATTTTGCCTTTTAGCACAGAATGTAGTAGCGCTAGACACTGCCGTAAGAGTTGCAGCGTTGCTGTCTGCAAAGTCCAACTACGAGTTCAAAGATTTACCTTTTACGATTAACCTTTTTACCTCTTGGATAGAAGGCAGATCGTTATTCTTGAAAACTTCGACAACTGTTTACTATTAACCCGTATTACCACCGTAGCACCAGATGGTAGAACCAGTGCAGTTCGGCCCGGGAGGTACTACCGCCATACTTATTTCTATCGTGAAACACTTGCGATTGTAGGGTGTAGTTGCCGGTACAATATTATATGAGGTGTCTTAGTTTTTGGCCGTAGCAACGCCTCTGTGATTGACTTTTTTTTTTATTTCACTGAAGTAGCAAACGAGCAAGCAGTCCACCTGATGGTAAGTGGTCACTGCCGCCCATGGACATCTGTAATCAACTTCATACAGAACATGGGTTCTATCTGAAGTCAATCACAGATGTGTTGCTACTCCCGAGGACTAAGATGGTCGCCTCATACAAAAGTGTACCGGCAACCACACCCTTCCATCGAAACGCAAAAAATGCTTCACGATAGAAATAGGTGTGGCGGTGGTACCTCCCCGGTCGAACTATACTGGTTCTACCACCTGTAAATACATTTCATATAGAAAGCGTATGCTACGTGAAGTTGCTTACAGTTATCCATTTGCGGCATTGATTATTTACCATCAGGTAAATTCATTGAAAAAAATCATTGAAACAGCGGCGCTTCAGGCCTCCTGCAGTTGTTAAAGAGAGCTGTCAGTCAGTCTACAAGGGTTGAAAATTTGAAACTGGCATAAAGGAATATTCAGGAAATGCAGAGAATTAGGTGCTCTGTAAGAGAAAGTTCGGAGTACAAAGTTGTAGCGTGCATGCAGACGAACTTCATGCCTCCGCAATACGCTGTACAATTGCGAACTAGTCAAATTATGCAAGTTCCCTTTGATAATACGTTTATGCCAAGCCTTTGCTTGTATAGATTTGCCGCGTACATCTTGCTTATAATCTCAGTGTTTAACGAGTGACAGACGAGCTTGTTTCTCTTCTGATGGTAAGTGGCCTCTGCAGCCCATGAGCATCTGTAATCAACCGCAGACAAGCTAAGTGTCTTACTTGAGTTTCGTCATCGATACGTACCAATACATTCTGGATCTATGGCCTAAAACTCTCTCATTCTGTGAGATGACCCGTGCCCAGCAGTGGGACAATAATGGGTTGGCACCATATTCTTAATAATACTTTATTACATCTTTTTTTTATCTGACTTAAGTAGCAAACGAGCATGCAGTCCACCTGATGGTAAGCGGTCACTGCCGTCTATGGACATCTGTAATCAACTTCAGTGTGTTGCCAGTGATGAACTATGGCGCCGAAACGTGGTCCTTCACTAAAGGCCTCACTCGAAGGCTCAGAGTCGCTCAGCGTGCTATGGAGAAGGCTATGCTTGGAATTTCGCTACGAGACATGATTCGCAACGATGAAATCCGTAGACGAACGAAGGTTACCGACATAGCTCTCAAAATCAGCAAGTTGAAGTGGCAGTGGGCCGGCCATATCGCTCGAAGGACCGATAACCGATGGGGAAGAAAGATCCTTGAGTGGCGACCACGTTTAGGCAAAAGGAGTACAGGTCGCCCCCCTACCAGGTGGACCGATGACCTGAAGAAGACAGCGGGAAACCGTTGGATTCAGAGGGCACAGGACCGGTTTGAGTGGCGCCATTTAGGGGAGGCCTATGTCCAGTAGTGGACATCAAAGGGCTGATGGATGGATGGAATCAACTTCATACAGAACATGGGTTCCGTCGAAGTCAATCTCATATGCGTTGCTTCTCCCGATGACTATGATGGTCGCCTCATGTAAAGTGCCGGCAACTCTTTATCCAATAAATACATAGCAATAAATTAGTTAACATTAACTACTAAATCAATAACTAATGGAGCATCTTAATTAATCATAAACATTCTCTCGATCTCCGAGACCGATAGTAAACAGCATCCACAGAGCGGAATGTAATTATCTCTCGAGTTTGCTTTGACTAACTGAAAGGTAATTTGACGTGAACACAGTAAATAAAGTTCTTGTACGCTTTTAAACGTGTTTAACAAACGTGTTAATCTAGTGAGTAATCTTTTTGAAACCTTTTTATAAAAAAAGGTATCATCGTAGCAAATTAGTTTACAGCTGTGTTGTGAGCACTGTCGTATGTGTATGTGAACTGACGACCCGCGTAGCGCAGTTACCATACCGGTCTGACGCGCAATGGGGTCCGGGTTCGATTCCCGGCCAGACAGGTATCTGGATGATAAGTTTAGATTCATGTTCTGAGTCTAGGTGTTTGTGTATTCGTCTTGTGTGTGTCCATGGTATCCACGACCGAGGAAAAAATCCTAGTGTGGGACTATGAGTTTAGAAAGCGTATGTAACTAGAAAGCGTGTGTGTCGCTTATGGAAATCAATCCAAGTATTTGAATTGATGAATGACCAATGTATGTCACATTAATATTACAAAACCTAAAGTTTCTGGACTGAAGCATTTCTGAAAATGAATATGTAATGACCCTGAAGCATATACATAAACACACAGGTACTACAACTCACACACACAATATTTCGTCGTCAAACGATTATTGTTCCATTGTAGGCTACGAATCTTCTCTCAGAATGAGATTGTTTTAGGCCATAGTCCACCACGCTGGCGAAGTGCAAATTGGTAGACTTTGTAGACACATTTACGAGAACTTTTTAGAGAACTCTCATATGTACAGGTTTCACCACTGTTTTTCTTTACCGTAAAGTAGTGAAACATGATTGTAATTATATAAAAAAGATATATAATAACAAAAAGACAAACCCGCCGAGTTTCTTGCCGGATCTTCTCAGTTGAGGTCGTATTCCGATTTGGTGGTAGTGTAAGAAAAAAATGTAACTGACAATTTGTAAGTGGCTATAAAATAAAGACATTTCATTTCATTTCCATTAATCGTTGGCTACAGGTATGTTGCAATAACCATTAACAGAAAACTGTACGTTACTGTAATAACTAATAAAATTTACGAGTTTTCTCTTAAAGTTCGGAAATACAGCTTATTCGATTTAAGTGCATTGATCAAACTGAAACCTGTGTCAAAGTTCTTAATTGATTGTAAGTTTAAAAGCAGGAACTTTCAATGCGCTTTAAAGTTCCGCTAACCATGAAGACCTGATCCAACGGGAGTTTCTGAAGTGTATTTTTAACACTTGGCTGTGGTTTTTTGTAATTTTTTTATTAATATTGCAAAAGAGAGAGTGAAGATGTATGTGTGTTTATTTTACTGAAATTTAGCACCAGATAGTCTATGAACTAGTTTACAGATAAAATACTTTTTACTCTGTTAGACGTAACTAAAGCAGACGAAGTCGCGGGAATAACCTTATACTAATATAATAAAGCGAAATTTTGTGAGATGTGTATGTTTGTTACTTCTTCCCGTGTAAACGGCTGGAGCGATTTTCATAAAATTTTGTTGGGTGTTTTGCTGCCACTCTGGATTAACATAAATGCTACTTTTTACTGTGGGTAAATGTCTTAACCCAACGGGACAATCGATACATTGTTTTTTACGCGGGCGAAGCTGCGGGGTTCAGCTAGTATTAAATAATTGTGTTGGTTATACATAAGTTTTTTTTTTCTTCCTTGTAATTACGGGATCAGAATAAGGCTATGGTACCCTGTCTGTCGTAATAGATGACGTAAAAGGGGGCTTCCGCGGTTGCGGGCAGCAGAGTGGGATCTGGCACTGTTAACGATAGGTAAACGGCCCGCCTGTCGATGACCAATTAAAAACCCTGTAATTTATTTTTTGTATTCTATTGTATATTTTAATGTTTTATATGTAAGCAATAAATAGTAGTATTTCTACCTATAATGTTGCCAGCTCCGGCTGCTTCACAGCGCGGGGAGGGGTCATAGGCCGTGCCGGCCGAGCGGCGAGGCAGTCGCCTCAGGGATGCACTATGCGCGTACACCTATGATTGTACTTACCGATTTTTGTAACTTTCCCGATCGTTTAACCGTTGTAATTTTTTGTAGTGTTACTTTATATAGTAATAAAAGTTTTGAATCCTTCACCTCTTGTTTTGTGCGATTTCGAACCACATCCGTTACAGGCACTGTCCAGCCAAAACGCTCCGAGAAGGACAGTCAAGATCGTGTTCCGGTGGCAGTGTAAGAGAAAATTTGTACTGAAAATTTGAGGTGCATTTCATTTCATTTTTAAGATATGATTTCTCGTTTCTATTCTAAAATTTGATTTAACGAACGCTGTCTGTGATTTTGTAATTATATTTTAGTATCTTTGTTAAGATGGACAGTTAATTGTTTTTGCCACAGCGCCATCCATTGGCGCCCAGTGTTGTGATTTTCGTGTATGAAATAATAGTGTTGTGGCTGTTAGCTTTTTGGGATAATCGTTAACCCATTATTGTCCCACTCCTGGGCACGGGTCTTCTCTCAGAATGAGAGGGCTTAGGCCATAGTCCACCGCGCTGGCGAAATTCGAATTGGCGGACTTTTTACTTGATTAATTTTTATTGTTTACATTCATAAACTTTCAACAATGGTATTTTTTTACTTGGCATTTGTAATTGCCCATTGGTGTCAGTGACTATGTTATCAACAGAATGTTAACAGTTGACACAGAAATGACAAATCCTGTTGTCATCTAAGACAAAAATATCACACAAGGGAAAAATACCACTTTAAACGTTCCTAATAATTCTAATCTGGAAAATAACGCCAAGTGGCCAAGTTTAATATTAGATGCGCCATTTGCGCGGTACATTTCCGAGGGTTGCGTCGGGTTGGACATTGACAAATGACTCGAGACGCCCACGTGAAGACAATTAAAATTACTTCCTCGTCCCTGGGAGAAATTTAATTTTTATCTTGAAATACACAACATGGCATGGTGGTGCTTGGTAAGTGGATTTATTGTTTAAGTGTTTGTTATCTTCCTTGTGTGCGTAATTTGTATGTACACGTCATCTACGTGTGTGTATGATGTGGTTGTGTGACGCTTTTATCCATTTCCGTCAGAAAGACGGTATATTTTTGAAAGTATGTATGTCCATCCATTTCGCTCGCTCTACATCTCAAACAACTCGACACCAGTCTTTTGCACTATTAAGTGTTTTTTTAACCGACTTCCCAAAGGAAAGAGGTTATCTATTTGTCACGTATTTTTTTTTCAGTAAATAATTAACTTTACAAGGTCTGCTGTCGAAAGCGATGGACATTGACTGATATAGCCACGTCCATGTTTTTAAAATTGAGGAGAAAAAGACGAAATAATTTTGACCTTAAAGGTTACGCCGCTTAAAAAATTGTTTAAATAAATATTTTAAACGTTTATTTTACACAGCTTCCATCCACTTCGAGTATATATGTTACTCAAAGTCCGTAGCATGAGGTTAATTATAACTTTCATTGACGACCCGCGTGGCGGAGCGGTCTGATGCGCTATGCGTCCCGGGTTCGATTCCCGGCCAGACAGGTATCTGAATGATGAGTTTAGATTCATGTTCTGGGCCTCGGTGTTTGGGCATTTGTCTTGTGTGTGTCCATGGTACCCGTTTTTTTTTTGTTTTCGAGGGGGAAACCTTCCAAAGGTACCCGACGCCGTGGGAGCGACGCAGGATTATGTGGGATTTTTACCGCACTAAAACCCCCCCCGGTGGCCGTCCTCGGCGCTGAAAAGGAGGACTCCGGGATCTCGAAACGACTTCAACCGGAATCCGCCGAGCGCGCTGCCCCATCGGGCTCCTCCCAGATGGGCGGCTGGGCCCATCGCTCCGTCTAGTCTTTACGACGGTATGGGACCACACATACCGCCGTCCTTCCCGGGATTGCCTGACCGAATGGTTCGAGCTCTCACTCTAGCCGTCTGCAACCCCGGAAGCCCCTTTTAGTCGCCTCTTACGACAGGCAGGGAATACCGTAGCCCTATTCTGACCCCGAGGCTACAGGGACGGTGTCCATGGTACCCACGACACAGGAAATATCCTAGTGTGGAGCTATGAGTGTAGAAAGCGTATTTTTTTATTTCATTAAGATAAACCTACTCTGAAAATAGTCGAATTATTATTGTTAAAAAAAATGTTATGTATGTATAGATAGTCTTAGCTAATTTATGTTTGTTTATTCGTCCCAGTTTCCCTGTCTAAGCAATCAACAAATATTCATGAAATGTTATGGATGAAGCCAGGGTTCATTTAATCCCGGAAATTGTGAGAACCCCGAAGGAATAATGAAAAAATGAAGTTTTTGTACGCTGTAGAATGAAATTGCCGTACTTGTAAAATTGAACATTATATTCATAATTTCTAAGTTAAGTACGTACTTGTCTTACAAATTAAAAATTATTATAACTACATAGGTTTATATATAACTGCTTCCTCGGTATATCGTCGTCAACCCACTATTGTCCTACAGCTGGGTACAGGTCTTCTCTCGGAGTGACAGAGTTTTTAGGCCATAGTCCACCGCGCTGGCCAAGTGCGAATTGGTGGACTTCACACACCTCCGAGAACTTTTATTTAAAGAACTCTCGGGTGTGTAGATTTAGTAACGATGTTTTCCTTCCCCGAAAAGCAATGATAATTAATTTCTAATACGCACATAAATCAGTGGTACGTACCTGGGTTTGAACCTCGGACCTCCCAATTGAGAGGGCAAGTTTCAACCATTAGGCTATCACTAATCTGTCCCTTGGTATATAATGATACCAAACCTAGGGATGGTCAGGATGGTTGCCGGTTTTGTGAGAACTATAAGACGGATTTTGCTTGAAATTTTCCATGATCATTAAATCAAATGATTTTTGATTTATAATATGCATATAACTTCCACAAATGGGGAAAGTGTGTAATCTTAGCCTCAATTCGTACAGATTTAGACCCGTAAGATGAGATGCCGATTATAAATAACTAGACTTTTACTGTTTATGTAGATAATACACGAGTGACTATTCAAGTCGACGTGTCTCACTTTTGAAAGCGACTGTCAATGACTGTCGCCACTTGTCGTCAGCAAGAGTTGATACTTGCTTCTTGGCGACATTTGTTAATCGTCATCCTGACTGTCGTTGATGGTCGTCACTTCTCGTCACTGTCATTGAAAATCGAAGCTCGGGGTCAGTAATTGTATGACTGTAGATTTAGTCGTCAGGGATCGCCGCCTATCTTCAATATCACTAGCTACTGCCTGCCGTCTCCAACTGTCAGATAGCCGTCAACATAAACCGTCCTTACTGTATCAGCTTATTGTCGCTCGTGTGTTGATGTACAATTGTATTCACGAACTATTTGTACAATTCATGGTGATATAGTGTCGGAAGCGGCGATATCTGCTGCCATCTGTTCCACAAAGCGTATTGAAACTATGACGGTTCCCAGTCGATACCATCAGAACTCCGGTGCCCAGGAAGCTGTCAGCGAGCGGGACGCCATTATTCCCATCTCAAGTGAGTGAAAAGGGAGGACATACGTCATTATGTTGCGTCACGATTGTCGCCGCTTTGTATGCAAAGGTAGTGTCTTTTATATGCGAGTAAATGTCATGTTTTCAGCTCAACGTCTACTTACAGGTTTAAGGTTTATTGTCTATGTTTTTGTCTTATTATTTTGAAAAGGAAATAACAAAATAGAGTTGGTGTTTTTTTGGGTCGATTGTTTAGACCACTGTGACCTACCCGCTATGTCGTCAACCCATTATTGTCCCACTACTGAGCAAGGGTCTTCTCTCAGAATTAGAGAGTTTTAAGCCAGAGTCCACCGCGCTGGCCAAGTGCGAACTGGTGCGAACCTGCTATACCTTCAGGATAAAACACCCTTAATTTACTGTTTGAAGTTTGCAGTCCTTATTCCATTCGTTTTCAGATTTTTTTTTTTAATATATTGATTGTTACATGAAAGTAAATAAGGTCATAGAATAATAATATAAAATTATTAATATAACAATAATTAATAATTTTCCTTTTTGTAAGCAGTCTTCGCCTATAAATGTAGTTGCACTTAGCTATTCCTTATTATAGACTATTGTTCTTTTTAATATTATAATTGGTGTAAACTATGTAGGTCATGAAAAATAAATAAATAAAAAATAATAGCTGGTAGGAGTAATTAGTGGACGCGACAGGGATTAAGGAAAATCTGGCTACATCACACACATACGTTTTTTATGAGGCGACCATCTTAGTCCTCGAGAGTGGAAACACATCTGGGAATGAATTCAGATAGACGACATGTTCTGTATGAAGTTGCTCATAGTCAATAGGCGGCAGTGACCACTTACCACTGACCACTTACCACTTAACACTTATCACACCAATTCGCACATGGCCAGCGTGGTGGCCTATGGCCTATATCTCTCCTTCTGAGAAAAGACCCGTGCCCAGCAATGGGACAATAATGAGTTGACGATGACCACTTACCGTCTGCATGCTCGTTTGCTATATCAGTCTTATAAAAAACATCTCAATATGGAGGAGTCGTAAAATGGTCAAAACCTCAATAATTAATGTGCACCCCCTTTAGTAAAATGAAAATTAACACTGTTATTCCATTTGGAATCCAGTTACAACGATTTTGTTATTCGTATTTCGTTTTTGTGGATCTGGCATGACACCTCGCCGTACAGCCTGATTTATGCGGCCTGTTTGTGGCATAGTTGCTTTGACAAATGTTTGAGCTGTTTTGCAAACATTTGTCAAGATTATTTGTGATTCAACTAAGCTCAAGGTTAATTTATCGATGTTGTTTTTCCTAAATGTCGATGATAACTTATTATAAAAAAATAGCGATTTTTTTATCTGATTTTAGTAGCAAACGACCATGCAGTCCACCTGACGGTAAGTGGCTACTGCCGCCGATGGAAATCTTTGATCAATCTCAAATAGAACATGGGTTCTATCTGAAGTCAATCACAGATGCGTTGCTCTCTTGAGGACTATGATGGTCGCCTCATACAAAAGTGTGCCGGCAACCACACCCTTCCATCGAAACGCAAGAAATGATTCACGTTGGAAATAGGTGTGGCGGTGGTACTTCCCCGGTCGAACTACACTGGTTCTACCACCTGTAAGTCTTATTGCTTTTAGAATAAATATAGTTTTTGATTGTCATTGTAAATTTCACTAACTTCGAAGTCAAATCGAATTAAAATTGCACCAATAAGTATAATTGAAACATACAATTTGATGTTCATAATTACTGTAAAAATATAAATTATCATTTTGTCGTGCCAAATATTGCCTCAAATTACTTTCGAAATTAGTTAATTTCTATTACCAGATAGTTTAAATGAAATGCCTACGTATTGTAAGCTTTACTTTCGTGTGCAAAAGTAAACAATTTCCTGATTCCTGGATTGCGCTGGAATTGGTTTTAGTTTTATGGCAAAAATCATTGAAGAATCAATACGTCGTGGCTGGTTGTATATTAAACTACTGTACTATCAAATTAAAATGTACCTGTACAAAGTGTAAAGGGATGTTGTCGTCAACCCATTGTTGTCCCACTGCTGGACACGGGTCTTCTATTATACGAATATATATTTGTGAATGTGATAAAATTATTTGTGGCTCGACTTTGAAGAGACTTTGAAACCAACACCACTATTTCTAACCAATAAAAGTAATGTTAAGTGCTGTGGTGTTATTGTATCATATATCATTCGTAACACACTTAGTCTTGTACATAAGCAATCGGTCAATTTGAGGTCGTAAGGTTCAAATCCAAGGTACAACTGATTTTCAAAATATGTAAGTAGCTCGTATGTAAGCGGAGACCTATACACTTGAGACTTCTTTGAAAAAATAAACAAACAATTTTTTATACGTGACAACGTCCTATAATTCGATCGAGCCGGCTGCACGCACAAAAAAACATGACTCATGCGACGTTACTTCGCTCTGAGGCGTTTCATTTAAGGCATGAAGTGCAAGCGAGAGCGCGAAACGAGCGATAAAGAGGCACAATCGGCCAAAATTGGTCAAAAAATTTACATAATTGTATTTACGCGTAGAATTAAATGTAACCTGATCAATGCAATTGTAATTTCCATTTACCATGTTCTCTTAAACCATACAAAATATCTATCAAACAAATTAAATTGAAATTTTCTTTTGAAAAAAGTTATGTTAGAAGGCCCTTAGTTCGCACCTGGCTAGTGTAGTAGACTAAGCATAAAGCCCTCTTAAAGCTTATTTTGAGAGGTGACCGACGCCTAACAGTGGGACGGTAATAGATAGACGACAATAATATGAATAGATAGTTTATCATTCAAATAGAATTTCCATTAAATTCTATTGAACGTACTGAATAAGAGCCTGATAGAAAATGGTAATGCGTTTCTAATGTAACTGGATCCTATAAAGCTATTTGCATATTTTATTTCCCTGCATTCCAAGCGAGAGAGTTAGGTGGCAGTTACTTTTTTATAAGATTAAAGTAGCATACGAGCGTGCAGTTTATCTGGCAAGTGGTAACTGTCGCCCCTGGAAAATTGTAAACAACTTTATATAAAGTAGAGGTTTTTTTTTGAAAGTAGCAAACGAGCATGCAGTCCACCTGATGTAAGTGGTCACTACCGCCCAGCAACTTCACATAGAACATAGGTTCTATCTGAAGTCAATCACAGATGCGTTGCTACTCCCGATGACTACAATGGTCGCCTCAAGTGAAAGTGTGCCGGCAAACACACCCTCCCATCGAAATCGAATGCTTTACGTTAGACATAGGTGTGGCGGTGGTACCTCCACGGTCGAACTACACTGGTTCTACCACCTAAGGTTACATTTGCTATCAACCACAGAAGCAATGTTACAGCCGAGGCCTTTCGCCTTTTATAAAAGTGAGTCGACAACCAGGCCCTTCCATTAAAACACAAGATCTGGATTGCGCTGGAAATGGTTTTAGTTTTATGGCAAAAAACATTGAAGAATCAATACATCGTGGCTGGTTGTATATTAAACTACTGTACTATCAAATTAAAATATACCTATACAGTAAGTGTAAAGGGATGTTGTCGTCAACCCATTGTTGTCCCACTGCTGGACACGGGTCTTCTTTCAGCATGAGAGAATTATAGACGATAGTGCACTGCGCTGGCTAAGTGCGAATTGGTGGACTTCACACACCTCCGAGATCTTTTTTTTTAAAGGACTCTGGAGTGTGTATGTTTCGTCGCGATGTTTTCCTTCACGGAAAAGCGGTGATAATTAATTTCTAATACGCACATAAATCAGTGGTGGGTGCCTGGGCTTGAACCTCGGATTTCCCGATTGAGACGGCAAGTTTCAACCATTAGGCTATCACTGCTGCAAGAGGATGTAATAGGAAGAAATTGATTTTTACAACCTTTCAAGCCCACACACTTAGTTCCATTGGCGCATACAAAAAAAACCCCAAAGACAAATTCTGGGACCAACAAAAACAAACTTAAAATAATTATTTGCTAATTCTTTAATTCTTTACATTATATTTAATTTCACCTGGACGAGAACCCGGGACCTCCGGAGCTTACAGAATTTTCTGACCTTAGCTGATACACCGAACAGTTGATTGACACTGTAACGAGCCACATATCATTCGGATCCACTGCTGGGCACGGGTCTTCTCTCGGAATGAGAGTGTTTTAGGCCATAGTCCACCGCGCTGGCCAAGTGCGATGGACTGCTTGTGGACTTCACACACCTCCGAGAACTTTTTTTTAAAGAACTCTCGGGCGTGTAGGTTTCCTTATAATGTTTTTCTTCACCGCAAAGCAGTCATAATTAATTTCTAATACGCGCATAAATCAGTGGTGCATGCCTGGGATTGAACCTCTGACCTCCCGATTGAGAGGACATGTTTCAACCATTAGGCTATCACTGCTTCATTACATATCATTAAGTGAGCTTAATTTTCGATTCCTTCAAATTTCTTATGAAAAATACATTCTTGTAAGAAAGAAAATCTTTTTAAACAATGGATATAAGGCGTATGTTTCTGGTACAACGCATTGCCTCTAGCATATGTATGCACCCAAAGCCTTAGAATACAGTCCCTCAATAACTTGCTGTTTGTGTTGAGCAATTGTAGTACCTATTTCATTTGTGATATAGCTTAAAATTGCGTGCGGCGTTCTTTGAACAGTACGATATTTACCGTCCGCCTTCAGTTTTGTGATACTCGAAATCAACTTTAAGCTTATACTAAAAAGATTCACAATCCTTTACATGAAATACACACCGTTTTTACAGTAGATAGGAAAAAATAGAAAAGGAAAGACAGGAAAAGTAAAATCTGTAATTCAAAATGAGTGTTGCATATAGGTAAGATTTTGCTACTTCTTGATAATTTTTCTTGTTTGCGGCATTTTTTTGCGATTTGTTGCAAATCCGTGTTAGAGCCTTACGTGGTTGCCGTCACAGTTCCACATGAGGCGACCATCATAGTCCTTGGGAGTAGCAACGCATCTGTAATAGGCTTGAGATGGAACCAATGTTCTGTATGAAGTCGATTACAGACATCCATTTGCGGCAGTGACCACTTAGCATCAGGTGGATTGCATGCTCGTTTGCCACTTAACTTAGATAAAAAAAAATAGTATCTTTTTTAATGTCAAGTTACACAATCCTTCCATTACAGCTAATAAACTTAATCTTTACTAAGTTACTCTTTATAAGTTGTAGTGTCGTGGGACATTAGGTAGAAACGAAGTTAAGAAAGAAAGAGGGAAAAAGAGAAAGGTATTTTTACACATACATTTGCGTTCTATACTTTTCTTACGGCTTTTTACTAACGGCCTTTTTATGGTCTTTTTCTCACGGTTTTACTATCACAATTTTTTAGTTCGGTCGCGCAGCAAAATCCCGATCTCCTCAAGCCGTATTATACACTATTCGCTTGTGTATACGACTAAAGCACTTGTGTTCTATACTATTTTTACGGCTTTTTTCTTACGGTATTTTTCTTACAGCTTTACAGCAAGATCCCTATCTTCCAAGCCTGCCGTAAGGAACTCGTTCCAATAAACGGCTACACTAACATAATCTTTAATGTTATTGTTAGTTATCACAATCATGTAGTGTATCACTTCCTACTATATTATTTTGCTTATATTGTAGAGGTTGTACAAGCCATCCACTGTTTAAATTTATTCCTTTTGTGGCGTTTGTTGGTCTTGAATCCACTTCTTTTCATTGACGTCCATTAGTGCTGTATAATGTCGGTATTGAATACTAAGAAAGAAAGAAAGAAAGAAAATACTTTATTCGGTACAGTACATAAGGTTATACAAAAACAGATACATCCAATAGCAAACATATGTTATTATTACTAACGAATACTTATTGATGTAAGTTACATTACATTGACCGAAAGGGTCTCCACTCAGCTTATTGCTACAGATAGTCAAGGTCACCTGCAGCGCTGGTATTCTGTGGAGCCAATACAGCCCTTCTGCTTTTATCTATCTGTCGCGGGGCGTGCGTGCCGTGCGCCCCACGTGCGTGTCGTGAGTGCGCAGGCGCGTCCGTCGGCTAAAGCGAGTCCTCACCGACGGCTCTTACCGCGACGGAGGGGGGGGCGGGCGTGATGTAGATACGGACGGACTTTCGCTCGTCCGGCGCCGGAAGCCCGCTCGTGTGTGTACTTCGCGTCGGGGAGTTGCGCCGTTCTCTTCCTGCGTCGATGTAGAGGGTGCGGGGGGTAGGTGAGGGGGGAGGAGACGTTTTCAAAAGAAACAAGAATGACGTTTTTTGTCTAAGCCTTAATGGACCAGCCAAAGCCTAGCCCTAATCCCCCTTGCCTAGCCCTAATATTCTTCGCTCTTCTTTCGCGGAGAATCTTCTTTCTTCCTGCTGCAGAAGGTCCTTCCGTCCTGCAGAGTTTCCAGTCTTCAATCTTCAGTCTTGAGTCTTCAGAGTCTTCTTTCTTCTTCGGAGTCTTCTTTCTTCTTTTTCTTCTTGGTATTGCTTCTCTCTGGAGGCCATGTTCGCCGCTAAAACCCCGTTCGGTCCGCTGCCCTTCGGCTTTACCTTAAAGAGAGCCGCATGGCTCTAAGCCCATATTGCCTGATATTTCGACATAATTTTCACTTTGGCTGACCCATGTCCGGCTAAATCTTTATTTCTTCCCAAAATCTTACATACATGTGTTATACATCAATGGATTCGTCTTAAAAAGATCTATAAAGCCATACAATTCTTATTCTTATATCTAGAAAGACAAAAAAGTTATTCATAAAAAACATCGTAAAAACAAAGCAATTTTGTCCTATCTTACACTTATTTTCCTTAATAAATCCTAAGTTCTAAATCTTATCCTTATCTATTGTACATAAAAATGTAGAGAAATGCTTAACCTATCGATCTACACTAATTATAACAATATATCTTAACTAAAACTATCAACAATTACAACAAACACATTATTTACATAATACTTTCATACAACTTTAGTAAACCTATTCTCTATCTCGTATTTTCATCTTGCATCTCTTTCTATCTCATTTCTCTTAACTAAATTCGTAACATAATTCGTAAAGGTTATTCGTAATACAATCTTATTCTTATCGTACATAAGGGAACTTAATCTAACTAATTAGATGAGTCGCCGACATCCTCCCCCTCGTGCGTAGCACCAACTCCTGACCCGGCGACTCCGTGCTGCTGGCCCGATGCGATGACCGCCTCCCCGCAGTCTGGCTCGCTGTCCGCCGACCCGCTGCTCGGCTCGACGACTGCTCGCTCCTCGTCGCGTTGCGCCGGAACCAGTAGCACCACCTTGGAGCTGGGACGTTTCAGGACGCCCCTTGCCGTGCGCACCTCCAGTACTCTGGTGCGCCCGTCGGGTCCAGGATAGGTTCGGACCACCTCACCCCTTGGCCAGACTCCTCGCGGCAGCGTGGCGTCCACTATGAGGACCGTATCCCCACACTGCAGCTCTCGCGTCGACTCTTCTCGGGATCAGAGTAGGAAGGTACTCTTTCACCCATCTGCTCCAGAAGTGGTCGGCTAGTCGTTGCGCCGTCTTCCATGTCCGCTGGCCGGTGAGGTCTTCGTCGGTGAACATTCCCAGTCTTGTGCCGCAGGATCTCCCAATGAGAAAATGATTGGGAGTAAGGGCCCCTTCTTCCATGTCTTCGTCGGCTTCGATGAGAGGTCTCGAGTTCACCAGGCGCTCCGCTTCCAGTAGGTGAGCGTGCAGTACTTCTTCCTTGGGATGCCTTTTCTGGAGGATTGCCGCCAGGGTCCTTGTTAGGGACCAGACGAGGCGATCCCACGTGCCCTCCCTGCTGGGGGCCCCAGGTGGTATGAGTTCCCACCTGATGCCCATCTTCTCTGTCGCGGTGATGACGTCTTCCTTCTTGAGTTTGGTGACGGCTTCTTTGCTTGATCGGTTCTCCCCCTCGTGAGGTCTCCAGCGGGAACCTCCCCAGCTGCTGGAATTCTTGTGTGCCACGGCGCTCCCTGCACCATTGACACCGATGAACCGTCGACTTGACCGCAGACCGTAGTCCCAGGATCCAGTAGCGTCGCCTCAATTCGTTGATCACCGTTGCGTGGTTACCATGACCCAACTTCTCATGGTAGTACTTGATGAGCAGCCCGGTGATGTGATGCTGGCTATCCAGCACCACAGGTCTCTCTTGCCACGTGATTACTGCTGCGTTGATTCTTCCCCGGAGTCGTAGTAGTCCATCTTCCATGACGACGTCCAGTTCCTTGAGCCGGCTTTCCTTCTTCAACGGCTTCCCTTCCCTGACACGGCGTACTTCTTCTTGGAAGCTCTCTTCTTGGCTTCTTCGTATGAGGATCTTCTCAGCTTCCATAATCTTGTCGTGTTCGAGGGGAATGTATCTTCTCTCTTGGGTCTTCATATGCTTCGTCTGCAGTAACCTAGCCGTTGCCCCCACCAGTTGCGTCCATCTTGCGAACTTGGCTGGGTCTGGATCCGGACGCTGATCGACGGGCTGGGCCCCCACAGTCGACCCCCCTTTCTCCATTCCCTTGGGCTTCTTCTTGAAGGCGCGCGGTATCTGCCAATCTTCCTTGTTCCTTCTGCTGTTGAGAAGATTCCCCTTCCGTGCGATGTCCTTGCCGAATTCTTCTTCTTTAGAAGACAAGTGCGCGCTGGTCTCGAAGTTCACGGGTCTCGACGTTGCTCCGTTGGACCCGTGTAGCACCCACCCCAGATAGGTCAACGATGCTACGGGTTGACTTCGCTTCCCCTTGCGCGTGGCTCTGGACACGATGAGCTCCCAGTTGTCTTGCCCAATCAGCAGCTTGGGTGACTCCTCTTCGTAGTACAACTGGTCAGCCATCGACTTGAGGTGAGCACACTGCTCAATCTTCTTCTTATCCAATCTCTGAGACGTCAGGCATATGTCATCTATCGTACGCGCCCCAGAGATGGTCCTCTTCTTCTCCTGGTGCAGTCCCTTGACCTTCATGTTGAGCTTCATCGAGTCTCCCTTGGTGATGGTCTTCCCTCCTACGGTCTCCAGGGTGAGCGCTTCCACAGGTCCTTTGAGGCCGAGTCGTCTCGCAACCGCTGCATCGAGAAGCGTGACAGTTGACCCCTCATCCAGCAGCGCCAGCACCTTGGCAGCTCCCCTTGGCCCGTACAGCTCGACTGGAACCATCTTCAGATATGCTCTTCCTGTCCTTGCCGCATTCACCGGGAGCATGACGTTGTTCGCTATTTCCCTCATCTCTTCGGGCTTCGGGCTAGGCCCCCGTTCTTCATGAAGCACGAAGTGATGCCACCGGTTGCATGCCTTGCACGGAGGACGCCGACATGTCTCCTTCTGGTGCCGCTCTCGCAGACACCTGAAACACATCCTTGACTTCTCAGCGACGTCCCACCTCTCCCTTACCGGCAGCCGTAGGAACTTGCGACACTCGTAGAGGTGATGCTCGTCCCGGCAGTGTGGACAGGTCTTCCTTTCTTCCTCGACTCGATCGGACGTGGTGTGTTCGGATTGACGCCAGGGAGGCTGCTTTTGATGCACCGTCTCCTGCGTCGCGTAGGGTCCGCACCGGTCCGCTTCCCTGTTGAGGAACTTCATCATTAGCACCAGGTCCGGATCTTCCTCTTCCTTGTCGGCGGCATAGTCGTACCACCGATAGCGCAGCACCGCCGGCATCTTGTCCACGATGGTCTTCACCATCTCCGGCGAGTGTAGGTACTGCGGTCTTCGAAGCCCCCGAATTGTCGCGACAGTGTTGTTCACCCGGCTGGCGAACACGCAGACGTCGCGCGCACCTTCCGTGATGCGTGGCAGGTTCTTCACCTTCTCCAACTCCATCAGGATCAGGGCTTCTGGTCTTCCGAACCTCCGACGAAGAGCTTCCAATATTTCTTCTGGTGGGCACTCCGAATACAGGAGACTCTTCACCGCCTCCCGTGCCGCACCCTTGATGGACCGCCGCAGCCGCGCCATGTTGAGAGCATCTGTAAACATCGGCGCAGTGTCCTCATATACCGTCCTGAAGGCGATCCACTCTTCGCTCCTCCCGTCGAAGTCCGGCAACTCGTGCACGTAGCTCGGCGCACTCCTTGGCGCCGCGCTGATTGCCTTAATGATGGCCTCCGCTAAATCCTTGGTCCCGTTCGTTGAAGGTTCCACTTGATCTTCTGGCTTGACGGCGGCAATTGGAGGTTGGATGGCGCGCCCCTCCTTGGACGTGCCCTGCTGGTGCCCCTCCTTGGGCACCTCCCCCCGACGTACCTCTTCGGACATCCGACCGACCGTCGACTGCACCCATGTCTGGACGTTGGCGTCCCATGCAGTATCAGCCTCTTCAACTTCGGACTCTTCATCTTCCACCTGGGCCAATTTCCATTGGGCCCGGGCGAGTTCCGCTGCTGCTTTCGCTTCGTCTAGTTGTCGGCGCGCCAATTCCAGCTTGGCTTCCCGTTCCCGACGTCCCGTGGACACGACGGAGCGAGTCTTCTTCTTTGCTGCAGGTGCTGCTGTTGCAGCAGCTGTAGCAGCAGGAGCAGCAACTTCCGTCTCTGAAGTGACTCTTGACTCGTACGTAGTTAACGTTCCCTCTGTAGCTGTGCCCGAGGTTCCCGACGTTCCCGAAGAGTCAGTTGTCCCTTGTGCCTCTTCTTCAGCACGGGGCGCAGTCGACTGGTTCGGCGGCGAGGTACCCCTCTGGCTCCTGGTGACAGGCATGACGACGTCAGTAACCCGATGTCTCGACGAAATACACGAAGATCCGGCTCGAAGGACCAGCAGATGTCGCGGGGCGTGCGTGCCGTGCGCCCCACGTGCGTGTCGTGAGTGCGCAGGCGCGTCCGTCGGCTAAAGCGAGTCCTCACCGACGGCTCTTACCGCGACGGAGGGGGGGGCGGGCGTGATGTAGATACGGACGGACTTTCGCTCGTCCGGCGCCGGAAGCCCGCTCGTGTGTGTACTTCGCGTCGGGGAGTTGCGCCGTTCTCTTCCTGCGTCGATGTAGAGGGTGCGGGGGGTAGGTGAGGGGGGAGGAGACGTTTTCAAAAGAAACAAGAATGACGTTTTTTGTCTAAGCCTTAATGGACCAGCCAAAGCCTAGCCCTAATCCCCCTTGCCTAGCCCTAATATTCTTCGCTCTTCTTTCGCGGAGAATCTTCTTTCTTCCTGCTGCAGAAGGTCCTTCCGTCCTGCAGAGTTTCCAGTCTTCAATCTTCAGTCTTGAGTCTTCAGAGTCTTCTTTCTTCTTCGGAGTCTTCTTTCTTCTTTTTCTTCTTGGTATTGCTTCTCTCTGGAGGCCATGTTCGCCGCTAAAACCCCGTTCGGTCCGCTGCCCTTCGGCTTTACCTTAAAGAGAGCCGCATGGCTCTAAGCCCATATTGCCTGATATTTCGACATAATTTTCACTTTGGCTGACCCATGTCCGGCTAAATCTTTATTTCTTCCCAAAATCTTACATACATGTGTTATACATCAATGGATTCGTCTTAAAAAGATCTATAAAGCCATACAATTCTTATTCTTATATCTAGAAAGACAAAAAAGTTATTCATAAAAAACATCGTAAAAACAAAGCAATTTTGTCCTATCTTACACTTATTTTCCTTAATAAATCCTAAGTTCTAAATCTTATCCTTATCTATTGTACATAAAAATGTAGAGAAATGCTTAACCTATCGATCTACACTAATTATAACAATATATCTTAACTAAAACTATCAACAATTACAACAAACACATTATTTACATAATACTTTCATACAACTTTAGTAAACCTATTCTCTATCTCGTATTTTCATCTTGCATCTCTTTCATATCGTGTTATAATCATAGCTTAAGTCTATTGTGATCCTATCGTAATGAACACTTCAAAAACATTTCTCTTAACTAAATTCGTAACATAATTCGTAAAGGTTATTCGTAATACAATCTTATTCTTATCGTACATAAGGGAACTTAATCTAACTAATTAGATGAGTCGCCGACACTATCGTAGAAACATCTAGAAGATGGTCAGCATTATCTTGCTGTATAACATCAACACGCACACCAACGTTCGTCACCAACACGAATAATTCAGCTAGGCGCGTTAACTATTGATTAAACCTTAATAAGGGAGGCCCCTATAAGGCCTAAATTATATGGACGTCCCTTATGATGGTTTTATGTCATGTCAAGCAATGGATTGCACAAGTCAGATAGATGGATGAAATTTTAATACATAGGAGTAGAGTGATATACATCAGCGACACAGACGTTATCCGAATAGCTTCTAATACTACGTGGTACCGCCCCACGAAAGTGTATTTTCTTTAACACCGTTGTTATAAGGAAAAGGTGTGGCCTTAGATGTTTGTTTTCTTTCATGTTATGTGGGATTTTTGCCGCACTAAAACCCCCCCGTTGGCGTCCTCGGCGCTATAAAGAGGACTCCGGGATCTTCAAAGGAACGCAACCGGAATCTTCTAAGCGTGTTGCCCCATCGGGCTCCTCCCAGATGGGCGGCTGGGCCCACTGCCCCGTTTAGTCTTGGTCACGATGGTATGCGACCACACTACTGCCGTTCTTCTCGGGATCGCCTGACTAAACGATTCGAGCTCTCACTCTAGCCGCTCGCAACCCCGAAAGACCCTGTTAGTCGCCTCTTACGACAGGCAGGGGATACCGTAGCTCTATTCTGATTCCGGAACTACGAGGACGAGCTTTCAGTACCCCAAGTATAAGTTTACTATTGCACTAAAAATTGTTGTTTACGTTTCGCTTACGGTTACGTCGCTCACCATGTCATAGTACATTGCAAGTTATGGCTGCAAAAGAAACCTTATATACTGTTACAAACAAACAAGTAGCTTGCCTGGGGACAGTACTGTTAAACCCATGACTACATTAGTTATAAACATCAATAATAATCTATATAATGATTGTATTTAAATTAATCGTGCCATGTTATTATAAATATCATAAATCAATAGAAGTCACATCATAAATAAATATAATTGGCCATATAAATAAATATTATAAATGCATATATTTAATTTTATATAATGTAATAGATTAATAGTAATGTTTTTGTCTCTGTGACGGTTTCCTTAACGCCCGCCATTTTTAGTATAAAAGGGAGGGTATTATCGTAATATGGATCATTCTAATAATTCATAAGTGTAAGACGTTACTCTGTCCGAATGTATTCTGAAATTGTTTAAGTGTAAAATCGTGAAAATATACCAGTGTTGTACATCATGTGTCGTTTACTTTGGCCATCCAAGCCTACTTCTGTAACAATACGTAATGTACAATGCAATGTATAAGCGAAAGCTTAAAACGAGTTTTTCTTTGAGGAAACTTCATACACTCGGAAGGGTACAGTTATCTATTTGCATCAGATCAGGGACTTAACGAAATGGTAGCGAGTTTCCAGTTACATTCGTTGTAAGGCTTCAGATGGATTTTCGATTGTGTTACGTTTTTTGTCGGGTCAACGTAGTTTTTCAGGCGGCTGAAATTGTCCTTCGGATAAGATTCATTTGAATCTTGCCTCTACATTTCGTACCTTTTGCCGTAGTAATGGAAAATACAGTATTTCAAATGATATTTTTGAGATAAACTTGTTTTAGTACATTTTGACAAATCTTTACCTACTTTTTTATATATTTTTATTTTTATATACTTTTCGAAATATCGGCAATAATTATTCGAAAAGGATTAAAAAAACACATATCGTGAGTACACGTTAAGTATTAAAATGTGTCAATTCCGCGATAATATTATTCTAAAATCATATATTTACCAACCTTACTGGTACTGCATATAAAATACATAGCTTGATAACCGGATACATTTTTTCCTAGAAAAAACGCACTTAAATGGTGCATTTTATTCTTATAAATGAGATTTATTGCATTCAAATCAACAATTATTACCTATTCATTATTTGACATTGATCACCTACATGAAGCATTTTTGTTAAGTTTCACGACTTACAATAAAAAAAACTATTTTCTTTTACCCCGTGTGTAGATAACATTATTCTCATACAATTACTACACGAAACTCAATACTGTAAAAATGTCGATTACTGAGTTCTTCACTTCACTATCAATCAATACATAGTATAAAACAAAGTCTGTTCGCGCTGTCTGTCCCTATGTATGCTTAGATTTTTAAAACTACGATACGGATTTTAATGCAGTTATTCTAATAGATAGAGCGATTCAATAGGAAGGTTTTTATGTATAATACATGCATAATATAGTGGAGGAACACTGATAATTTTAGACTTTACACTTTTAGGCGGGACAAAGTTCGCCGGGTCAGCTAGTTTTGTATAAATGCAGCTTTGTTCACGTAATTTTTGCATACATTTCAACTGACTAATGTTCTGACCACTTTCCTCTTCTTTTCTTTATTATGAGGCATTGCCTCGTGGTGTTATTCACATTTGGAAAATGTAACTCTATATTGTGTTAATATAACACTAAATTTTCGTGAAGCAAGTGGATTTCGTTAAATAATATTATCTAATATATAAAATTCTCGTGTCACAGTTTTTGTTGCCATACTCCTCCTAAACGGCTTGATCGATTTTTATCAAATTTTATATGCTTATTCAGTAGGTTTGAGAATTGGCCAACATCTATTTTTCGTACCCCTTAAGGGTTGTCCACCCTTAATATTTTTTTAAATTTTTTATATGGCAAAACCACGTTTGTCGGGAAACCTAGTAAATTTATAAAATAGTCCATAGAGATTCTTATAAAAGTATTTTTTCCTAATACGAAATATGTTTTCGTTATGTGCCACTTGAGACGCTGTGTTGTGTGTTACAATATGTAGTGTCTTTGTAATGTCACTTCTTCTCAAAAAAATATCGCGTTATCATACAGAATTCTAACTAGACTTTTTATTAAAATATTCCATAATCCGAATAGAATGATGACTATACCGCCACACTGGTCTAAAAGACCTTTCCTGTCCAAATCAAAATAAAATATATCCTGTATAAGACACGCGTTAAACCATTTTGTACACAATGCTATTCTTGATTTAGGTAGAATACTTAGAACGATCCACTTGACAGATAAAATTTCCCCCGAGGTTGTTATTGTTGGTTTGTGGAAATAGATCATGTCACATATGTAAACTGACATTCATATCATTTTTGACTGCGACATATTTTGACACGACAATCTTTTTGTTTTTCGGAAATATAATATTTTCGTGACACTTTTAAAGGCTCTTTTCACACTATCGTTTTATCTACCTTTTTACGCATTGTTCAGCGTAGTCGTTGAATGGACATACGTCCATCTAACCTACTAAAATAAGTCACCTTAGATGTATCGCGTACTAGTGATTTTTGTCACTGTGACTGTTGCGTCACTGTCGCCATGTACCTTAGGTTGCCGTCCTCCGAGGACAAAAAGTCAACAAATTGTCACGCATCCCAATGCGCGTACCTTCATTAAGGGTAATGTACACGATGATAGTGACGCAACAGTCACGGTGACAAAAATGACCAGTGCGCGCTATGGGCGCGTTCCAGATGACGCTCACGAAGACCTAAATGCCCAAAACATCTTCTACAAGACGACCGCGGTCGTTGTGGTCGCGGCGAAAACGTCACTCATAACGTCATGACTTACGCCCATGCAATGCTCACGACAACCCATCTGACAAGGTAGGTCGAAATCATCGTTTCAGTAGAGAATACGTCAGTAAAGCTCACAAGCTAATGTAACGGGAATAACTGCAGTCGTGAGCGTGCGCTTTCTGAACGTCTAATGGAACGCACCCTTTCTCTTAATTGTCGAAAATGTTATTTAAATATTGTTTGACACAACAATATAATTATTTTTTCGTAACATTTTTAAGGGCGCCTATCAAACTATGATTTTGTAAATGCATTTTACAATTAAGAAGAACTTCAAAATTGTCTCATAGATGTTTACTCGTACCTAAAATTGTAACGAGAAGTGGAACTGACAGAGCACTTATCTGTTTCCGTTAACCCAGATAAAGTGTTGGGTCAATTTTGTCTTGAAATAAAACTGCCGGAGTTATCAAGCTGAAGGACTTGTCATATCGAATATTAGCAAGAAGCGAGGTGATAATATATCACATCGAATATCCAGAAGACTGGAGAAAAGTCGTACAGGAAACAAAGGAAATAATTTTACAAGATTTTGAAAGAGATGTGTGAATAGATAGAAAATAGATATATAGAAAATGAATTATTAATATCTCTGAGTGCTGACAGCAGTGTGCAGAAACAGAGTGCTGAAGACATTGAAGATGACAATACTAATAACAGATCTGATAGTTCAACGGAATAAATGCATTTTTATTGTTAAATTATTTACTTGTCTTATTTTGCTTCTTAAATTTACAAAAGAAAGAAATATAATATGTTACAAACCAACAAGTAGCTTGCCTGGGGACACTACTGTTAAACTCGTGACTACATTAGTTATAAACATCAATAAGAATCTATATAATGATTGTATTTAAATTGATCGTGCTATGTTATTATAAATATCATAAATCAATAGAAGTCGTATCATAAATAAATGGTTATATAAATAAATATTATAAATGCATATATTTAATTTTATATAATGTAATAGATTAATAGTAATGTTTTTGTCTCTGTGACGGTTTCCTGAACGCCTGGCATTTTTAGTATAAAAGGGAGGGTATTATCGTAATATGGATCATTCTAATAATTCGCAAGTGTAAGACGTTATTCTGTCCGAATGTATTCTGAAATTGTATACGTGTAAAATCGTGAGAATATAACAATGTTGTACATAATGTGTCGTTTACTTTGGCCATCCAATTCTACTTCTGTAACAAATAGCTCATGGATTCTCCTAATGATTTTTAAAATTCATATATGTTTCAAGTCCGTATCGATTCATTCCATTTAATCGATGTTTGTAACCACTCACTATGAAGCAAACGTCAAATGTTACCTACTAAAATGACTTTACTATTATCATCTTTATGGTGGATTTAAATATTTCTTCTCAATATCTTTTTAAACTAACATTTTTTGCCCTTGTCACCCATAACGCAGGAAGTCCTAGGGCTTATATTTGGTAGAACAAGTATACATCGAATGGGTAGGTATCGCCACATCTACTTGTTGTTGATTTTAGGTGGCAGTTCCGGTTGCTAGCTTATGTTCATAAATGATCGATCAATTTAGCCCTTAAGAGTAGCAACGAGTCTTTGATTGAGTTCAGATAAGTTCTTTTCGAAGTTGCTTACTGATGGGCGGCAATCATTTATCACAAGCTGTGAATAGCAGGCAAATCTTACTTGCTTATCGCTTATGATCTTGTAGTGAGACAATACAGCGAAGTTGGATTAATCCCCGGCGCCGGTGTTCTATACTAGTTGGGAAGTTCGTCCGATACGATCTTTGACGACTCATTGGCTTAGTTAGTTGTTGAATGACCGAGGAAAGTCACGCGCTATCGAGTTTTTATAAGCTTAGTTTTCGTATAATAATAATTTGGAGATGAGTCAGAAATTAGCCACATTGCTAGGGATGTTCGTTGACCTCGTTTTTACTTTTACTCTCGACTTGGGGAAATGTTTGAAACATGTAGTAAAGTAGGAAGACACATAAGGCTGTTTTTGCGAGGTACTTATGCTGTAAGCGAGGTCAAGCGCTGAAACTATCTGACCGTTACTACCGTTAATGTAAGCTATGAATTTAAAGCAATATAAAGCAAAGTTTCTTCCTACGTTTGTGGAGAAACAAATTCGGTTGACTGCTCACTAGAAACTATCACTTGCAAGATAGATGCTGATGATATCTCGTATTTTTCTAAAATTATATGCGTATTAGAAATTAATTATCACTGCTTTTTGGTGAAGGAAAACATCGTGAGGAAACCTACACACGCGAGAGTTCTTTAGAAAAAAGTTCTCAGAGGTGTGTTAAGTCCACCAATTCGCACTTGGCCAGCCGTGCCCAGTGGGACAATAATGGGTTGACAAGAGCTATTGAACAAAAAGAAGTACAAAGATAAGTACTCAATACTTAAAAAATATAAGTCACTACAGAACACTTGACATAAGTGATATAACTGATAAAGAAAAAAGGAAAGTAGGAGCTAGTTTATTGGCAAATTACCTTTACTATCCTGATCTTGAAATTGATGCACAACAGCAGCAACTGCAGTTAAAAACGCCTTGAACAATCCACCTGAAACTCCACCAACTGCTTCTCTACCGCACATACGAGCTTGCTTTTCATTGTCATCAGCAGGATCGGCAATTCATTTTTGCACTCGTAGTTTCACATATGTTTGAGTATTTACCAGGGAAATACCACCCCTACACTTATTTCTATCGTGAAGCAGTTGTTGCGTTTCAGCGTGGGTTTTGTTACCGGCTCACTATTACCTCCATATATGAGTCCTCGGAAGAAGCACCGCATCTGTGTTTGACTTCAGATAGAACTCTTGTTCTGTTTGAAGTTGCTTACAGTTGTCTATGGACTGCGGTAACCACTCACCATCAGCTAAACTGCATTTCAGTCAATTTTAAAGATAAGTGCTTTCTTAATATATAGTACTTAAAAAATACAAGTCCTCAGAACGTTTAGACAGCAGTGCGTATTTGCAGTCGCAATGAAGGTAATACTGGGCAGGCAATCTGGAAGTGATTTAGCCGTGGCTAATATCCACTTGCTAGAAATAGACATATTATGTTCAAGTATAGAGTGGCAAGCGTTTGGCGAAAAAACATATCGAAAATAAATAGTGACCACTGCATCCTCAAGTGTAGCAACACATCTGTGGCTAACCTATAGTAAGATTCTTATCTTATTTAGGCTGGATTACAGATGTCCATGAGTGGCAGTGGCCACTTACCTTACTACGTAGCTAGGTTGGCTTTTTGTCAACCAAAGTTTAATGTTGTAGAACCAGTGTAGTTCGACCGGGGAAGTACCACCGCCACACCTATTTCTAGCTCGAAGCATTTCTTGGGTTTCGATAGAAAGGTGTGGTTGCCGGCACTCTTTCATATGAGGGGATCATCATAGTTCTCGGGAGTAGCAACGCATCTGTGATTGACTTCAGATGGAACCCATGTTCTGTATTAAGTTGATTACAGATGTCCATGGGCGGCAGTGCATGCTCGTTTGCTACTTCAGTGAGATAAAAAAAACCAACTATAGAGTAAGGTAAGTAGCTCGTTTGCTACTTCCATATTATAAAAAACGATTGTTAGGAATGATTCCTTTGACTTTAAATATTGAATTGTTCAATGAATAATTGCTATCATTGAGCGTCCCCTTTGTTATCTTTTAACAAAGAACTAATTAAGAAAATTGTTCACCGTTTGTACAGTTATTTTGCTTGCTCTTCAATTGAAGGTGAGATTAATTGCAAGACGGAAGATCAGAGACTTAAATTATAAAGTAAAAGCGTTCAATTAAGAACAATTTTTTAACGAACCCATCCAGAATGTAGTGTCTTGTTCTGATACAAAATTAGATGTCTCTTTTATAACAACTAGGGGCCATGGTACGTCCCTGTAGTTCCGGGATCAGAATAGGGCTACGGCATCCCCTGCCTGTCGTAAAAGGCGACTAAAAGGGGCTTCCAGGGTTGCAGGCGGCTAGAGTGGGAGCTCGAACCGTTCGGTCAGGCGATCCCGGGAAGGACGGCGGTACATGTGGTCGCATGCCGTCGTAAAGACTAGACGGAGCGGTGGGCCCAGCCACCCATCTGGGAGGAGCCCGATGAAGCAACGCGCTCAGAGGATTCCGGTTGCGGTCGGACCGAGTACCCGGAGTCGTCTTTATAGCGCCGAGGACGGCCACCGGGGGGGTTTTAATGCTGTAAAAATCCCACATAACCCTGCGTCGCTCCCACGGCGTCGGGTACCTTTTGTAGGTTTCCCCCTCGAGAACAAAAAAAAGGGGCTATGGTACAATGCAAAAGATTCTTTTAAATTTTGAAGTAAATGTTCAGTCCACTTTATGGTAAGTGATCAACGCCGCTCGTGGACCTCTGTAATCAACCGCAGACAAGACGACACTTTGACGCTATGTACATAGCCCCACAGTAGGATTTTCTACTGTGTCGTGGGTAACATGGACACACACAAATATGAATACATAAACACCCAGACCCAGGATAAGCATCTAAACTCATCATTTAGATACTTGTCTAGCCGGCAATCGAACCCAGGACCCACTGCGTGTCAGACTGGTGTGGTAACCGCACCGCCAAACGGATCGTCAGACAAAATTCAAATATTAACTGAGGATGACCCTAACGTTAACAATTTGGAACGCTTGAATCTCCTTCTTGAACGCTTCTTCGCTAAGCAACCTTTCAAATCAAAAATTGCGGCGCTTAACACTGCCGTTGTTATATAATATAATGTAAACAAAGGCAAAGTTCATTTATGCCGTTTGTTTAATTTTCGGTATAAAATAACACATTATTATGTTTTTTTATGAATATATTATTATAAAAAAATAGTTCTAATAATGAAAAGTGTATATATTTATAATAATTGTTAGTTGTATAGTTACCTTAACAACACGTTGTGTTTTTTTTGATTAAATAATTTCGTCCTGGTGATGAGCGGAGCACCCAGTAATACGGGCTGGAAACCCAGCACAGGGGCCCTAGCGAATTGTTTTGTGAATAATTCTTAATCAATAAAAACATTTTTTTTTTTTTATTTTTATAGTAGTTTTTGCGCCAGAGAGTAACAAATCTTCAAACAACATGGGAAACTTTCGCACTCATAAGGCTAATATGATTAAGATTATATAATTCGACCGTAATATAAATTAAAAAACTAAACTTCATGTTGTCCAAAGTAGCACCAATATTTCTCTAATTTTAATAAATTGTAAAAAAAATCATGTTATTTCGAACGCACCCGTTAAAGGTAAAAAGAGGTTTATTACCTAAGTTGCATTTAAAAGCGATAGCGGGTATTTTGACGAAGACATCTGACATTTGTGACGTTATGTGTTATCATAAGACATTGAATATTTCGTTTATTATGTATGTGTTTGTGTCAAATGCAGGCTAGTGTGTGTAATGTGTTTTTAGTTGATTTTATGTATCTATGTTTTATGCATTATTTGAAACAAATATTAGCATTGCGCAATCCCTCTCTACGTCAACTATACCCGTGCGTAATTTGTACCCGTCTACCTGCGGCAAGTATCTTAAAAACGAATCACAAGTTTTTGCTTCACGTATTAATATATAGATTCAAAGGTATTCGCTGGAAATTAAAAAAAAATCAGTTTCAATTATTTCCTAACAAAAACTAGAATAGAGTGCTCCACTCTAGAGTATCAGATTCCGTTTTCTTCACATATCTAGCACACTGAGATTTGAAGGCTAATTTAGAAGCATTACTTCCGCCCCTCCTGCCATTTGCGACACATAAGGCTGGAGCGCTGCCAGCCCCATTCATCTTCCTTATGTACTTTTGATTAACCCTTTTCTTGTTTATCGCTGAAACTATGCCTCAGTGGCCACTGATAGTTGCTTTGAGCATTGGTTTCTGTTTGGTATGTGTGATCGTATTGCGTGATGGAACGTTAATAACTAGGTACAATTTAAGAAACTTTAACCTAGTACAGGGCTCGTACCTAGTGCAGGGCTCGTACCTAGTACAGGGCTCTTACGACTTGTTCAATGTGAATGTGTTAAATCAATAAAATATTTTTTTATTTATTTTTTATTTAACTAAGTTTACAAATATTAGAATAAATTTCCTTAAAGTAAAAAAGAGATGGTGGTATGCTTTTGTTGTCATTGGATTAATCGGGGAAAACGTGAATCTTCAGATGTTTACCTTCAGGTGGTGAATCGAGGTTACACTCTTACTTTTGAAGGTGGTAGAACCAGTGCAATTCGACTGGGGAAGTACCACCGCCACACCTATTTCTAGCGTAAGGGTTTCATCTGAAGTCAATCACAGATGCGTTGCTACTCCCGAGGACTATGATGGTCGCCTCATGTAAAAGTGTACCGGCAACCACACCCTTCTATCAAAACGCAAGAAATGCTTCACGCTAGAAATAGAAGTGTCGTAAATATGTGTAACTAAGATGGCTATTATATTCGATATACGGTCGTATTAACTCGTTCGATTTAATTTAAATTAACAATAATAATGAAAAGCCATCGGCTCACTTTCATATAAGCTAACAATCATTAACTTCGGGAGTAGCAGCACATCTGTGATTGACTTAGGAACCCCCGTTATAATTTTATTGTTCGCTACAAGGCAATATCACTTGCGTGCTAGTTTCTAACAACCTCGTAGAAACTTATTTTAAAAATGTTATGAATCATATGTCATTATATTAATATTAAAAAAAATGTAAGTAATATCATTTTCATATGGCTCACTTACTTGAACGTGATTTTTAGTGTCTATTACGCTTGAAAATTTTATAACGGTAGAATTCACACAAATTTGCTTTTATTACCTTGAAAAAACATGGTGGTTAAAAAAATCATACGCTATACAAAAAACTCTTCTTACCGGATCCTCTCAGTTGTGGCTGTGTTTTGAATACGGTGGTAGTGTAACAATTTATAAGTATTAAATCTATACAAAATAAAGACATTACCTTCATTATTAGTACGGTAAGACCAGTAGGTAATAAGAAATGAAATGAAATGAAATGAACCAGTAGGTAATGTATATAATTTTGTTGCAGCGACGAGACGCGCGAAGTGGACGGCCGCGCCCGCTCGGAATCAGGAGACGTGGACTCCGTGTACTGCGTGCGAGGAGCCCTGCACGACTCACGGCTACGAGATCAGGTACAGGAACTGACACAAGGTCACCTGGGCAATGACACGATAGCTGGACGGCAAAATCTAGTGTTTAGGCAAATAATGGTCAGACGGCAATAAATAGGGAATCCAAGTCAATAAGAGGCGAAAAATTCAACTGTTTAATCGAGTAATGGGCAGAGTGTCAAAAATGAGCAGCAAAACCGTGTATCGATCTGAGCAACGCAATCTGGTGATGCGGGACCCACAAACAACCATGCACAACGCGGGTGTAAAACGCTTCGTGAGATGTGTTTTAATTCTTTACATATACTACGTACTACAGAAGCTGCGAGCCCGCAACCGCGGCGGACGCGGGTGAAAATCGCTCCAAGAGTTAGGCTTAAATTGCATCACTGTAAATGAAACTGAATCATTTTTTTTCTCAGTCTTAATAGCTATATCAGTGCCATCAGTGCGAGTTAACAATTCCACAAAAAATCGTTTAAGTTTTCGCTATGATGGGCTATAGCGACATAATTATGTATATTGCAACGTGTGACCCAAAGCGAAAACAAACAAACGTGCAATCTTCGTTGTAATGTATGGGTGAAAACAATTATTGTTTTTAAGAGCATTAATAAACTCATATACTATGGGCACAGATATTGACTACACATGAATATGTACAAACATACACACGAACTCTCTGTTTGATACGTAATATCTTTCCCGTACACATACATTTTTCCTATCGCAAAAAAATTGCATTATCTGTCTCGTTAACACAAACATACGGCGCCGAGACGTGGTCCTTTACTGCGAGCCTCGTGCGTAAGCTCAAAGTCGCTCAGCGAGCTATGGAGAGAGCTATGCTTGGTATTTCCCTGCGCGGCAGAATTCGTAATGATGAAATCCCTAGGAGCCCGACAGGAGTTACCGACATAGCTCTTCTCTCAGAGTTAGTAGGCTGAAGTGGCAATGGGCAGGCCACATCTTTGTATGACAGATAACCAATGGGGTAGAAGAGTCCTCGAATGGAGACCACGTCTGGACAAAAGAAGTGCAGGCCGCCCCTCGACCAGGTGGACTGATGACCTGAAAACAACGGCAGGTAATTGCTGGATTCAGATGGCTCAGGACCAATCAAAGTGGCGCAGATTAGGGGAGGCCTATGTCCAGCAGTGGACTTTGAAAGGCTGATGGATGGATAGATAACACAAACAGAAAAAAACACACATGCATACTAGCTCTCAGATATTCGCTCACACATACGCTCTCAAGTATATTATCTAGCATATATGTATCTTTCTATTTTTAGGTACACAATGTGTCTAATGAAATATGACATAGCCAATCTAAAATATGAACTGCTGAGATTCGTTAGGATGGTTCGTTACGGTCAGCATTTAAATATTACTGGTCATTTTAGGGTCCAGAAGCGAGTCTTGGTTGAGTTACACTCGTTTTATTAAATGTGCTATTATTCTATATTTCAAGAATAGTAAACATTCAATACCAGGTTGTATTCGTGAGGAAGTTTCAAACTGTCTACGGGACTGTATCTCAATCCGCCTCTCACTTAGAGTGTATTGCATTAATTGATACCGACACTGACTTTAATTGTGTTAACGGTAGAAGTTTTGAGTCTGTCCATTAATCCTAAACTATTGTTGGATTTAAAACAAATAGCAGTGTTTAGACCTTGGTAGAATGAATTTGTAAGGTAATTGAGTTGGACCGTACCATTTTGAAGTTGGTAGAAAGTATACGGTTCGATCAGTGAGGTACCAACGCGTTATCCTCTTTGTAGCGCTGAGATAGGCCACCGGGGGGTTTTAGTGTAATAAAAATCCCACATAACCCTGCATCGCTCCCACGGCGTCGGGTACTATTTCCTCACCTCAAGAAAAAGGGGTAGCGGTGACCATTTAACATCAGGTGAATTGCATGCTCGTTTGCTACTTCAGACGATAAAAAAATACATATTTTTGACTAAAGATACCTTTTTAACCATCCTGTTGAATGTGATAGCGTCAATTGCAACAATCATTTTGAAAGGCAAAATACTTAGGTTTGCTTAATAAAAAAATAAATAACTTAAATATCGTTTAATCTATTCCTACTACGTGTATTAAGTCATAAGTGGGCACTAATCTTTTTTGAAAAAAGTGAGCAAAGCCGCGAGTATAGCTAGTTAATTATATTATACAGAACTCACAATCAAAGTCACTACGTCAAACTTCATAGTTTTGTTTAAATTTCTCGAACAAT
The DNA here is from genome assembly GCA_949699795.1 of Spicauda simplicius. NCBI lineage: Eukaryota > Metazoa > Arthropoda > Insecta > Lepidoptera > Hesperiidae > Spicauda > Spicauda simplicius. The sequence continues at coordinate 2,348,854 of OX453068.1, forward strand.
ATAATTTTAATTCGTATGAACTTTTCCCTTTAAAAGGTGTTAGCGTTTCAAGCTAATTTGAAGTGAATGGGGAGCGCTTAGCGAATGCATTTTATATGGTTCCCGGTTTAACTTTGCAGTCTCTTGGCAAAGAAATATCCCGGGGCGCTCGTAAGATGTGACTTTTGCAAGCTTAAGCCTTACCACCAGAGATGTGTGAGAGCTAAGCTATAGATGTGTCGAAAATACGAATGGAAATGCTCGATCGCTAATCGATATCAATCGATCTCGCTAATATAACCTTTCTTAATTTTTTATCCGATTTTGATCTTAGATTTTTATACGATTGAAGTGACAAAGAGCATGACCCTATCTGATGAAAAGTGGCCACTGCCGCCCTGTAAGCAACTTCATATAGAGCAGGGCATCTATCTCGAGACAGTTTCAGATGCGTCAGATGCTAAGACTCACATGGTCGTCTCTTATAAAAGTAAGCTGGCAACCACATCCTTCCACCAAAACACAAGATCTGTTTCAGCCTAGAAAAAGTGTGGTGGTGCCACCTCCCTGGTCGAACTACACTGGTTCTACCACCTGGTCACTTGATTAACATCGCTTAAATTAGCTTAGAACTGTATCCTTAGTACGAAAAAACAGAAACGTAAAAACGCAATGTACTTTGCATTGTATGGACCAAAATGTTATTGTTTGCAATAGACTTGAGTTAAAGGGTAGGTGGACTTATAACGCAGATATGTTTTGTATCATACAAGAACCGCAAGCTACGGACTTAAAGTACGAAGCCGTGACCTGAAAAGCTATAGCATTTTTAAAGTATGTTGCTTAGCTTTAGCAGAAACAGTTAAAGGTGTTGTAGCTCAATTCTGTCCCCATACACCGCTTAGCTATGTCATAAATCCCTAGTTGAAAAGTAGCCTTATACAAATTTTTACCCGAATACGTTGTCGAGCGTATGAATGTGTGCCTATTTCTTTGGTCCGCTTTTTGTAAAGCGTTTAAACCCTCATTACAACTAGTAAATAAAACGTTGCAAAAATATACGTAAAGCAGCACTTTTATTTTAGTAGTTGGACGCAAACTCATTTAACGTTTAAATAAAATTTATTATTACAAGATGAAAGTCGACACCTTAAACTGTTAATTTATTGACTTATAAATATTATTAAAACGAATTAGACATTTATTGCACAATTTCCTCCCATAAATTGTCACCACTTTCATTAAGTTTTTCATTGTACCCAAAGAAATATGGGTGAGGTGCGATACCCAATTCGGCTAAATTGGGACCGGGTCAGTGCATGTGGCTTCACCCTTCTGGCACTGATTATAAGATACATTTTGTTTTAAAAAACTGTAAGATTAACCTGGTTTTCGTTATGAATTTGGCGGGATTCCAATAATTGCGAGTGCTACCGGGTCGCTGCGGTACCAAATGTTTTTACAAACACAAAATGCTATGAAATATGTTGCTATTGGGAATTTGTACAGGAAAAAACAGATTTCGTAGCTCCTCGTGTGTCCTCAAATTTTTTGTTCCCGATTGTTAGTCAGTTTTTGTGATTGGTTAAGTTCGGTTATATTTTGTTATTTTTACTACGATGTTAGCTTATCGTTTTTAACAACTAGACGAAATAAAAAAAAATGGGGTTTCTTGAAATCTTATTTGTTTTCATTTCTAATCGGCATAAATGTGCTAATTCACTGTAAACAATAACCGACCGATTGATATAGGTAAAATAATATTTTTTGACCTTGTTATATATTTTTTGTGAATTGTGTTTGGTATTGTTAAGCTGATGTTGCTGAAAATCTAGGACTCTAAAATAACCCATTAAAGACACACCCTTGAAAAAACACTGAGCGACAAAAGATAATTTTAAATAGTCAATTTAAATGTATTTTTGATGTTATTAATGAAGACAGTATAAGTCAAATTAAAAGCAATATAAAAATGAACTCATTTCTCATACAACTTATAGAAAGCAAAACAAAATACATTAAAAAGACAATATGGTCGGCTTGACCAAGCTTCATTCATGTATAAGCAAGCGCAACTAACAAAACACTATTTGCAGGGTGCCGCATCCCGAACTCAAAGGCGGGGCTGGGCGGCTGTCAGAGCGTGGTGCGTCGCGTGGTGGCATTCAGGCAGAGACGACCTGGAAGACACTGAGATGGAAGAGGAACCCTCAGACCCTGGGTACGCCACGCCAGTGTCCGTTGAGACGCCGCTGCAGAGTACTGTGTCCAGGTAATGAATATAAAATAAATGTACACGTTTTTTCTTTACTAACTAAATCAGTGGTTATATTATATGTCTAAAAATAATATTTATAGCAATTTTAATGAAATATCAGTTTACCAAAGACTGATGGTAACTGTACTGAATCTGATAAAGAGATATTAAAATGTATCATTACTTAAATTTTAAAATCCTAAACAGAGCTAAGTAGTGCCCTACTTATTTATAAGATACATATGAAATCCCTCTTAAAAATAATATCTATTATTATAGATTATTACAAAGGAAGTTGCCAATAAACGATCACTGAAAGTAATCATCTATAATCAACTCCTATGGCTTTCAGTTGGGTTAACATTAGTTTACACACCGATCACATTTTATTACTTAGCATTCATTAAAACCTATCAATTCTGTAGGTCAATTTGAAACTCATTAGTGTATAGTATACTAGTACTTAGTGATCTGGTAAAAAAGTTAATTAACATTTAAATTGATTTCCTTTGTCCTTTAGATGCACATCAATAAATGTCATCAGAGATCCATACGCAACGCGTGTAAATTCTGCTGGTGGATCCACTGCAGATGATGGAGGTACTTCACCTCTTCGGCTGAATTATGATGCGGCGTCTCTCCTTCCTTCAAGAGACAGTAGGTCTCTGCCGCCGAACACGAGAATCAACGCCACTACCTCACCAGCACCAAAATCGGCATCCGCAGATTCTGTGTACACTATCTTAATCAGATTACCCGACACTGAAGCCGAGAGGCCTAGCATAAAAATGATAACAGAAGAATCGCCACCAGCCAACACAAGAACGCACTATCGCCCTCCAACGAGAGGTGATTCAGAGCTTAACATTCATCCGGCTGGTCACGGTGCGTTGACAAGACGAACATCCCACATACCGGATGCTCGGATACCGTTAAACGCAAAAATAATCCCAAAACAATTGGTTGGCAAAGGATTTTGCGCGAAGCAACCAAAGAAGAAGAAAACGCAGGAAAAGAAACAAGAATCGAAGGCAGCGAAGACGTTGTCCGCTATTCTCCTATCTTTTATAATCACTTGGTTGCCTTACAACATACTCGTGTTGTTGAAACCCCTCACAGCGTGTACGGTGTGCATTCCGGACGAACTTTGGTCCTTCTTTTATGCATTGTGCTATATAAACTCTACTATAAATCCCGTCTGTTACGCTTTGTGCAACGCGACGTTTAGAAGAACGTATGTGAGAATCCTGACCTGTAAATGGCATAACAGAAATAGAGAAGCTATGACTAGAGGAGTGTATAACTAGTTTTGGTAAGGGTATTTAACTGGATGTAGATTTAAAGTTTTAGCTTGGTGATTGGTTTGGTTATCGAATCGCTGGTCGATTAAGATAGAGATTTGGTTTTGGATTTGGAAATAAGTGCAGAGCTATCTATCAAGTTAATATACGTGGTTGATGAAAGTAAGAAATCATACAAAAAGACTTTGTACCGATTTTTTTACTCACATCGAATGACTTTGCTAAACTAATTTTGGTAGCGTAACGATTGTAAACATCTGGAAACACCGAAAGATTTGAAGACTTTGTTTGATTCAACTTGGTAGATATTTTTGGGTGTTGAAATTTATGCGTTGGAATTTCAAAATATTTTCAGTCATCGAGTAAACTAATTATAATTTTATAGTTGTTTGTCTTAACCGTGTCTATATGTAGATCAAATTGATTTTCCTTAGTGAGTCAATCGTCCCGTCCATCCTTAGATTTATTTGATAATTTTGTGATAAAACCTTATTCTTATTATTATTACTTCATAGATTTTATGAGTAATCTATTTTCACATAACCTAAGGTTTATGTGGATTTTGCCAAATTATTTTCGAGTGATAAATCGAGATAAAGTTTTGGAGAGAAATCTAGTCATCAAACAATCTCTAGTCAAACATTTGTTTAAACGGTGTTCGATAATTGTGTGAGCTTCTAGGATTAATATTGACGAATTTAGAGCGCGAAAATTTGAGTTTGGAACATTGTGACTGCTTACACATTCCTTGATATTTCGAAGTCGTCGGAATGAGACGGGCAGTTTAAAAAGTCTAATTGTATTTTATTCACAAATTTTATCATTGCCTTTTGTATCGACCAATGTATTTGAATGAAAATATACCGTAAATATTAGTGAAAAATGTTTAAATATCTTATTTTATAATCGTTTATGGAGTTCGAAACCTTTTCGCTTGTTTTTCGAAGTCTAGTTAATTATTTCATCGAAGAAGTCGGCGATTTCGTATTATAAAAATTCTAAGCAATATCGTAACAATTTTTACGCAAAGTGTATAAATTTAAATATTTTAAGTGACGATGGAATTGACATATTTAAAGTGTTTAATGACTTTCTTTAATTCGTGATTTTATTGTCCTTTGCTGTGTAAATTATCTATTCGATTATATCTTCTAAATTATAATACAACGATTTCAAATATTTAGATGTGATGGTCCTTAGGATTTACTCGTTTAAGTCACTTCGTAAATTTTGAATTTTCTGTATAATGTTAAGCTGGTTCATACAAGTTTCTTTTTGTCTATAAAAATACAGAATTAGCTTTGTATGCTTCATTAATGTTTAAAACATCTAAAACATGAATGTTATGTTTTAAATGTCGTAAGTGAACTATATTTTTATCGATTGAAATAGCGCCAGCAGCATCATCAGCAGATCATTTCATGGTCACTGCCGTCTATGAGCATCTGTAACCATTTCTATATTGAATAGGGGTACGTAAAGGCGATCACAGATGCGTTGCATTCTCGACGATAAAGACGTCTTAAATGTAAGTTATTCGCTTTTTGTTGCACTATAAGACAATATTTTCTTAATAATAATGTTTAAATTGAAGTGAAAGAATTAATGACACAAATTAAGAAAAAGGTATAAAAAATCTGGATTTTTTTTAAAGTAAACTGTACATTAGTGTTTCAAGTGGCTGTAGTAGCGATGAGTAGCGAACCAGCTTAACATAAAATGGCTTGGCCTTCAGTACATCAGTAATTCGTGTTTGTGATAGTATATTTAACGAACAGAAGCTAGAATTAAAGGAGTAAATCTATTTATCTTAAATATTGGTGACTGAATCTAAAGTATCTTAAAATGTATTTTTTGGAAATAACAAAATTTGTGAATAAGTGTATTTTTATGTATTATTCACACACCTATTTCTAACGTGAAGCATTCATTGCGTTTCGATGGAAGGGTGTGGTTGCCGGCGCACTTTTATATGAGGCTACCTCGGGAGTAGCAACGCCTCTGTGATTGACCTTAGATAGAACCTATGTTCTGTATGAAGTTGATAGATGTCTATGGGCGGCAGTGACCACTTACCATCAGGTGGACTGAATGCTCTTTTACTACTTCATTATTATAAAAAAAAACGTATTAAACTTGAGCACAGTATGTATCAATTGTGTTTTCATAGTGAACGGTATTTATAGATTTGCAATTCATAAAATTAAGTCTCAATTTCTGTTTTACAGTATTTCATTTTTTTATAGGAGAAGTCATAGCGTTACTAATACCTGATTTTAACATGTTTAGAAATGATTCAAAGTTGATAAGAGATAAGTTGCTACATATTTGGACTAAGCTTTAACAGCGTGTCATCTTTTGTACTTAATTGTAAAGAACTACTCCTAGTGAAAACGGGTGAAAGCAACGATTTTGATCAAATAGACTTATACGACAGACGAACAGATTAGAAAAAAGATATCTATCGTCATATCTCGATATTAGTATAAGCTATATAAAAAATCCATATTTCTAATAATTTTGTTAAAATATTCAATCAATCTGGCATAAATCAAACTTATACATTTTTATTACGAGTACAGGAATATAAGTACAGTAATACCTCAACTTACGCTACCCCGACTTACGCGAACTCGGAGTTACGCGGTTTTCAAATCTCTTTACGTATTTCTTGTACCCCAACTTACGCGAATTTTACGCGGTTGATAACCGCATAAAATTCCCACCTATCGCGTAAGTTCGGGGTATTACTGTACTTCTATAAGTACTTTATAGTAGAAACAGCAACTGTTAAGTTAATTGGACTAATTGAGGTTATTTCTGGATTCAGTCACCATAAGTTATATATTGTTATTCTGCATAGACATGGTACCTTAATAGACTCCTAATAGTAATTAATTTTGATATGGATAGATCCGGTGATTGAATCAGACTGGATACTAATTTTCTCAGAAGCGCGCAACATAAAAAGAGCAGCGCTAATTTTAAGTGTGGCTATGACATATTTGTGTACAGTATCGGAAAGTGTACCCATGTTCTGTTAGGAGTCTATTTCGTTCCAATGTCTATGTTCTGTGTCAAACGTAGATAAGTAATCGAGTTCGGGAGTAAAATTCTAAATATGTGTATTTTAAAATGAACTATATTGTACATATTATAACATTTAATTCTGTATTAATAAGTTACGTATTTGTATTGCGATTATTATATTAAAATAGATGGAGTATTGTTATGAGAATATTCCTTATATACAAGTAACATAAGATTTGCGTAAAATGTGAAAATCTATAAGTGTCGTGGAACGTTCCTTTGTCGAATGGGTTTTATTAACCCGTTTATAATAATATATTTTATGTGTAGACATAGAAGATATAACATGCAATGTATAAATTAGACAGCTATAGAGTCCTAACGGGCGTTAAAGAAATCACTATTTATAAAAATAATGCATTGGATTACGCATTTTATTTTACTGTGGTTTGTTTGATCTTTGCTGTGGTTTTACTGATCAATGACGTGGTTTTTTGTATTTTCTTAAATAAAATTAATCTATTTTGTATGAGTTTTCGAATCGTTAGTTACCAATCGCAGTTATTTTTTTAATATTCAAATTATATACCTACTGTATTTCTACATTTCTTAATTCATTCTAAAAATACATTGTTAAAAGGAAATCATTGGCAACAGGTTAATAAACGATACGATTTTATCAATATCAAAGTCATTTCAATTGCAGATATTAGTAGTCATGTGGTCCTTTAAAATACAGGTTTGTGTAATTTCACCCAGTTTCGTAAAATTTTACTAAAACATAACAAAAATAGAAAAGAAACAGAACATTTGCTGGACAGATATCTGTATGCAAATAATATAAAGCAAAAAGGAAAAGTACATATAATGACTTTCCGCGTTTGGTTTTTCCGTACCGGTGTAAGACGGGTTTGATTCTTGGTGGATATTGAAACGATAATTTCAATATCTGTTCTGGGTCTGAGTGCTTAATACCCAGGTTGTGTGTATTGATGACACAAACAACACATGAAATCATAACGGTTGACTGTTTTTTTTATTATAGAAGAAGCCAAGGAGCATGCAGTCTATTTAATTTTAGTGGCTACTACCACCGATAGACGCGTGCAATCAAATCCCGAATTGGATTAACATCATTTCTACCTGTAGAGGAATATCTCGAATCTTTCTCCGTATCCTGTCTCTCCCTTATCACATCTATCCTATCTATCGATCACATTGTATAAGGCAAGAATGTAAAAACAATACCTATGGCAATAAAAAAGATATACAAAGAAAAAAGACAAACCCACTGAGTTTCTTGCCGGATCTTCTCAGTTGAGGTCGTATTCCGATCCGGTAACTGACAATTTGTAAGTGCATCCGTAGGCCTATGCAAAATAAAGACATTTCATTTCATTTCATTTAAGGCTGTTCTTAAGCAGAAATAAGTATGGCCGACGTGTTCCTAAAGTCGACAAAGAATTGTTTCGTTTGTATTAATTACATTCCGAGGAATTTTATCTACAGTTATTAAAATGCGTAATCCAAAAATATAAAGAGTATTCTTAGAAAATCATTACAAATGACAATCCGTTTTTTTTAGTAGTATGTTATCAAATATTACCAAATTTTCAAGATTTTTTTACAGATGCGTTGCAATCCCTTATAACTATAATAACAAATTATTATTTATTTAATATGGTAAAAATTTACATAAGCAAATACATCAAAAACATTAATGCATTAATGCAGGTAACTGCATGGTTATGTATGTATGTGTATCACATACAATACAGGGAATCCTAGAGATAGACTGTTTAATTATTATTAAAAATATATGCGTTAAATTTTGCATACGATATTTTGATAACAAAATAACACTGAGTAGAAATGATGAGATATTAAATTAACGAAGAACAGATATAAAAATATATTTTGATTTCAAAATGTTGAACTTTATGAATATACTAGCTCTTATCCGTGGCTTCGCCCGCACGGTCAAAGGGAATTAACGTTAGCATTTGATAGCGTGATTCAGAACTTGTAAATGAATTTTACTAACGCCATCAATTAACAACGCCTGGAACTACTAAATATGTATCAACTAATAAAACATCGATATTACGTGGGAATGAGAGGGCGCGGTAAAAAGTAACCTACGTCACTCTCCATCCTCCTATCTCCCAGCATATAAACCATATCATATAATAGCTATGTGGCGACGTGAAAGAGAAACAAACAAACACACTTTCACATTTATAATATTAGTATGGATTTCGGATTGTATTTGTAATGATTAAGGATAATTATATAATTTCTAACATAAATTATAATCAACGCGCACAGTAAACTTAGAATGTTGTAATATATTTTTCTGTGGATGTCCGAATTGATTTGTAGATTGTCTTGTAGTGTTACAATTTCTATACTATCCAAGTTACGATTTTAAAGCGCAATAATTGAAATATAATTACGCTAGCAACATTCTTTATATTGGTTTGTTTGAATTTTATGTATTATACGCAAAAATAAGTGTTTATATATCTATTGAAACAAATTCTAACCTAACCTAACCTAACCTTATTAAAATTGTGTTCCAACCAAAATTCTGCCAAAAACGCAGCAATATGTATCTTTTAGTAATGAATTACGCTTTTGAAGTCTGCCTTATAAACCCTTAATCCGATTCTTATTTTGTTTTTGTGATACATTTGTTTTAAAATCGTAACTAATCTATTTTGTAATCTGTGTACATAGTTGTAGAGTAAACTCCACACTTTTCCACAACTTTCTTCATATTGACGTTAATGCGGCTTAAAACAAACGAACTTGGCTGTGCAACTTCTGTGCACTGCAGACCAGACGGCGGAAACATGCGGGTGAACTTATGTTTACTTCAAAATAATATTGGTTTTAACGAAATAACGTGTTAAATAACGTTACAGATAAATCGCAGTAACGTTATAAGTGAAACATTATATTCGTTGTAAAATGTTCACAGCATAATTTTCAAATGTGTTGATACATGTTACATTAATAATAATAATTGATTCATGTACCAAAACTAAAAAAATTAGAAATATATTTTTATTTTAAATTTACATAGTCATGTGGTCTGTAACTCCTCTAAAATATTCATAATATTGTCATTGCGTCAGCATAAATTTCTTCTTTGACTATTTCTGCAGATTGGACATTTTGCGTTGGAGAATTAAAGCAAGATAATCGAAAACTTCAAACTATTATGATTATACTTTTAATCCCCATATTCAACATCTGAAAGCTAACATATACAGATATTTTAATATTTCAAAGTATAAAAAAGATTGACGTAGCAAACTAAAATGTCCAATCTTTACTTTCTTAAATAACTTTAACGCTCTCATTATAATTGTATAAATTTACTATATAAAACATACTTTTTCATACAAATATTATTCATTCCTATAATAGCAACCTCAAATATTCGAGATATATTCGAACAGTTTATAAAATCAAATTATGAAATAACGAAATAAATATAACAGTTATAAACTTATAACGATATAATCATAACGCTTTATTAACGTAAGAAATGAAAATGATAATTATTACTATTAAATTCTATTATTTACGTTTTTTTCATAATAGACGAGTAATGCTATTGTCTCCTTCTTTGTTTATTACAATTTAAAGATAGTTTAAGAGGGTGGCCGAAAACTCTGAAGATTTCATTGTCATACTTACATGTCAGATCTTCTATTACATTTTCAAATACATCCAGATATTAGCAAAATATTTGAGGTTTCTATATTATTGTATTTCGTAACAGTCCGATGTTTAACAAATCAGATTTTTTAAATGTCGGTATTAAAACGTATTTAAAACAAGGGTGTAAAACGAACTGACATAAAAATATTCTCGTGTAATGTAGGATTTTAAACTTAATTGTAAATTTAACTGTAACTGTGGAGTATAGATGATACCTAGACTTCATTTTTTGTATGAACTTTGACTAAGTGTGGATGTGTAGATCATAGCGTATAACTGTATAACCAGAGATGTACAATCCGTTGTTTATAAAAAAAAAAATATATTACTTTCAATTTTAGATTTATAATACAATATAACTAATAATTTATTATAGCACTTTGGCCAGTTTACATACAAGTAAAAAATAACATTATTTTAAATCAGTTATATAATACAAATAACGTTTTTTTTTGTTGCATGTACAAATGTCGTACATTAATTATATTGACAGTGATACTGATACATATTATAAATACGAAGTCAGTATTACTGAAAGTGTGAGGCCCTGCTTATAATGTAAAAGAATAGTTAATACATTTTTTTGCAGTTTTTTGAATTGGGAATATGCTTTTCTTTTGAACTGATATTTTTTTTTTGCATTTTGAAATATAATGGCCAGTGCTTAATAACAGCAATAATTAAATTATTCGAAATTTTAAACGAATTCCTATCAAATTCAGCGTATAATAGTATTTATATTTGATTGATTTTGTATTTCTACTGTAATTATGTTATAATTGTATTGATTTTGAGAAATGTATCATGACAAGCATAGTAAAGTAGTGAATGACATTGTAGTATATGTTAAAGTAGTGAAAAAGTACAAACGCAAAAATAAAAAGATGGAACCGAAATAAAACTTTATAAAAATTGTGAACTCCATGAATTTAACCGCGATGAATTGTATGTCTATGGTCACTTCACAATAACTTTTAAAGTGAGTCGTGATACATTTAGTGCAAAATTATCAAAGTAAAGTAGGGCGAATAATAACAAATTCACAGTTAAAAATACCTTTAAAGTTAGACAAAAACAGCCTAAAAATAAGAAGTTAAGAGCAGTTACAAAAATATAGATTTACGTAATCGATGCTATGAATACAGAAATCGACGAGAAGGATGCTTTTTCATCAGATATATACGAAGTAGCTAAATGGCACGTGAGCTAATTTAAAAGTTCAGAGAGCTATGAATTTATTTGACCGTTTCTACCAAACCTAAATTAATGTGCTATGGCTGTCTGCCGTGGATCTATGAAGTGAACGTTTGAAGGTGGTAGAACCAGTGTAGTTCGACCAGGGAGGTACCACCGCCACACCTATTTGTAGCGTAAAGCATTTCTTGCGTTTCAATAGAAGGGTGTGGTTGCCGTCACACTTTCACATGAGGCGACCATCATAGTCTTCGGGAGTAGCGCATCTGTGGTAGACTTCAGATAGAACCCATGTTATGTATGAAGTCGATTACAGACATCCATGGGCGGCAGTGACCACTTACCATCAGGACTGCATACTCGTTTGCTACTTCAGTTAGATAAAAAAAATCTATAGCTCACATCCATAGCTCTAATCCTTAATTTTGCTATGTTAGGAACATAGCTTTCTTGAATCTATTTATATCACTGTTTATCTTCGTGCATCTGTGATGGAAATTTATCCTTAAAAATGATGAGAAATATTACAAAAGACAAATACATTACTATGTATTTGTAATAACTACGGCAATGTAATCTCAAAAACTTCAGGTCAAAAGCAATACTCACATTAAATTATTTCATTAATTGTTCAAAGTTATTGTTCGCACTACTGTCTCTTGATAGCCGAATGTAGTAGCTTCTGCAAGCAACGAAAATACTACTGCATGTGTCTATCAAACAATTATAATAAAATATTATGCCAAGTATTTTCTTCCCTTGATAAATAATGTCTTGTACTGATCGTGCCAAAAGTATTTGTTTTAACCTATGAAATCTTGAGATTTATGAAGAAACAGATATACATAGATCTCCACGTCAAATTGTACTCAAAGTGATAATTTGATAACATAGGATGTGAAAATTTTAGAAATATTTCAAGTTGTAGTAGCAACGTGTCTATTGTCAATGCTACTATGTTTACATAGTATTGCAATCTTATTTTGGGTTGATTAGAGATGCTCTAGACCAGGGTTTCGCAAAGTGGGGTACGCGAACCCCTAGGGGTTCGCCATTCGATGGCAGGGGGTTCGCGATAAGATTAAACTAATGAAAATACAAAATTATTTCTAAAATTGACTCCATTTGTGACAACAAACAAGCACACCCATTACATGAATAGTAGTAGAAATACATTTTTTTGGCACCTTATTGAAAACATTATTTTCTTCAAGAGTCAATTTTATTGTTCTCTGGGGGGGGGGTGGAATTTTATTACTTAGTTATGTTAAGGGGGTTTGCTGACGCTTGGAAACTTTACAGGGGTACGTGGATTCGAAAGTTTGAGAAACCTTGCTCTAGACACTAGACGAAATTTTTCATCAGGCAGGCTACTATTATTTTTTTAAATATATAGCTTATCTTCGCGGCTTCACTTCGGACATGTACTATGGCATTGAGTATCCTACGTTTGAATCTAAGCTACAAACTACATGTATGGCAAATTTCAGCGAAATCTGATTCGTAGTTATTGCGCGAAAACGTAACAAACAAACTTACATGTATAAACGTAACAAATAAACTGACCACCCGCGTGGCGGAGCGATTACCATACCGGTCTGACGAGCAATGGGTTCGATTCTCGGCCAGACAGGTATCTGAATGATGACTTTAGATTTATGTTCAGGGTCTGGGTGCTTGTATATTCGTCTTGTGTGTGTCCATGGTACCCACGACAAAGGAGTAAATAATAGTGTGGGGCTATGAGTGTAGAAAGCGTTTTTCACATTTATAATATTAGTATGAGACACTGTATGTCTGTGCACCAATTGGTTATCACGGGAAGAAAATACATTTGTTAAGTATTTTTTTAAGTTTATCTAACGAAGTGCCAAATGTGTGGCAAACAGAATGTATGATAATTATAACGTATAAATAGTTTTATTATTATCAATGTACAACTTTAGAATTTCACCGTGTATTTAATATTAAATAAATGTGTTTTTGTAAGTTATTTTAAAATTATTCCATGTTTTTGTATAACTAAAGACAATAAAAATTTAAATAAATTTTGTTTGATTTCCGGAAAGTGGATGTTACTTGTAATAAACTTGATTGTTTTTTGATCGATAAATAATTTGGAAATTAAATTAAAATAAATTAATAAATTAATTTTAATTCTTCAATACCCATATTTTGTGCTCGTATTTTATTATTTAAAATTCCACAAAATCAAGTGTTTTATATGTGTATAGTGTGAAATACAAATTCTTAAAATTCTTTTACGTGTTTACATAGGAAGTTTTGGGAACAGCACGGCATATATAATCAGTATTTAAATTTAAATAACTCTACCAACGAATGTAGTATCATTTTCTCGTTTTAATACTATTAAGTCCATGAAATATGTATTCACAAACACTTGTAGAGTCACTTAACTAATAATTGTGACATGTTTTTTAAAGAAGTTTACAACCAGCACCAATTTATGAATAGATGCAGTCGATTCAACAATTTTTAACGTACCACAACAATTAGGCGCATAAAACAAAAGCGGTTCCGTACCCGCACCTCGCTTCTGTCCCCGCGCGTCCCCGAGTGAATGTGCAGTAGTGTATCGTCTAGATGTTTACGTTAGCCAGCACGTGTTTAATGTTATTTCGTTATAATATTAGTTTAATGAGTGGTTGTTGAATTTTTAAAGTTATTATTAAATTCTTTGATTGTTTGTCAATAAACCTCAAAATTGGTAGAAAAAAGAAAATTCGTGGAGGAGAAAGGACTCTTATATTTAAAATATGCATTTTTTTAAACAAGAGAAGATGCATGGGCTCAGTTCCTGTCTTCCAAATCGAAAATCGAGTGTGTGCTGCAACAGACATCAGTCTCTTACACAAATAAAAAAGAAAGAAAATATTCCATGTCTGCGAATATATGCAACACATAAGAGTGCTTTATTAAATACACGACTATTGCGTATGACTATGGCGTATTTTTAATAATGGCATAACTACATACTTTTGGTCTTTGGTAATAGATACTTCGTATCGGGATGGGAAATCCCTAGTTCTAATGACGTTTCAACTGTCATGCGCCTAATTGTTTTGGTCGAGTAGTATCAGTTTATATTCAAACCCTCATCAACTTTATTCACAGATACTTATTAAAATGTTACCTACCAGATGGACTGATGACCTGAAGAAGACAGCGGAAAACCGTTGGATTCAGAGGGCACAGGACCGGTTGGAGTGGCGCCATTTAGGGGAGGCCTATGTTCAGCAGTGGACATCAAAAGGCTGATGGATGGATGGATGGATATTAAAATGTCATTTACATATCGCACGTGTGAAATATTTGACAGAACATAGGTGGGAACGTGAAAACATAAATATCAGCGGGAAACGTGCTCGTGATAACTCAGTTAACTTCGATTTGCTCGGAGCTGATATTGAACGTAACAAATTTAGGTATCAGAGCCTGTATAAAATTGGTTTATTTATGCTCGTGAAGTAATCTAAATAGAATATGTATGTTTTATTTAAGAAATGTATGTATGTACTTTTATTCATCGACGACCCGCGTGGCCGAGCAGTTACCATACCGGTCTGACGCGCAATGGGTTCCGGGTTCGATTCCCGGACAGGTATCTGAATGATGAGTTTAGATTCCTTTTCTGGGTCTGGGCGTGTGTGTGACCTTATGTGTGTCCATGGTACTCACGACACAGGAAAAAATCCTAGTGTGGGGCTATGAGTGTAGAAATCTTTTTTTTTGGATTCATTTCCTATACATTTGGACTGTTCTCAAAGATGTAATTTTTTTAATAGTGAAGTACTAAGCGGGCGTACTGTCCACCTGGCGGGAAGTAGTCCTGTAGCCCATGGACATCTGTTATTTATTTTTTATCTGACAGAAGTAGCAAACGAGAATGCAGTCCATCTTATGGTAAGTGGTCACTGCCGCTCATGAACATCAGTAATCAACAACAGAACATGGGTTCTACCTGAAGTCAATCACAGACGCGTTGCTACTCCCGAGGACTATGATGGTCGCCTCATATAAAAGCCTCACATTATCGTAAGCGCACAACAAGCTCAGAATCGCTTAGCGTGCTATGGAGAGTGCTATGCTCGGAATTCCGCTACGAGACATGCTTCGACACTTCGACAAACGAAGGTTACCGACATAGCTCTCAAAATTAGCAGGCTGAAGTGGTAGTGTGCCGGCCACATTGCTCGAAGGATCGATAACCGATCGGGAGGAGGGGAAGGAGGTAAGGTCGGCTCGAGGTGGACCGATGACCTGAAGACGACAGTGGGAAACCGTTGGATTCAGAGGACTCAGAACCGGTTGGAGTGGCGCAATTTAGGGGAGGCCTACGTCCAGCAGTAGACATCAAAGGGCTAATGGATGGATGGAATCAACCCGAGATGTTACTAGAGTGTGTCTTCAATAAAATCAAAAGACAACAACGCTTATCATTGCTATTATTAGGCACAAATTGATGTGGCGGTTGAGTTTCCGGAATCCAACCTTAACGGGTTCTACTGTGACCTCAGTGTGATGTGCTGTAACTTACCCCGTGGTACTGTTAATATTTCGCATAAAAAAGCCCCATAGATATTCATACCTGTTGTAAACAAATAAATTACAAACAATCATAACCAAAATAATTATTGTAGAAACAGATTTAATCCGTAACAAAATTTACCCAAACTAATGCCTCAACTTTACCCGAATCTAACTTTGTCGTTAATTTATAAACTAGCTAAGCCGACTATTAATAACTGTAAAACATTTATTAATAGTTATTGCAATTTAAAGGCATAACCTATAGTTTATGCTCGAAATTATCTGTATTAAAGTTTCATCTCATATTTAATATCTCAGAAAATTTGTTACTAATATTATTTTATTATAGCTTATAGGTAAGTAAGATACTTAGAAAAGTGTGATTTAAACAGCACTGGTTGAAGCTATATGTTGTTTGTTTAGTTATAATCATAATCATAATCATAATCATTCTTTATTGCATCATGCGTCATATTACATTTGATGTTCTTATAACTAATAGCCCAGCATGAGGCCCTGTAAGGGCGCAGCAATGTCATATAGTCATAAAATTATTATATTAACACTAATATTAAACATTTAAATTGTGAATTAATTTTAAACAATATGTCAGTTTTTGAGATATTTCGTCACATACAATAAATAATATGAGATATTAATAATTACAATAATAATAAAATTACAATAATAATAATAAAATTGTCATAAATGTCAAATATTCAATAAATCAAAATTAGTGCATTAATCAAAGTATTCCTTAAGTGTATAATAGCATTTTGTTTGGATGTATGTTTTTAATTTATTTGTGAACGTTGATGAGTTATCAGATTGGATCTCTTTTGGGAGTTTGTTAAAAAATTTTATACACATCGAAAACGGTCCAGAGCTATACAACGCCATGTTAGATGTGGGCAATACCAGTTTATTTGGGCGGCGATGGCCATATTTATTGACATCTATTGCGGTTTGAAATTGGTCGGCATGTTTTTTAACGAATTTACAAGTTTCCAATATATATATACAGGTTAATGTGAGGATATTAAATTCCTTAAAATAAGTCCTGCAGCTCTCTCTAGAGTCAATATTTGCAAGGATTCTTATGCATTTCTTTTGCAGAGTGAAAAGTTTGGTAATGTCTGAGCTATTTCCCCATAGTAGTATTCCGTACTGGAGCCAGGCGTGGGCATAAGCATAGTATGCGTTTTTAGCCGTTTTTAGGTCAGTGCATTTTTTAAGTTCGTATAGCGCGTATATAAACCTTGCAAGTTTATTGGATACGCTTTGAATTTGGGATTGCCAATTTCAATTCGTGTCTATAACTAATCCTAGTAAGCAGACGTTTTTACGCACTCTATTTGTGTATTTTTAATTTGGTAGTTAATATTCAGTGGAGCTTTTTGATATGGCCTATATTGCATAATTTTAGTTTTATTAAAATTAATCTCTAAATTAATAGTCTTTTTTATGAATATACGACCGGGTTATATGGATCGTGGTCAGGGCAAAACTGCGGCGGTGGGAAGAAACACTTGGCAAGCAATGGTGGGAGATTTACTTATGTACCTTGCGTCAAGTTCTTTTTTAAGTTTATCATCACAACATTTCCACAAATTAAAAAAAAAAACACAAAGTAAATGAAATCACGAAAATCAATTAACAACTAAATTGAAAAAAATGGCGCATCACGGCAAAACTAACTTTTGTAGTGAAAAAGTTCACTACGGTGCTTAAAATACAGCGCGCTTCGTCGCTTTTTTTCACTTTGCATTTTGGAATGACAAAATGACCGGTAGACTACCACTCATCTATTGGATAGCCTTAGTATGGTCCTTGGCTGTCTTTGGTTGTGGAATCATGAACCAGTATTATTTTTTATAATTTAACCTAACGATAAAGCAGACGGGCTATCTGTTGGAAAGTAGTCACCGTCGCCTATGGACATTCGCAACACCAGAGGAGTCACCAATGCATCGCCGGCTTTGAAGGAGAGCTCTTTTCACACCTTTCTTGAAGAACCCTATGTCATAGCGCTCCGGGAATACCTCAGAAGGACGCTCATTACACAACTTGCAAAAACAGGCGTGCAAACTGAGCCGTGGAAGACCGCCACGAGTCCAGTTGGTGACGACAGCACCAGGTCAAAAAGTTCCTCGGAACGGTGAGTGTTCCGAGGAACTTTTTGACCTGGTGCTATTGTAAAGCCGGTAGAACACACATTAGTAGCAGCTCTTAGATCATATAAAGAAGATAGTTTCCTTGTAATATATCTGAGAGCCGTCTACACGACAATAAGTACAATCAGGTTAAAGTTTTTTTTTTAAAATACCTATATAAGTAAACAGTACCTAAATGAACTCGGCTAGAAATAGAATCCGCTTAAAAATTGCAGTAACTTCATTTTTATTGTTATTATTTTCCAATATTACTTTCAGGCTTTCGTACATAGAAAATTACTGTATTAATATCAAGCAAAATCATTAATTTTGCCAGGCAAACTATGTAAAATTACTTAGAAACTTTGGTCGCTGACTTGGGACATAAATCTTGACTATATAAAGATAGTTTCCTTGTAATATATCTGAGAGCCGTCTACACGACAATAAGTACAATCAGGTTAAAGTGTTTAAAAAAAAATACCTATATAAGAAAACAGTACCTAATTGAACTCGGCTAGAAATAGAATCCGCTTAAAAATTGCAGTAATTTCATTTTTACTGTTATTATTTTCCAATATTACTTTCAGGCTTTCGTACATAGAAAATTACTGTATTAATATCAAGCAAAATCATTAATTTTGCTAGGCAAACTATATAAAATTACTTAGAAACTTTGGTCGCTGACTTGGGACATAAATCTTGACTATACGTGCAAAGGCGTTGATATTTACGATAAAACTTCGACCACCACCTGCGAGCGTTTAATTTAAATTTACATGAAACTGCACTATACTTACATTTACCATACTCAACTAGGTCTCCTCCAGAAGGGTATTACCGTAGTTATCCTAAAATTATAACGCTTTCAACACTCATAGTTTTTTAGTTGTTTTATTCGACTTGAATCTTAGATTTTATACGATTGAAGTGGCAAACGTGCATGTCCCTACCTGAGGATGTGTGGTCACTGCCACCCTGTAAGCAATTTCAAATATAATAGGCGATCTATCTGGAGACAGTCTCAGATGCGTCAAATGCTAAGACTCACATGGTCGTCTCTTATAAAAATAAGCTGGCAACCACATCCTTTCATTAAAACGCAAGAACTGGTTCATGCTAGAAACACACACGCTTTATACACTCATAGCCTCACAGTAAGATTTTCTACTGTATCGTGGGAGCCTTGGATACACACAAAGATGAATACACAAACACCCAGACCCAGAACAAAAATCTAAACTCATCATTCAGATACCTGTCTGGCCGGGAATCGAACCCGGGACGCACGTGTCAAACCAGTATGGTAACCGCTGCGCCACGCGGGTCGTCAAATCTTGATACCCGATTGCGCGATTGCTCCGACTTAAGGTAGAAAATAGGAGTATTTTTTTTTATCTGACTGAAGTAGCAAACGAGCATGCAGTCCACCTGTTGGTAAGTGGTCACTGCAACCCATGGGCAACTGTAATCAACTTCATACAGAACATGGGTTCCATCTGAAGTCAATCACAGGTGCGTTGCTACTCCCGGGGATAACGATGGTCGCCTCATATAAAAGTGTGCCGGCTACCACACCCTTCCATCGAAACGCAAGAAACGCAAGAAATACATTAGAAATAGGTGTAACGGTGGTTCTTCCTTGGTCGAACTACACTGGTTCTACCACCTTACAAAGATTTTTTTGTGACTACGTATGTACATATGTCAGTTTCTTTGACAGTTGCAGCTTAAACGGCTTGATATTTTTTATATGAGCCTTTATATCGTTTTATGTGCAAAAGCGACATATATTTTTAAATTTGGCGCCAGAGTATAGATTATATAAAAACAATATGGATATGAAATATAATTTAGTAAATATTATAATTTAGGAATCGAAAATTTTCACGTAGATACTGAATTAAATTATTGTCATGATAACAAAAAAAAACGATTTAGAAAAGTTGTTACTGAAAGCAATATACACTTAGGTATATATTAAGAATCTGGACGTGGTGACAAACGTTCCGGTATTTTTTTTTTGGTATTTGTATTTAATTTTGTTTTTTTTTTTAAAGAAACTGGCGCCATATTAATATAATGTAGCCTGTGTAGAAACTGAATCGATTCCAATGATATACAATCCGTCAAGCCATTTAAGTTGTGTAACTTGCTAAAGAAATGAATATACGAATACATATGACAATTCACAACCCACTTCAGCATTACGTCGGATCCACTTTCTCGCTGTGTTCCGAGATATATTCAGCTCCCGTGATAGTTCCCGTATACTATTATAGCCTTGCTCATTGAGCACTATAATCCGCGCTCTTTCTTGTCCTAAATTCCATCCATCCATCCATCAGCCTTTTGATGTCCACTGCTGAACATAGGCCTCCCCTAGATGGCGCCACTCCAACCGGTCCTGTGCCCTCTGAATCCAACGGTTTCCCGCTGTCTTCTTCAGGTCATCGGTCCATCTGGTAGGGGGGCGACCTGTACTCCTTTTGCCTAAACGTGGTCGCCACTCGAGGACCTTTCTTTCCCATCGGTTATCGGTCCTACGAGCGATGTGGCCGGCCCATTGCCACTTCAGCCTGCTAATTTTGAGAGCTATGTCTGTAAGCTTCGTTCGTCTACGGATTTCATCGTTGCGAATCATGTCTCGTAGCGAAATTCCGAGCATAACCCTCTAAATGGCACGCTGATTGACCCTGAGCCTAAATTAGCCATTATTAATTTTAATTAGTTTCAATCTGAAATAATTTAACTGTCTTGTCTAGAGTAAAAAATAACATGAGGTCTTGACAACTTTCAGTCATTCTAAGTGAAGTTTCTGTAGTTTAATAATATTTAAAACGTCATAAGTGCAACACCAAGCCCGACAAGCAAACGAATTTGTCTTTGCCAAAATTACAAACGAGCTGTCAGCAAGATAGGCCATGATTCAATTTGGACGATAGTACATATGCTCGACAAACATCACCCTCTTTTTAACGCAGTCAAACAAAAACATTTGTGAGCATACAAAACAAATACACCCATATATCTTTATGCTGCATATATTGACAAACAACACTCAAACACGGAACTGGAACAATCCTCAAATTCCTTAAATTCAACACGAGCGATCCCTTTGTTTGCAATGATTCATATTCGAGTATTCAGAGTGGGAAGAATGGAATTAATGCATCCGTATTTCCCTAACTAGTTTATGCATGGCGAAGTTTTTGTGAAGTCTAAACAAACCCAGTTGAAAAAGCTTTACATTTGCTTATTAATTTCCAGAAGTAACAAAAGAGCATATACTTTGCTTATAGTAAGTCACTATTACTAACTGTAGATACAACACAGGAAGTGAATAAAATAAGATAACATAAAGTAGACTAAATAAAAACTAAACTTATAAATAAATAACAGAAATGAACTTATTATTATAAATTAAACAAGCCATCTAAAATTGCCGTGTGACGCATGGTTCCTAAAACACTGGTGGCATTACCTTGCTGTACAGCTAGACTTAATCTAGATAATAAAAAAAAATATTACTGTAGATAAATATAAATCGATTCAGACAATTAAATCGGAGTCTTACTATTGAGAACTAAAATGTTTCAGTTCATATATCCACTTACACTCTTTTATCGAACTCCAGAACTGCTTCACGCTAGACAGGTGTGACGGAAGTACCTATTTGGCACCTTTTTCAGTTCTAGGTAGACATGCAAACGAACAAGCAGTCCACCTGACGGTAAGTGGTCACCGCCGCCTATGGACATCTTTAGATAAGGACACTCTAATGGCAGCATGCACACTCCACCTGATGCTAAGGGATCAGTGCCGCTTATGGGCATCTGTAGCAACTTCTTATACATAGAACAAAGATTCTATTTGAAGTCAATCGTAGGTGCGTTGCTACTACCGAGGACTATGATGGTCGCCTTATATTAAAATGTGCCAGCAACCACACCCTTCCATCGAAACGCAAGAAATGCTTCGCGCTAGAAAGAGGTGTGGCGGTGGTGCCTCCCCGGTCGTACTACACAGGTTCTACCACCTGGCTAACTAGGTTTAACGTAGAATATAGAAATTTGTTGAGTGTTGTATCCGTGACCTAATTTTCTATTGTTTTTAACTAGATTAAAAAACTTAACGTGAAAATGTTTTAAAAAGTTTGAAGAATCGCTAACACGATCCCATAATGCATTTTAACTTAAAGTCATTCATAAAGCGTTGTTAAGTAAAAAACCGCCTTATCCCATTCACTGTAAGATCAATTTGTGGAGTGAAAAAGTAATTTAAGAGCTTTCGTCCCTAGATATAAATCGTAAGATGTCCCCAGCGTGAAATCGTCATCGGATTTGTTAATGATTCTATTAAACAAACGATTACAATCATCATAGACCAACCTATACTATGATAACTGCCGTACCTTTAGGTAATGTAAAGGGTTACCTATACAGATCTGGGACTATGGAATAAAAATACGTGTTCCGTTAACCGTAAATATTTTAGACTGTGACTTCAACGACGGACGCAGCCGTCTCTATACATATACATATATTTTTCGCTGAAATGCAACACTCACACTCTCACAATTCAGATGATCTCATTTTATATGCTGACATGAACATTGCAATATTACATGTCCCTACAGTACCTATTTATGCATCATATTAAGTGCTGCTTTGTTCGAATTTTTAGATTATTATAATGTAAAAAGTGTAAAATGTAAAAAGTAAGACGCGTGCGGCAAGATTTAAGCATATGCGTAAGAGGCAAGCTGAGTTTTATTGTATGCATGAGGAATAATATCATTGATACGATGGATGCAATCGGCATACATATTAAATTCGCACACGGGCACAAACACGCGTGATAGCAAAAATGCACTAACCTCTATGGCTAACACATAAGGCATTGCTTTTTTGCGGTTAAATGATAATGAACGGCAGCAGTTCTTTTTTATAGAAATAGCAAAGTCCATCCATACAACCCATGATGATAAGTTTCAAATTTATTTAATGTCAAGGGTTGCAAAAATGTTTTTTTGGGTTTTTTGGCTAAACGGTCGATTTTCGATAAAAGTAGCTAAGATCAAAATTGTTCCTCGGGTAATAATTACGACACATCTTACTATTTAAACATATGTCACGAAATGGAGAGGTGAGCCGAGTGAGGTTAGCGTCATGTGGAGTCACTTATAGTGCTTGTGGCGGAAACATTCAATACCTGTAGATCATAAAAAATATATTAAAGGCACATCTCACCATTTAAATCTATGTACCACGAAATGGCAAGGTGAGCGAAGTGTGGTTAGCGCCCTCTAGAGTCGCTCGCCACTCGACGCAAAGTGCTTGGGGCGAAAACGTTCAATACCGGTATCTGTATAGCTCGGTCAAATTGGCCCAAGAAATAGGGGTACCATTGTTTAAATTCTCATCAAGCTGAAAATTTACAAGCACGTAGGGGATACCACTTTAATGAAATCTTGAAAAGTCCTCATTTATCCCGTGTTTGCTAAAATTTCGTTCAAGGTCAAAGATTGTTTTTTTTTATGTTGCCCAAACGGTTAGTATTACAATAAAAGTAGCGCAGATTAAAAATGTTACCACTAATAATAAAAATATATAACAGGCGCATCTCACCATTTAAATCTACGTACCACGAAATGGCAAGGTGAGCGGAGTGTGGTTAGCGCCCTCTAGAGTCGCTCACCACTCGACGCAAAGTGCTTGGGGCGAAAACGTTCAATACCGGTACCTATAGATAAATTTACCCTATTTCCTCCTAACTGTTGCGAGAATTCTGTTTCATATTTCTTTAGACTTGCAATTGATCCTTTTAACGCGATAAGAAAACGAGCTTAAAGAAATTCACAGGTACTGCGATAACGAGCATTCTTTATATTCTCTCTATTATATTTATTCTCGACGTTTCTAGAACAAATTTATGTAATTACGCTCCGTTAAACCGATCACTAAGGAGCTATAATCTTATTCATAATAGGTATAATAAGAGCTAAGCTTGGTATTTCCCTGCTCGACAGAATTCGTATTGAAGAAATTCGTAGGAGAACGAATGTTACCGACATAGCTCTCAGAATTAGTAGGCTGAAGTGGCAATGGACAGGCCACATCGTTCGTAGGAAAGATAACTGATGGGGTAGCAGAGTCCTCGAATGGAGACCACGTCTCGGCAAAAGGAGTGCAGGCCGCCTCCCGACCCGGTGGACTGATGACCTGAAGAAGACGGCGGGTTCGGTTCTACATAAAATGAAAGGACATCTGGACATAACTCCCAAAATAAGTATAAACAAAATGTAAGTCGAGTAATTGGAGACTCAATTATATAATTTCTAATGTTATGTAATATTAATTTAATGTAATAGTAATATATTCAGTTGTACAATAATTTCTATTTTATTTATTGAATCTGTAATTGATGTACGCGCCAATCATGCTATTTGCGCCTTTAATTAAAGTAGCACTTTTATTGTATATTATGCATGTGTAAATAATTATGTAAAGTGTGGACTTTGTTGGTGCAATTTTAAATAAATAAAATAAATATTTATTCCGTGGGTGATTAATTTGCAAAAAATAATCGTGATGATCTTCTTCATTATAATATGTAACGGTAACAATGGTAAATATTGTTTTTAAATAGTCAATTGGTGCGAGGCTAGTCTTCTAAGTTTACGATTGTAGTAAAAGACAAGTATTCAGTTGAAAATCTGGAGCGAACTCCACTTCAATGCGAATTTTAAATACGAAGTAATAACAATTATGGTCTAATTAATATATATCTTTTGGCTTTACAGAAACAAAAAAGATTGCAATAAATCACACAAAATGCAAATATTCAAACAGCTACTGATACTGATATACATATCGGTTCTTGACACCAAAAAATCTTATTTGAGTTTCCTTACAGATATTTAATTTATTATTGTAGAAATTAATAAACTAAGCCTTTTTCCTGACACGCGTGCTAAGAACAGTGTGCCTATCTCATTTGCTCGCGTGGTTTATCATGCGGTCTTCTCGATACCCGCGTGCATGAAACATACAAGCCATCTGGACATTTGAAGCCAACTTTATATATATAGAACATGGGTTCAGAAGTCGATCAGACGTCAATACTACTCCCGAGGACTAGGATGGTCGCCTCATGTAAAAATGCTTCACGCTAGAAATAGGTGCGGCGGTACGGTGTTACGCCCTTGTTTACGCGCTTTATCAAGTATTATTTAGTGTTCTTCTCGTTTATAAACTTTGTGTAACTGACTGTTCTTCATATCTATTGTGCTTGAGCCGCTTATTTACTTCGCGTGTGACTTTCTACTGTATACCTATTGTGCTCGTTATAACCTCTATACTTCGCTTGTGACTTTCTTCTGTTTACCTATACTGCTTGTGCTTGATGTCTTTTCTCCTTCTGAACTTTAGCAATAATTATTTCTGTAACCTTTTCTTCCGTGAGTCAGTAAACGTAAAGTGAAAATATCTGTGTTTCGTTTTAGACATTCAGATACCTATATTACACGGACACTAAAACTCCTACCACAACTATTGCTACAGTACCTCCCGTAGATAATGGTTCTACCATCTGGACGTAAACGTATCTGTAAAACGATGATATGCATGTAATCCGGATCCGAATGTAGATAAAAACCCGCGTTAAAGGAAAAAAAGCATTAACTGTCCACCGGGGAATTAATTTTAGATTATATTCATCTTGACGACCCGCGTGGCGGAGCGGTTACCATACCGCTCTGACGCGCAATGGGTCCGGGGTTCGATTCCCGGCCAGACAGGTATCTGAATGATAATAATAATAATAAAATAGTTTATTGCCCCAAAACTGACATACACAATATTTTAAATTTAAGCACGAGAAATAACAACGGCTATACATTAAAATAAACAATAACAAATTAAAGAAAAAGAACCAACAAGAAAAAATGATGAGTTTAGATTCTGGGTCTGGGTATTTGTGTTCGTCTTGTGTGTGTCCATAGTATCCACGACAAAGGAAAAATCCAAGTGAGTATGAGTGTAGAAAGCGTATCTTCTGAATAAATATTTCACAGGTAGGAACTAGAATGATTCGACCGAGAACTAGAGGGCTTCATGTCAAATCTTTTCTGACGTGAAGTAGTTTATACGCTTCGTTGGAACAGTTTGACCTAAATACCAAGTGACTGTCTTAGATCTCAGCAGTAGCAACGCATCTGTATATGACTTTAAGCAGAACCTCTGTTCTATGTGAAGTTGGTTACATTTACATGGGAAACAATGACCTTTTAATATCAGGAAGATTGTCTTCTTAAAAAAATAATAGGATATGTAGCCAGTTTTAATAAAAGTACTTTTGAGGTGTTGATTCCACCTTGGTTATATTCGCTAACAAATACAATATAGTTTACATAGAATAGAGCAGTGATAGCCTAAAGGTTAAAACTTGCCCTCTCAATCGGGAGGTCCGTGGTTCAAACCCAAACACGCACCACTGATTTATGTGCGTATTAAAAATTAATTATCACTGCTTTTTGGTGAAGAAAAACATCGTGAGGAAACCTTTTTTTATTGTTTTCGAGGGGGGAACTTTCAAAAAGCACCCGACGTCGTGGGAGCGTCACGGGTTATATGGGATTCTTACCGAACTAAAACCCCCCCCGGTGGCCGACCTCGGCGCTACGAAGAGGACTCCGGGAACTCCAATTGACCGCCGCCGGTGTCCTCAGCGTGTTGCCCAATCAGGCTCTTCCCGTGGGCAATCGTGAGGAAACTTACACACCCGAGAGTTGTTTAAAAAAAATGGAGAGGTGTGAAATCCACCAATTCGCACTAGGCCAGGGCGGTGAACTATGGCCTAAAACTCTCTCATTCTGAAAGAAGACCCGTGCCCAGCAGTGGGACAATGGGTTGACGATACGATTACATAGAATAGAATGTTTTCAAATATGAATTTACTAATGTAAATTCAAGTAACACGCAGTGTTGGCAACTAGTCTAGTTCAGCTCGTAATAGTAACAGCAATTAATTGTTTCCGCTATATTGGTAAATGGTGTCGAACTAAATTATGGCTCATTAACGATGGACGGACATTTCACATACATATCATAAATACATTCTACGAGTAGGTATATCATTTCCTGAATTACCAACTAATTCAGGATTTAAATCCTGGATAAGCACGCACCTTAATTCTTATAAAGTTATTAGAGCCTTCTAATTAGAACCCAACATTTACCATTACTTTTATTATACAGTCAAATTTTAGCGACATCCGGCCTGTAGATTTTTTGACGTCCCGCGTGGTGGAGCGGTTATAATACCGGTCTGACGTGCAATGGGTCCCGGGTTCGATTCCCGGCTGGACAGGTATCTGAATGATGAGTTTAGATTAATGTAATAGTAAAATAAAAAAATATAGTAAAGTATAATAATATTTTATTATTAACGTAAAACAAATAAATAAATAAATAAATGTTCTGGGTCTGGGTGTTTGTGTATTCGTCTTGTGTGTGTCCATGGTACCCACGACGAGAAAATCCTAGTGTGGGGCTATGAGCGTGAAAGCGTGTGTGTGTTTGTGAAACAGTAACAAATAATGTTAATAAGATTACTAATATGTAGAAGTCTACGTTGTACCTCATCTATGTCCAAGGGAAACATTGAGTACATACTTAAATTCAAAAAGTTAACAGTCACAAGTTCATTAGGACGTTCAATGTAAAAGTCTTTACTTTTTCTTCCTTAATTACATTTTCAATTAACGAGAACGAATCTGTAAGTATTGAAATGGAATGAAATGAAATGTCTTTATTTTGTATAGGCCTGCGGGGGTACTTACAAATTGTCAGTTACATTTTTTTTTCTTACACTACCACCTGATCGGAATACGACCTCAACTGAGAAGATTATTATTGAATTAAGAAGGCATTGAAACAGCTCAAATTGTACATTTTTAGAAGTAGAGGCGATTTATTAGGACTTTTTAGTGCGCTAAAAATCCTACATAACCCTGCGCCGCTCTCCTTTTGAAGGTTTCCCTCTCGAGAAAAAAAAGATAGAACTCTCGTTCATATGAAGTTGCCAAAAAGCAAAATATATATTTTTAATTTTACTTACATTTACGTATTAGTGCACAATCCACCAACCACGCATAATATTATTAATAATTTATTTATAGGTGGAAGAACCAGTGTAGGTCGCCCGGGGAAGTACTACCGTCACACCTATTTCTAACGTGAAGCAGTTTGGATTTCGAGCACCCTTTCAGTGTGGTTGCCGACACACTTTTACATGAAGCGACCATCATAGTCCTTGGGAGTAGCAACGCATCTGTGATTGACTTCAGATAGAATCGAATCGAATCTTCGAATAGAATATATAGTTGTTTACAAATATCCATGGGCGGCAGTGACCACTTACTATCAGGTGAACTGCTTGCTCGTTTGCTCTTTCAATCATATAAATAAATACGTTAATAGCCGCAAAATACAAAATGTCGTCATGTGCAGTAATATAACCCAAGTTTCAACCATTCGACTATCACTACTCATGGCAAGACTTTTCTTGGTAGCTCTTTTCAAGTGGAATGATTATATGAGTTCAGATATTTCTTTCCCATGCTTTGTTCACAGACTCAATATGACACAAGATAATGTTATCTCCATGTTAGGAAGGGTTTAATTGCTTTTTCAATTACGAGCGATCCTTGCAAGTAATGGTCTGGCCACAGATGTGGGACGCAGAAGGGGCATGTCTAATTGGTTTTTAATGACACTTTTATTGATAGACTCTTCACTACATAGTATAACATAGTCGCTTCCCGCTATCTGTCCCTATGTATGCTTAGATTTTTAATACTACGCTACGAATTTTAATGCAGTTTTTTTTAATAGATATAGTCAAAATATATATTCAAGAGGTAGTAGGTTTTTATCTATAATAAATGCATGACGGACGGGGTGGTTCTTTTTCGCTCATCGTATCAGGATAACCTACTGTGGGCCCTGTTAGGGAATGTTAGCATGAGAAAAAATTGCAGGCTTGATTTTAACACGCAGTATATTGCCGAATTAAACTTGTTACAATCACTGAATTAATCAAACTAAATTAAGTAGCAAGTAATCGTATCACTAAGAACGCGGGATGATTTTAGAGTCGTCTGCTTCGGCCGACCGTCAACGATAGACTGAGGTGTCGGCCATTAAACTGGTACAACCCTAACTTCATCGAACGCCACTAGATGGCGCTGGCGTCCCGCTGTTGCCACAATACCGCCATTACCGACATGCATAATATAGTGATACACTGATGATTTTAGATTTTTGATTTTTAGGCGGAACGAAGTTCGCCGGGTCAGCTAGGGTGTAATCGCAGTACTCTTTATAAGTGTTTGTTCACTAATAAGTTACTTTGGGAGACGATAATTAAATCGTTTCTCGTACGTCCGGTTTAGATACCTATATACAACATTTTAATACACATGCTTTAAATTAATAACCGGATTCATAATTCATCAATTTTAAATAAATAAATATAGTATAATATAGTTACACTTTGATCCAAAATGGTCTAATACCTTAGGTTGACCCATGTGGTCTGGGAAGGAGAACCCATTGTATTGAGAAATAAGTTCGAATGTTTTGTATAAGTGTATCACCTTAACTGCGTTCAGGCTTTAATATTGGTGGTAAAGAGCAGAAATATTTGTGGTAGTCTGCCTCTCACAAATTATTCTAACCATAAAGGTAAATCGCAAGAAACAATCAGACGATTCTACTGATGTATCAGTAATGGACTTTAAATAATAATAAGGTTCTACAAATCTCTGAAACCACTAAATATAACCAAACAAATAATAATAAGGTTCTACAAACCACTGATTCATGTGCGTATTATAAATTAATTATCACTGCTTTTCGGTGAAGGAAAACATCGTGAGGAAACCTACACACCCGAGAGTTCTTTAAAAAAAAAGGTCTCGGAGGTGTGTGAAGTACACCAATTCGCACTTGGCCAGCGCGGTGGACTATGGCCTAAACTCTCTCATACTGAGAGAAGACCCGTGCCCAGCAGTGGGACAATAATGGGTTGACGACGACAAATCTCTCTCTGCAGGTCAGACCATTGAGTATAGTGACCAGTCTTCTGGGAGGAATCATTTCCTTTACTTTGATAGGACTATTTATTCAATGGCTAATACTTAATCAGCTGAAAGTTCACTTACAATTTAAAAACTTCTGTAATATATTTATAAGCAATGACTCTTCTGTAACTACACTTAGTCTATGACAGTCGTCTACAACCAAACGTTCATAATTCCATTTAGCGTGAGATCGTTCACTCGATACGGTTCTGAGAGTACACTGAAGGTAGTGGAAATTGATATGCAGGGAGCATTGAGCTAGACCTATTTGTATCTAAATTTTGCGCATAGATCTCTTTCCGTAAATAAGGGTAAATTCCGTAAATCAACCTGGTTTGCATCCTGAGTCCTTACCGCCTTATTTACTGTTTTATTTTTTTAAACTATTGCATATCCGAATCAAGAAATTCCGTAACGAAAAAACCTAACATCCCCCACTCCGCCTACCATGTACGCG
Organism: Spicauda simplicius; assembly: GCA_949699795.1. Classification (NCBI taxonomy): domain Eukaryota; kingdom Metazoa; phylum Arthropoda; class Insecta; order Lepidoptera; family Hesperiidae; genus Spicauda; species Spicauda simplicius. Next base: position 2,379,656 of record OX453068.1, read on the forward strand.
GCCGGGCGTTCGCTTAACGTGTATGTAAATGGTACGAAAATGAAATTGAAAAAAATGAAAATGCTATGCAATAGCTTTACCGTGGCAGTCCCCGAGTGCCGCACGTTTTTATTAGTAGTATCAGTAAAATGTTGATGTGTTCTGGCTTGAATATTGTAGTAAGGGCGACATACTTAAGGTATTTCAACTTCGTACTGAGGAGGAACAACCCATCTGTTACCAACTCTAGGTAAGACACTACAAACATCCATTTGCGACGGTAGTGAGGTTCTGGATTTCATTCATAATTATTACACACGCTTTCTACACTCATATCCCCACACTAGAATTGTCTCCTGTGTCGTGGGTACTATGAATACACACAAGACACCCAGACGCACATGAATCTAAACTCATCATTGAGACCTGTGTGGTTGGCATCGAACCCGGAACCTATTGCGCATCAGACTGGTATGGTAACCGCTCCGCTACGCGGGTTGTCATAGTCATTCACTATTAGGTGGACTGCATGGTCGTTTGCTACTTCTATATTTTAAATGTGCATGTGCATTGTACCTAATATATTTCTAGGGCAATCCTAGGATTCCCTGTAGTGTTGTTATTCTCCGAGCGGTGAACATCATATGGACTGTCAACGTTTTATTGCGAGTACGGACGAAACATTGCCAAATGCCTTTGTTTTAGTACTTTCCAATTGGGTTTTAAACTAGTATGTTAGATGTTTTAACCCTAGATAGCTAACCTCCGTCGATTCGACGGGCAGTGCAAAGAAATATCGCTCGCATTTTTTAACGGCGTATCCGAACGTGCTGTCTTGGCTAACCAACTCAGCCGCCAGGGAGCCCATTGCAGTGGCACATGCAGCGAACAGCTAAGTGTCATAGTTTTTGAGGTACCTGACTTTTGTCCGTCGTTACGACGGGTGGTTAGCTTTACCGTCAGTAATTGAATTCGATTGCACTGGTTATTTTCAAAGTAATTTGCGTTTTTTTTTATTTATGTCATGTTTTCTTTAAGTTCTTTACCAGAAGATGAAATAATTGATCTTCTACAACAAGAACTTAGTGACGCTGCCCTTGATTATAGTTTTGCTAGCGAGACAAGATTTTATAGTGGAATATAATGTGCAGATTCCGAGGGGATGCTATGTAAGCTCACTACCAGACTTTCCTTCAGACGTGGATCCTGATTCACCTATTATCTCGAATACTGCACCTTCACAAACCATGCATTGTAGCATCATATTACTTCCTCAAAGGAAGGTACGAGATAGGAATCGGCACGGTTGGATCACACTTCCACCAGAACTTCGGCAAGAAACATTGTACATACTCCGAAGGGACCTACCCGTTCCTGTAGGGGATAAATGGGAGAAGCATCTTTTTTTTAAGTTTTTAACCATCGACATTTTTGAAGATATTGTAAAATGAAGTAATGTCGAAAAATCTGTCAAAATTATGTCATTATCTACCAATCATCGCAAATCATCTCCTCCTGTACAAGGTCATAACATCAGAGAAGAGCCAGCAACATCTAGTGGAGAAAGTCGTAAAAAAAAAGCGTTTCGGAAGTGCCACTAAGAGAAAAAGCGTATGACCAAAAGCACGTGTTCCAACTGCATCGCTCCCATATGCAGTGAACATAAAGTTTGATTTTTGTGTTATTTGCGCTGAAGAAAAATAATTTGTTTTATGTTTTAATTATTTGTAATGTTTCTATGTACTATATGAAGCCAAAAAAAATATTGTTTTATTTTAATTTATCGTTGATTTTGCTTGTCAAAGCAGATCATTAAAAATGTTCCAAATTTTTTAAGGAGTTTAGAAAAAGTTATTTTAATATAAATATATAATAAAGAAAGTCAATTTACAAAATGATTCTTATTTAGAATAACATTTATAAACGAAACCATAAAAAAGAGGTCAACTTTTTTAATAACTTGTGCCAAATAAAAATATTATTTGAATACCCGTCACTTCGACGGATGGTTAGCTTAAACAGAGTACAGTATAAGGTTAGCTATCTAGGGTTAAATACCAATTGTATTGTATGTATGATAATGTTTTAAATATATATTTTAACTACTTGTATGAAACTTTGATGAAGTTATACATAAAAAAAACATTTTACAAAAAAATAAGATCTCGGATGTATGTGAAGTCAACCAATTCGGACTTGGCCAGCGCGGTGAACTAAGACCTATAACTTTCTCAATCTGAGAGAAGACCCATGCCCAGTATTGAAAGTAATTGAAAATCTAAAAATTGCAATAACTGTATCCTACGCATATTTTAATCTAGATAGAAGATTATCATATTTTTTACTAATGTAAAATGTAGGGCTTAGGTGGCAAGAAATAACTACAGAGTAGGTGTTTTAGAACTGTATTGCCGAAAACTTTATTACAAAGGCATCGAACACAAGGCGAGCAGTAGGCGACAATATATTTATTCCGACAATGACAGAAGAGTTTTTCATTATTAACAACAATTGTTTACCTTATAAAGGCACAAACACGAGTAACATACGATTTAGTATATACACGTATTTCATATGTAGACTGAATGAAACAAATAAGTTTATAGAGTAGTGAATGCTTTATTAAGTGCATCGACCAATTGGAGACATTTCAAATTTTAGTTCAAAGTTAACACTCCGTCTTTGGTAAGCTTATACGGTTAGTGCTTGCCCCAGCCCCAGCCGTATCCGCCCTTGCCCCAACCGCCGTAGCCGTATCCGAGACCGCCCCAGCCTCCGTAGCCGAGACCGCCCCAGCCGCCGTAGCCAAGACCGCTCCAGCCACTGACTACTACGGGAGCAGCTACGGTCTTAATAATAGGGGCGGTGTAGACTGGGGCAACGGCCTTGATGATGGGGATAGGAGCAGCTTTCACGAGATTGGCGGTCGATATCGCAGGTGCGTAGATAGGTGCGCTGATGATCGGTGCAGCCAGACCTGTAAATCAAGGTGTAAATTAACCAATCTGTAAAATGGTAAATGAGTAAAGTTCGACCATGAAGGTACTCGAAGAGACTCGTTTTCTACTTCAAATTTGTAAAAAAAATCATCATAAAAACGAGAAGTCTATACAAAACCAGAAAATATATAAATCTGTATTTTGAATAAAGAAAATATTGAACTACTGTTAGGAATTTAACTACTACTGAATTAAATAAAATAGGAATGCATTTAAACAAGAATTATATTTAATTTACTAAAAATTGTTATAATTACTAGTTACATTCTTAAATACTTAGCCTACTAAGATTGTATGTATTATCATGTTGTACTTATAACAAATCTATGCAAACATATAGGTGATAAGTTGTTATCAAATTTATACAACGATTATTTGTCTTCAGACTGACCATGTCTATTTATCTTACAATCAAATCCTAATTAATCTAGTCACATAATCGTTACATCAAATTATCGTCTCGGTTAGTTGACTTTGCATCCAATTTCTCGCTTAGGGAATGAGTAAATCTACGACCCTTTGTCGAAGTGCTAAAGAAGTTGAGAATTACAATTCGCTTCTACAATTTAATCCAAAAAGGTACTATTGACATATCTAAGGAATTTTATAAAACAGACATATAAATAAAATTAGCTGTTTCTTACAAGAATTGTCAAAGAGTTGAACTGTCTTTCTGTTTGAAATGCCCATTAACGGAAAATACTTAATTTAAGCTAATTTAAATCCGTCCGTAGCTAACCTGTAAAATTAGGCATTTATTTTAAATGCATATGATTTATCAAAAGTACTTACAATTATAATTTGGGAACGATAAAGACCAATTTATTAAGATAAAAATAAATTTGAAAAGTAATTAATTTTAACAGAAAATACAAGATTCAAACAAAAATAAATTGTGTATTAATCGAAGTTCACATGTTGCGTAGCTTAGGTTAATCGTAACTTAACTACAAAGTTGAGCAACGGCGGACGCTGTCAAGAATTGGATGGGCTATCGCTAAATGTTTTTGATACGAGCTTCCGGGCTTTGCAGAGCCAGTTAAGTAGTTAGCTCCGGTTTTTTGTGATCGGATATAAAGCATTTATGTTTGTCGGAGGTCTTATGTGATGTTTGGAAACATCCGAGACCGGGCATCAATGTTTGCCACTGTCGGGTTGAACCTTCCTTAATTTACCCGAACTGCAGTCAGCGTAGTGAAGTATGCTCCAGACTTGACCTATGTGTGACTTGATAAGTGCTTGAGTATCTATTCCCTATAAAAAGTTAAACAGACCCGGATTTATTATAAGAAGTTTAACAGAATTATCAGACAATACTTATTCAATATGCGAGCTAAATTGCGTAAACTACGAGTATATAGGGAAGATTGAGACGTAGACTTTGTTTATTCGTTTTTCTATACCGGCGGTCAGCAGCAGGTGGACCGCGGAGGGACGAATGTAGAACCGCCAAGTTATCTCTGATATACCTAGTACCTACTTACATAACTTCACAACAATAATGTCACTTATGTCTAACTTATTATTCTTATTCTAAAACTTATCATTATCAGGTTTTTTGGACCTCGGTTAAACTCTTCATGACTACTTGCCGACCCCTGCTCTATACCATGATTTAATAAAGTATTATCAGATCATGTTATAAAGAAATAAATAAATGAAGTATAAATAAATTAAGTCGTTGCTAAATTCAATTAAAAAAATGGGTCGTAATTATGTCGGTCTTGTTTTGGTAACAAGTACTCGTACTTAAAAACTCTATTATTTTGGACGCGTAGAAGAAGAAATCTAGCGTTGTAACTTACCATGTCCACCTAAGCCGTAGCCATACCCATAGCCCAGACCGGACGGGACCGCATGGCTGAGACCAGCCACCGCCAACAGGCAAGCCAACTGTGGGAGCAATGAAAAATCGAAAATATAGAAATAAACGATGTAACAGTGATGTCCTTAAATATCTTACACTGGCTCTTACCCGCGGCTTCGCCCGCACAGTCAAAGGGAATTAATATTAGCATTTGATAGCGTGATTCAGAAATTGCAAATGAATTTTACTAACGCCATCTATCAACAACGTCTGGAACTACTAAATATGCATCAACTAACAAAACATCGATATTCTCATGAGAATGAAAGAGCGCGGTAAAAAGTAGCCTACGTTACTCTCCGTCCTTCTATCTCCAAACATATAAACCAAATCATATAATAGCAATGTGGCGACGTGAAAGAGAAACAAACATAGACAGTTTCACATTTTTAATATTAGTATGGATTTGAAGAAGCAAATCAACATGCTGTTCATCCAGTAGGTACTATGTGGTCATTGCCCCAACTTCATACATTACAAGAGTTTTGTTCTAAAGTCTAATATATGTTGAGTCATGTAAAATGTATCCGACAGCAACAATCTTCCTACCAATACGCGAGGACTCCTTTTTTATTTTTTACCTGGCTGAAGTACCAAACGAGCATGCAGTCCACCTAATGGTAAGTGGTCACTGCCGCCCATAGACATCTGTAATCAACTACACACAGAACATGGGTTCCATCTGAAGTCAATCACAGATGCGTTGCTACTCCCGAGGACTATGATGGTCGCCTCATGTGAAAATTAAAAAAAAATATATTTGATGTCACAATTCTAAATATTCGTATAATGAACCTATGAAAAACTTTTTTGATACTTAGGTCTCACGTATAATAAATATTTTCTTCACCGTTATAATTATCAAAATAATAATTTATAACACATGCGTATAATACAGTAACTTAAATATTTTCAAACTGCTGCAATATGTATTTGAATGTGGACCACAAATTGGAGGCAAAATTAATATTATAAATTACTGCAGTGAAATTATTATTAAATGTTTAATTTACGGCTATTGGGGTGTTAATTTCAGTGACCGAACTTTGTCACTATAAACAATACCCGAGATAATAGCAATGCGACGGCTGTTCAAGCTCCAATCGATTCTAACTGCAACAATGTGTGTCCATAGATTTAACAACTAATAGATGTAACACTTAAAAATGTCTACCGTCATATGATAGTTGTTTGAATGTGATTGCAACTTCTAAATATATAAAATTCTAAATATATGTTCCTAAATTGAAAGGTAGAAGGTATAGTTGCATGAAACAATTCGTCTTGTTTCTTGGATCTCATTATTTATCTGTGTGTAAAGTAGGATTATCTATATAATAATACGTGATGCAAAAACTTGTGGTGCATTTTTAAGTAATATGCCGCGGACGGATTAGTATGAAATTTTGCACGGTTACAGTGGATGGAGAGAAGGAGTACAGAATGTTAATATTTTTTTCAACAAATGCATATAACATACATAAAATCAACTAAAACACATTACTCATCCCAAACAATAAAGTAAATTATATATCCCACATAATAAACGAAATTAAACATTCAACATATGAAAACACAGAATATCAAAAATGACAGATGTCTTTGTCAAAATACCCGTTATTGATTTTAAATGCAGCTTTATCACTTAAACCTCTTTTTACCTTTCGGGTGTATTGAAATAACTAAAAAAAATAATTTAGTAAATACTCTGGACAATATCAAGTTTAGTTTTTAAGTTGATTTACGGCCGAATTTCGACCGTTGTGACAGGAGACTAGTAATATTAATTCAGATTAATTGCAAATGGCAATTTGTGGCAATGCAAACAACCAATAGACACTACAATAAAATTGGAGCTTGATTTCTGGCCCAATTGAAAAAACGAACAACCGTACTAAAAATACTGTTTTAAACACTGTTAATAATTTTACACAATAATACTGCTCGTAAAAAGTAAAAACAAAATTAATAGGAATTTACCGATTGTAACATTTATTCTGTTTGCGCTAGACATTTCTAATGAACATCTAGTCTGTGGTGATAGATTTAATTGGTCTATTTGCAATCGAAACAGTGCAATAGCTGCAAATACATATATGTATGTATTGTGTAGAATTCATGCTCTATTTTAGTTTCCCACTAATTGGAAACCAAACTAGATTGAACAGAAAATTATATTCAAATTGATTGTAGAATGTCAATCACTGTAAATTATTTGTATAGAACTTGATTCATTGTTATTTCATCATTTTGAAAGAGTAAGCAAATTATTTTACGGAAAATTATTCACAAATTAATACAATTGATAGTGAATAGGCTCGCTCTTTTAATTTATTCCCAATTCATACATCTTTGGATCTATTATGCTGAGTGCTTGATCAGATAGCATAGTTTAGAGTATATAGACCATTAACCAGCATTGTCTATGGTATCTTTGTCGCGAGAAAATAGCGTGCTGTTAGCTAACATAGAAATGGATCACCGATTCTCTAAAAGTCTCTATCGGTATTCAGACATTATAACACGTAAACCGTCGTTGAATTTGTTGGAAGCACTTTGACTTTCCTTTGTTGTCAACCCATTACAGCCCCACTGCTGGCCACAAGTCTTTTCTCAGAAAGTTTTATAGGCCATAGTTCACTATGCAAGCCAAGTGCAAATTGGTAGACTTCACACACGTTTCGAGACTTTTTTTGTGGATTGTTTTGTTTCCTTGCAATATTTTCCTTCACCGTAAAATTAATTTCAAATAGGCACATTATTTATATATAAAAAAAAATGACTGCCTGGTATTTACACTTCGGACCTCCCGATCGAGAATGTCAGGCGATCCACATGACCTTTCTCAATAATTCTTATTTATTAAAAACCAAAACAATACTCACGGTTACGATTCCGTACATGTTACTTCAGTTGTTTGGACGAAGTGTGCCAGTTGTGCAGCTAGCTACATATTTATACCAGCAGGCATCCTGCCGAAAACAAACGGATCTGCATCATCAGTTGCATTAAACATTAGCATAATCCTTGTAACGTGTTTACGCTGTTTAAATCTGACACCTTCCTTCATTTGAATCCTTAGATTTATTACTTAATTCTAGGGAGATAGGAATTTGCATTATGCTTTTGCGCCTATCCGCCTATCGTTTAATTTTTTTTAAAAGAAACGAGTATTTATCTTGACACAGTATTATAACACCTCAAAACATACGTATTTTTATTTATTGTAACTGTACTGATACTTTAACTGTATTTGAAAAGTGGTTTTATACCACTTTTCACTGTCACTTAGGAATAAGGTATAGGTATAGGTAAGGGTGACCTTACCTTACCTACACTATACGGTGTAGTGTAGCAGACAAATTCTTTTTGTTTTAGTCCTTAGAAGTAAAAAAGTACAAATTATTAGTATTCAGTAAGACCTAAAACCTTTTTCTGCGATCTAGGGGAAATCTTCCCTGACACCGTGGAGGCAACACGCGACGCCTAGTTATGAGGAATTTTTATCTCACCAAAATCCCATTGGTCTTCCTGTGCGCTGCATGGAGGACTCCGGGTTCTCCAATGGAACATACCCAGAGTCCTACAAGCGCGATATCTAATTCAGTCACTTCCCCGGTGAGTATTTGCGCTCACCGTGCCTCCTGGTGTTTACGATGGCATGCGGCCACACGAGATGTCGTTCTTTCCGGGGTCGCTTGGTTGAACCGCACGAGCTTCCAATCTTACCACCCGCAACCCCTAATGGCCCTTTTAGTCGTCTCTTACCACAGGCAGGGGATACCGTAGCTCTGGTCTCGGAACTACGGGGACGAAGACTTGAAACCTATTGGATTTGATCATAATTATCGATGGACAATGGCAACTTACCATCAGATAATTTATTCCACAAATGAGGTACAAAACAATTGTAACTTTGTGCTTTTACATCTTTGCTAGTGCTTTAACATCGCTAAATATTAAAATATACCACAAAAAACTATAAAGTGTATACCTGTAGTATAAAATAGTGTATTATGGACATTTCATTTCCGATCTGCGTGGATGGCACCCTGGCCGATCTTAAAAATTTAAAGTATCATAGTAATCTTCATTGCAAATCATGTTCATATAAAAATCTGAGACGCAAGGCACATATTAAGTGTAGGTACTACCAGTTTGCAAGGTAGTATCCGATATATTTAGTTGATTACAGATGTCCATGGGCGGCAGTGACCACGTACCATCAGTTGGACTGCATGCTCGTTTACTACTTCAGTCAGATAAACCTATTTCTTGTATGAAGCAGTTCTTACATCCGTTGGAACAGTGCTGTTGGCACCTTACTCTCATATGAGATTTTGACGATTCGGCGTGGCAGAGCGGTTACCATACCCGTCTGACAGTACGTTTCGGATTCGATTCCCGGCCAGACAGGTATCTGAATGATGAGTTTAGGTTCATGTTCTGGGTCTAGGTGTTTGTGTATTCATATTTGCTTGGGTCCAAGGCACCCTTGACGTAGGCGACAATTCTAATGTGGTTAAAGTATATATCACGTACGTGTTGCGTACGACGTATGAGAAAATTCCAGTGTGGTTAAAGCGTTAAAGTATATACTTCAAGATATTAAAAACGGTTTCCAGAAAATGTTTACGCGTTTGATCTCAACTTCAGGCAAGAAATTTTTGTAAGGTTGGACCCGATATTCCAGTGATTGCCTTTTCAAAGGAATGGTTTCTTCGATTTTCCTATTTTATAAAAACTTACAGAAATACTAACTCAATCCGGCGGCTTCGTTTTGATCACGTTTATTTTGTTAATCAGTATCTCATGTGTTAATGCAGGTCATCATTGGTTATTTGCGCGGTAGATTAACAAACCCCGTCCCTGTAGTTCCGTGATCAGACTAGGGCTACGGTATCCCCTGCATGTCGTAAGAGGCTACTAAAAGGGCTTCCGAGGTTGCGAGCGGCTAGAATGGGAGCTTGAACCGTCCAGCCAGTCGATCCCGGGAAGGACGGCGGTATGTGTGGTCGCATATCGTCGTAAAGACTGGACGTAGCGGTGGGCCCAGCCGCCCATCTGAGAGGAGCCCGATGGGGCAACGCGCTCAGAGGATTCTGGCTGCAGTCCTTTGGAGGTGCCGGAGTCCTCTTCAAGGCGCCGAGGACGGCCACCGGGGGGGCTTTAGTGCGGCAAAAATCCCACATAACCCGGCGTCGCTCCCTCGGCGTCGGGTACTTTTTGAAGGTTTACCCTCAAAAAAAAAAAGATTAACAAACCCACGTACATCCTAATAAACTTACCTATTTGTAATAATTAATAAAACTGTTACTTTGACTGCATTTTTAAATCATATGAAACTAAATATCATTTAGTTTTTCTACTTAAGTATTGAATGTTACTTAAAATATAGTAATAGATTTACAATATAAATAGTATTTTAAGTTATGTACATATCTAACGCATTAGGGTTTCCTGTAATGTTACGTATAAGTGTGGATACAATAAATAAATATACATACGTTGTTGTTTCTTAAACGGTATTTAATTATGTGGTAACGCCTTGTATAAGTTTATTCGACACATAATTATATGCACGCAGGCCCTATTGATATGCAGCAAATTGGGATGCTTTGTTTGTAATTTTAATTCACACATGGCCACCTTATAATCCTTCCAGTCTGAGGAGATACGTACCCAACAGTAAACTCTCTTAACTCTGCGTCTCTTCCACGGCATCGGGTTCGTCCTCGAGAACAAGAAAAAAGGGACTCATAGAAAAATTAATACACTAACACCCAGACCCAGAAAAGAAATCCAAATTCGTTGCGTGTGAGAGTCAGAGCAATATATACACTATTTATACAATATATACCCAACTATACTTGCTGCTCAATTACATAAGAATAGATTAAGTAAATTAAAAATAACTCAATGTCTAACGTTTGCAAAAACATTCGGTTTCGTCAAATAATGAGGAATAATTTAACCGCTTAACTAGGCACTGAGGCCGGCATTAACATTTCGGTATTGAATGAGTAACCGATAAAGTGTATGAAATCTTGACTGCTATAAAATTGTAAATGAACTAGAAGTTGATACATCCAATGTTAGTTACTATTTTACGGTCTTTGAAGTAAAAAAATAAATGGAATGTATAATATAAGAAACGACGATATAAATTTGACGATTATATAAAATTTGACGACCCGTGTGGCCGAGCGGTTACCATACCGTTCTGACGCGTAATGGGTTCCGGGTTCGATTCCCTAGCTAGACAGGTATCTGAATGATGAGTTTAGATTCCTGTCTGGGTGTTTGTATATTCGTCTTGTGTGTGTCCATAGTACCCACGACGCAGGAGAAAATTCTAGTGTGGGTCGTGGTGGTGGTAGTGTGGTGAGCGTAGAAGGCGTGTGTGTGTGTGTGTGTGGGATGATGTTGGTATTTTCTCTTTATATTTTTTTTATCTAATTGAAGTAGCAAACGAGCATACAGTCCACCTGATGGTAAGTGGTCACTGCCGACGATGGACATCGGTGAGCAACTTCAAATGGAACATGGGTTCGATCTAAAGTTAATCACAGATGCGTTGCTACTCCCGAGAACTATGATGGTCGCCTCATATAAAAGTGTGCCAGCAACCATACCCTTCCATCGAAACGCAAGAAATGCTTCACGTTGGAAATAGGTGTGGCGGTGGTACTTCCCGGTCGAACTACACTGGTTCTACCACCTTCAAAATCTTTGATGTTTCCTTTATTAAAACAATGTAGAAAACGAGAAAATAAGTCTATGTCCCTGTAGTTCCGGGGTTAGAATAGGGCTACGGTATCCCCTGCCTCTTACGAAGGTGACTAAAAAGGGCTTCCAGGGTCGCGGGCGGCTATAGACAGCAAAATGAGCCCAGGCGCCCATCAGGGAATAGCCAGGGCAACAAACTCAAAAGACTCTGTAGCGCCGAGGACGGCCACTCTTTAGTGCGGTAAAATCCCACATAACCCTGCGTCGCTCACCTAGCGTAGGGTACAAACAAAACAAAATGATTAAACTTAAAACTGACATATTATTGATATTGCATTTTTATAATCGAACTTGCTCTTAGTTTTTTAGTTCCGTACATCGCTTAGGAAAATAAGAGAAATAAATAAGTCCGCTGGCATCCACACCCTAGTAGAGAGAGACCATATTTTTTTTACGAGGGGGAAATTCTATAGGTACCCGAAGCCGTGGGAGCGAAGCAGGTTACGTGGGATTCTTACCGTTCTCAGCGCTGCGTGGGGGACTTTGGGATTTCCAACGGAACACAACCGGAATCCTCCGAGCGCGACGCTTATTTCAGGCTCGTCCCTGGTGAGCCAATACGCTCACCGCACTTTCGGTGATTTACGGCGGCGTGCGACCACACATGCCACCGTCCTTCCCGAGGTCGCTTGGCTGGACGGTTCGAGCTCACACTCTAGCCGCCCGCAACCCTGAAAGCCCCTTTTAGTCGCCTCTTATGACAGGCAGGGTATTATCGTAGCCCTATTCTGCTCCCGGAACTACAGGGCAAGTACAGAGAGACCAAACGAATACAAACGAGGTTGCAATCAGAACTCACTTGCATATCCTTGTAAAAGTACCTCAAATCATTTTCAATCAACTGGGTATTTTCTTTTTAAATCACCAACGACCTATATATCAATTTGCAATGCAATACAATCTATCAATTCGCAAAATTATTATAATTATCGGACGCATGCATTTTGTAATTACGCATGTTAATTTTAATTGCTACATTTGAATTTAAAACTGCCGATAAAGTTACTCATATGATGATTAAATCGATTTGGTCATAAGGCCGTTCCACTAACGATAAATAGAAGCTAAGCTAAGCGAGTAAGATTAGGAGTTACATTATATTAACATTATATTAATTATAGCACAAATGCATTTGAACACGATTATATGGATATGGAAAATAGCAGTGATAGCCTAATGGTTGAAACTTGGCCAGCAGGGTGGACGATGGCCTATAATTCTCTCATTCTGAGAGAAGTTCCGTGCCCAGCAATGGGACAATAATGGATTGACGACACATGTGGAAAACGCATTCATAGACGATGCCGATGAGGCGATCATCGTAGTCCTCGGGAGTAGTGGTAGTAGGAACCCAAGTTCGGAGTAAAATTCCTTACAATAGTTTTGGGTGGTAATGACCACTTACCATCAGGTCGATTTTAGCTCCTTTGCTACTTCAATATTTTTCTTCTTGTTCTTTCAACTAAGTTTAAAATAAAATTCTCACCTCCTTAGATGTCCATGGGTGGCAATGACCAGTTACCATTAAATGGATCACTTGCTTTCAATCTTATAAAATAAAATCCGTAACACGCACCTTTCGACACGATTCCTTAGAACATATCCGTAGCATCGATCCATAATGGATGTGTATCCATAGCTACATTTTTATATGACTCCTTAGAACGAATCCGTGACTCCAATTAAAAACACGCATTCGTAACTACGTTAAAATACCAATTCTTAGAATAAATCGGTACCTTCAATCCATATCACGCTTCCGTAGCTACATTTTAACACAATTTCGTAGAACGCATCCGTTGCGTCGATCCATAACACCCTTTTATTTATAACTAGCTGAACCCTGCAGCTCGCCGGCGTTAAAAAAAATCGACGGGAATAAGCTATTTTCCCACGGCAAAAAGTAGCATAAATGTTAATCCAGAGTATCAGCTAACACCAAATTTTACGAAAATCGCTCCAGCCGTTTAGACGTGAAGAAATAACAAACATACACACTCACAGACTTTCGCCTTTATAATATTAGTATGATAGTATAGTATGATTATGATTAAACTTGATTCCATGGAATATATCCGTAGCTCAAACGCTTAGCTCTCATCTCTCCATATAAAAAAGGCATGGATCCATAGCTCAAATTTTTAGCTCACATTTTTCCATATAAAACAAAACACATGTTTGGTGGAGTTGCACCCTAAATATGCCTATTGTATGAAGTAACATAATTTTCTTTATTTAAAGGTCATATTAGTACAACATGGTGGAGTATTACTTTGAGCATCCCTGTGTTGTTTAAAATGTAAAAGAAGTAGAAAAGGTTCAGGTTCAAAAATCTAAAATGACCAGTGTTCCTCCACTATGATATGAATATATTATACATAAAAATCTTTCTCTTCAATCACTCTATCTATTAAAAAAACGGCATTAAAATCACTAGCGTAATTTTAAAGATCTAAGCGTACATAGGGACAGACAGCGGGAAGCGACTTTGGTTTATACTATGTAGTGATATATAGATTGATAAACACAAAAATAATAAAACGATACTTGTAACGTCACTACTGCAAGCAATGTACAAACAATAATAATGGCCGATTTTTTTTCGAAAATAGCATGAAATAAGATATAGTTTATTGCAAGAGAGACAGGAGAACACTCCTATCCCTACTCCGTGCTGTTTACGGGATGAAAAGTAACACCGGTAGACCCTTAGCGGGAATAGACGAGGCGAAGCAATTTGGTAAAACGGGACCCCATTGATCAGCTATCGACCGGGGTTAAAGAATATAAAATGCTATTAAAAAATAGGTGTTAGAGGTAAGAGATTAAAAATTTGAAATTAAATGTATTTTTTAATTTCACACCATAAAAAATAACCAAAAAAAATTGTTCAAAAAATAAAGAAATTTTTTTTTGGAGTGAACCACTCATAATACTTGTTACTTGGGTGTAAAAATTGGTTGTAGACCTATTCTCCTACCTACTAAATATATAAGATAGAATCGGGTACAGACGTCACTGCCGTTTTGGTAGCCTAGTAAATTTAACTCGACTTCTTTATCAGAGGTAGAATTCCAATTCAAGGCCTAGACTTCTCTCACTCATTTTAATATATAAAGGTTACTTACGAGAATCGTTATATTATTCTTTTTGTTATTTCGACCAAGTCACATGGATAGTGGACATGGTGAAACTCAATCTAAAAGAAAACCTATTTTTTTGTTTTCGAGGAGGAAACCGGAGTCGTCTAAACGCGTTGCCCCGTCGGGCTCCTCCCAGGTGGGCCCACCACTCCATCTGGTCTTTACGACGGTATGCGGCCACGCATACCGCCGTCCTTCCGGGGTCGACTGATAGAACGGTTCGAGCTCCCACGCTAGCCGCCCGCAACCCCGGAAGCCGCTTTTAGTCGCCTCTTACGACAGGCAGGATACCGTAGTTCTATTCTGATCCCGGAACAACAGGGACCTAATGGAAGACCTGTCACCAATAGTAAGTTGAAGACAGATTCCCAAGAGCGTTAGTAGTGATGGTAGTTAACTCGATAAACTTGAGTTCGATTCGTTGTAACTCGAGTTGAATTCGTTGTAACTCGTCAAATCTACACTGATACAAGCTTGACGAACAAAACGAAAGGTCATTGACTTGACGGTTCTTACTGCCATATAGTTAACTCGAGCTGACTCGAGTTGGCACGTCACTAAGCGGTAGTGACCACCTACCACTAGGTCGATTGCTTGCTCGATGGCTACTTCGGTGTATTGAAACAAGATTACAATTAATACATTCCTTTTATTGAAGAAATATTTACAGTGAAAATAAAATAAAAGTATCGCAATTTTAAACGAAATATAACCAAAGAAGTGTAATTAATAACGATAATGAAGTATTAATTCCGTTGAAAGCAGATTGAAATGTATGGAAATTGCAAAAGCCAACAATTTTAATCCGTTTCAAAGTAATATTTGTCTGATTTTGCGCCTGTCAAAATTTCGTGTAATTGTGTGTCTTTTAAAGTCCGAACATGAAATCGGGTATTTCATGATTTGTCTAGGTTTCACATATTCAAATAAATGAAATACATCGCTCGTAGGACCGATAGCCGATGGGGAAGAAAGGTCCTCGAGTGTCGACCACGTTTAGGTAAAAGGAGTACATTCGCCCCCCCCCCCTCTTCTCCCTTCCTTCATCAGGTAGACCGATGACCCGAAAAGGACAGCGGGAAACCGTTGGTTTCAGAGGGCACAGGACCGGTTGGAGTGGCGCCATTTTTCCTATGTTCAGCAGTGGACATCAAAAGGCTGATGGATGGATGGATGAAATAAATGGGATCTGTGCTAAGTAAGGATAGTTTGATGATACCTTTGGAAAACGATACTTCGTGGTTTGACTCCGAAGGCACTTTTGTGGTCTGGTCAAAGGATGTGGTAAGGAAGACAGATTTATTTTATTTTATGTTGTTTGGAAAATTTACTGCTAACTTACATTCTAAATAACTTAATAATAATACTGAGTGAAAGCCATTTACAAATTTTCACTTATAACATTAAAAGGATAAAAATGGTCGACAGACATCTAAATTAATTGATCCCCCTCGAAGGGATCTCCACCTTGTCGTGGTGAGGGGGCTCAGTAACCGTGGCTGGGGGCGCCGCGGTGAAGCCAAGAGGGATCCCAGGGAAGGGACGCTCCGAGCGGGCTTGGCTGAGGGCCCGCTCCGGACGCATCCGAGGGGGCTGTGGAGGTCGGTGTTTTCTGGCCTCTGCAGCAAGGAGGGGTCGCGGGAGGAGAGGTGTCTCGGTGTGTCGTTGCCGTGCACCCTATCTCCCGCGATCGAACGGGGGCGCACCGTCAGATGCGTTGGCGGTGGGGCCGCAGAGGAAGAGCAGATGCGGTGTGTCGTTGCCGTCCTCCCTATCCTCTGCGGCCGTTTGGTGGTTTGCGGCGGAACCAAAGAACGGATCCGCCGCTGGGTGTGGGGGTCGATGCCTGTAGGGATGCCTTGCAGGTGTCGGCTTGCCATGCCCACGGACCCTGGGTGGCGGTCTCGGGGTTGGACCGTCGCCCTACGGATGGGGCCTTGGAGGTAAGGCGCGCCTTTGTGTTTTCTGGCGCACCTTGCTGTTGGAGGGGAGCTTTATGCTCCACGCGAGGAGGGGCTGCGAGAGCGGCCAGGCACTGGCGGGTTCGCGGATGACTGCGAAAGCTTACCCGTGTTCCCGCCGTACGGTGCGAGGAGAAAACACAGTGGGGGTTTAGCCGGTAAGAGTCCGGCATAACCCAGCTGCCGCCCCGGATGGCTGGGTATCCATGAGGATTACCCACTTAAAAAAAAATCAAATTAATTGATGACTTTGGACGGTGTAACAAAAAGGAACTATTTATCTGACGCGTTCCAATATATAACCCTCAGCGATTACAACGTATCTCTTACCACCCTAGGATTATCTTATCTGTAGCTTAATATCAGATACACATGTTTGTTTGCACCACAATATTGTAAAAATATATTTAACATTTTCACTCCTGAGTACTATAACCCCCCGTTGGCCTAACTTTGATAAAATTAATTATCGGTTGTTTGTTGTTCTAAGGCATGTCGCGAGCAAAATGAAAGTCCCCATTTTTAATTAATGCCGTGATTAATAATTTCATCTCTTTATTCCGCACGTCTGTGTTCCATGAAATTAATTATTATTTGTATTAACGGTGAAAGAAACCGATGAAACTTGAGATTTATCACAAACTAGCATTTCCCGCGGTTTCACCCGCGTTTAAAAAATACGTAATATCTGGATGATATAGTAAATTGAAAGTTTTTGTATGAGGAGGTGGAGTTAAGCCCATCGCTTATATGGCTTGTTAAAATGATGCTTATAAATAAGTCGAAACTCAGCATGGAAGGTCCTGCTATTTCAAAATTAAAATAACACGTGCAAACTACAGGAGGTGCGGTTGTCCTTCGTTCTATAACTTCCCGGTGACCGTTAATAAACTGGTGGTGGGAGGGTTATGTCCAGCGGTAGGTCTCAAAAGTCTTTTCATACATGCGATTTCAATAAAATATAGTCTACAGCCATCCTCGATAGATATCCTATTAGATTTAAAAAAATATTCAGATCTGATCAGTACTTTCAGAGATTAGCGCGTTCAAACAAACAAAAAAACTCTTCAGCTTTATAATATTAGTATAGATTCCTTTTAAATTCATATCACGTATCTAGACGATGACAATAAATCGTATTTTCTATAGATACAGGCCCACACGCTAGTGACTAGTAACGTGAATGGCGTCAACACGTGTAAAAAAATATATTTTGTAACCTATTTTTAAATATTAAAGATTGCCCAAGTGACTATGGAACTCAGTATTGCTATAAAGCATTTGAACTTAATTGTTAGTTTGATTTGAGTACTTTCAACTGAATATAAAAAAATATTTATAATTCTTGGCATTCAGCAGCAATATGGTAATGAAGGACCACAAAAAATCGAATTTTTGAAATTGTTAACAAGTTATTTAAGTGCTTATTTACGTTTGTCTACCTCTGAGTACTGAAATGTTGGCCTCGTGTATAAGTGTGGCCGGTCACCAAGCCACTCCAAACTGAAATTCCAGTTCCAGTCCAAAAAGTTGCTTCATGGAGAAAAATGAGGTCTAATAAAAACATGTAAATTTCTTATAAGACGCATCATAAGTACTTACCAGTGTTTTTTTTTTTATTTGACTGAAGTAGCAAACGAGCATGCAGTCCACCAGATGGTAAGTGGTTACTGCCGCCCATGGACATCTGTAATCAACTTCATACAGAACATGGGTTCCATCTGAAGTCAATCACAGATGCGTCGCTACTCCCGAGGACTATGATGGTCGCCTCATGTGAAAGTGTGCCGGCAACCACACCCTTCTATCGAAACGCAAGAACTGCTTCACGCTAGAAATAGGTGTGACGGTGGTACTTCCCCGGTCGAACTACACTAGTTCTACCCCAGTGTACCTGAAATCCACGAACCTAGGGTATTGTAGGTTCCATCATTAAGTTGTTTCAACGGCTGTCAGAGCAAATATCGCACTTGGAGGAAATTAATGCAACCACGAGATGGATTTTCTATAATTACTCGCTAACAATCGTTAGTTATTATTTGAAATGAACAATATAACTTAAAATGAAGTCTTTTATATCGCGATCTCGTCTTATGGTGGTCAAATAAGTATTTACATGAAAACTTAACTAACGGTGTCCCTGCCTGCTATCATTTTGGCTTTCATTTAATAGAAATTAAAAAACAAAACAAATCAAACACGAAATGATCGTTACTGAATATTACTACGAGTTCAAAACAAATAGATTCTCGATTCTTTGAACCAATCGTATTTTAGTAAAAGCAGTTGGGAAAGATGGCGACAAAATAAATGGTCCAGACAACAACTTTTATTTTGGACTTTTTTTATGCGCAGAATTTCTTATATCGTAATATTTACAAACATTGATTTTATTAATAATAGGAATTACTGATTTCATAAAGTAGTGACACAACTTAGATTTTGCGATACCATCCGTGGGCATTCTCCTTTGTAACAAACGAGCATGCAGTTCACCTAATGGCGTTTTTTTTTTATTATTAAAAAGGTACCCGACACCGTGGGAGCGACGCAGGGTTATGTGGGATTTTTACCGCACTAAAACCCCCCGGTGGCCGTCCTCCGGTGGAAAAGGAGGACGGTTCGAGCTCCCACTCTAGCCATCTGCAACCCCGGAAGCCCCTTTTAGTCGCCTCTTACGACAGGCAGGGGATACCGGAGCCCTATTCTGACCCCGAGGCTATAGGGACGTCACCTAATGGCCTGCATGTTTATAGCAAACTGTCTTTCGGTAGCTACAATTAACCCAAGATAGATTCAAACTACTTATAATTTGCCATACATCGTAATATATTTCGTTTACTTGTTTCATAGTTGAACTGTAGCAATTCGTTGAAGCGTAAACAACCGAGTAATATATGTATTCAATTCACGGTTTATAAATACTTTTGGTATGCAATAGCAATTAACTCATAATTAGCAACTATGTTAGCGGTTAGCGGTATCTAAATTAGGTATGAAATATTATCTAGAATTAAACATGTTATGTCGCTTGATTGATTAATATTATTATGTGCATGTTAAATGTTTTCGTGTGTACAATAGATGTACTTATAAATTTATACATACCTAATTAGAAATTAATTATCACTATTTTTTGGTGAAGGAAAACATCGTGAGGAAACCTGCACACCCGAGAGTTCTTTAAAAAAAAGTTCTCGCAGGTGTGTGAAGTCCACCAATACGCACTTGGCCAGTGCGACGGACTATGGCCTAAAACTCTCTCGTTCTGAGAGAAAACCCGTGCCCAGCAGTGGGATAATAATGGGTTGTACCCCCACTCAGGAAGCACCGCTGTCAAACATCTTTTACCTCATAACAGCAGTACTGTTGATCTGACTTGAAGGATATCGTAGGGGATACCTTCTCGTCCCTGTAGCCTCGGGGTCAGAATAGGGCTACGGTATCCCCTGCCTGTCGTAAGAGGCGACTAAAAGGGGCTTTCGGGGTTGCAGACGACTAGAGTGGGAGCTCGATCCGTTCGGTCAGGCAATCCTGGGATGGACGGCGGTATGTGTGGTCGCATACCGTCGTAAAGACTAGACGGAGCGGTGGGCCCAGCCGCCCATCTGGGAGGAGCCCGATGGGGCAGCGCGCTCGGAGGATTCCGGTTGAAGTCGTTTCATATCTCGGAGTCCTCCTTTTCAGCGCCGAAGCGGCCACCGGGGGGGTTTTAGTGCGGTAAAAATCCCACATAACCCTGCGTCGCTCCCATGGCGTCGGGTACCTTTTAAAGGTTTCCCCCTCGAAAACAAAAAAAAGGGGGATACCTTCTAATTTAAGGCATTTTAACTTAGTCGTCAGGAGTAGCAATGGATCTGGATCTGAGGTCGAGCTTATGTGTTTTTATTTACATCATATTTTTTTCTATATCATATCGATAGAGATAAATGCTACATCATATAGATGCTACTCTTTTTGGGTTGTGTTGGGTACAACCCATGATTGTCCCACTGCTGGGCTCGAGCCTTTTCTGAGAATGAGAGAGTTTAAGCCAGAGTCCACCGCGCTGGCCAAGTGAGAATTGGCGGATTTCACCCACCTACGAGAACTTTTTTAAAAAACTCTCGAGTGTGTAGGTTTTTTCACGATGTTTTCCTTCACCGAAAAGCAGTGATAATTAATTTCTAATACGCACATAAATCAGTGGTGCGTGCCTGGGTTTGAACCTCGTACCTCCCGATTGAGAGAGCAAGTTTCAACCATCAGGCTATCACTGCTACACTCTTTTTACCCAACTGCATTAGGAGGGTAATGTTTTTCAAGCGTATATATGCATGTTTGTATGTCTGTCACACCTATTTCTAGCGTGAAGCATTTCTTGCGTTTCGACGGAAGGGTGTGGTTACCGGCACACTTTGTCGTGAGGCGACCATCTTAGTCCTCCGGAGCAACGCATCTGTGATTGACTTCAGATAAAACCCATGTTCTATTTGAAGTTGCTTATTATCAATCGTCACGTACATAGTTTCACTTAAAATACTTTACATTTTACAGTGAATTTTGAACGATAAAGTAAAATAAAAGTTGGCAAAAAATAAGACAAACTAGAGTAACGAAGAAAAGAGAATTTATTCAGCGTTAAAGTGCATTCCCTTGTTACGGGAATAAATAACGTAATGTTACTTCAAAATAAACAACGTAGCTCACCGTAGTAGTTTAAATCGTTCTAACTATTTATTTGGTTTCAGACTTTTCTCCTAACTTCTAATCACGTGTTCTTTACACCTGATTAGAAGTTAGGTTAGTAAGCTTTTGGCTTCGTGTTTTATAAGTACAAACATACAGGACAACTGCTTTAATTAATCCTACAGTACTAATTGCTTTAATTTGATTATAAACAAAGTGAACATGAAGTTTTCCATTTTAGTCCTATACAATAAAACCTTCACTGTGCATTAACATACAATATTCTTTCTGTTCTATACTGCGTGCTGTTCAGCCCTATAGCTCCATCCTATTTAAAAGATCGGTTTCATGATTTCTCCCATGACCGTTGTCTCCGTTCCTCTATAATTTTTTCTTTAAAAACTCCTTCTCACGCTACATCCTTCTTTCAAAACTCTTTTTCCTCAGTTGCTGTTTCCTTATGGAATAAACTGCCTTTTTCCATACGCTGTGCTGAATCTATTGATTCATTCAAAAATCTGGTGATGAAACTTTATTCCGAGACATAATTTTTTTTGTCATTCCCGTCATTTGCACATGTGTCGCACTTTTGTTCTGTCACTTCTATTATTACTAATAATCTCTTTGTTTATTTATAGCTTTTTTTTTGTGCTGTACTTGTTATTATGCTCATAGCAGTCCCATATAATTTACTCTTTTTCTAACTTCACTCATACTTCCCACTTTCTTTTTCCTGTTCTCCTTACCTTTTCCATGCATAGGTTGTCTGGAAGAGATCGCTGCCTAGCGACAAGACCGCCTATTGCATACGACTAATCTGTATTGTATGTTTTTGTTATGTTTGTCTGTTTCTAGTGTGCAATAAAGATCTAATCTATTATTTTCTATTCAGAAGTAAAAAAACTTTAAAAAAGGAAATAGTTGAAGAATACTTTTTTGTATAAGATTCTGTTCTGGGTCTGGGTGTTTGTATATTCATGGCACCACAAGACAGAAGGAAATCTAAGTATTGTGAGTGTAGTGTCGTTCTATGTTATTTTGGTCATTGCAAGGTAGAACGTATAGGGTTCCACCAAAGAAATACTACCACCGAACCTATTTCTGGCATTTTTACAAGCATGCAGTCCAGCTGATGCTAAGTGGTCACTGCCGCCCATGGACTCCTGTAAACAACTTCATATAGAACACGAAGTTCTATCTAACGTCAATCACAGATGCGTTGCTACTCCCGAGGACTATGATGGTCGCCTCATATAAAAGTGTACCGGCAACCACACCCTTCCATCGAAACGCAAGAACTGCTTCACGTTAGAAATAAGTGTGGCGGTGGTTCCCCAGCCGAATTACACTGGGACACTGGTTCTACCACCTACAAAGTGCATGAAGCAACTATTGCGTTTTGTTGGAAGGGTGTGGTTGTTCGCTTTTAAAAGAGGCCGACCTTATTCCTCGGGAGTGTCAACGCATCTGTAATTGACCTTTGTGCTGTATGAAGTTGCTTAGTTCATTGGCGGCAGTCGCCACTTGTCAACAGATCGACTGCATGATTTGCTACTTCGATCTTATGAATAGAAATGAAATGTCTTTATTTTGTATAGGCCTACGAGGGCACTTGCAAATTGTCAGTTACATTTTTTTCTTACACTACCACCGGTTCGGAATACGACCTCAATTATAAAAAAAAACATGCGTGCGTACAAAGTACACATGTCAGAAGTGAAACTTCTTTGGCGAACTAATTTATAAATCTTGTTTATATTTATACAAATCTAAAACTTTAAATTTCCAAGATTAAGAGGAAGGGAAAAAGGCGTGATACGACGTTCGCTCTGCCTCACTTTTTCTCTCAATCTTTCTCACTCGCTTGCTCCCTACTCTCACTCCACGGCTAGTTGCTCATGCTACGTTCGCCCTGTCTTACTCTCTCTCAATCGGTCTCGAATCGGTCTCACTCTCTCTCTCTTTTCCGACACTTCCGTTGCATACCGGCGTGACGTTTCATCTGTAAAAATTTTACCCTCATGCGCCTAAAGAAGTTTCACTTCAAAAAGTATTATATTATTTCGTCGTGTGAATATTATTTTTTCAAATTGTTACTGATTATGAAAGAAAGAAAGAAAGATCTTTACTTAGTCAATTTTTGGGTTACAATAATATTTATTACATAAGATGTTTAAAAAAAAAAGAAAAGGGCGCCAAAAATTGAAGATGCCGGTTAAGGCGTTCTAAATGTATGGCACTCACATACTCATATTTATCATTAAAAGACTTACAATTAGACACTGCATTACAATGCTGATAACTTTAGAAGATTAAATATTTTTTGTATTTTATATTTTGAAATCATCGTTTAAAAATTCGTCATACGTGTAATTGCATTTTTCTATTAATATATTTTTTTTAATTTTCTGGCACATATGTGGTCTTTCTTTATTTGTTTTAATTGGTAAGGTAGTTTATTATATATATAACTTTATGGCCATACAGAGTGTGGCTTTTGTCACTACTGCTAGCTTTTTGTTTAGAGGGTATATTAATTTTTGTTAGCGCCGCGTATTGTCCCTATAATGCATGGAAACGTTAGCACTTTTAGTTTTTTAAACCATGGTCGGCAACTAGTACGCAAATTAATGTTTGCTATCGCACTAATATGGTAGTCCTATTCCGATTCACGTGCTCTCGTTAGATCATAATCTGTAAATGGGTAGCGGGAGATTTATCCAGTCACGCGTAAAACTCATATGTGCTATATTTAGAACATTTAGTACGCGTAAGTACGTAACGGATACTCACGGTATGCGTTTTAATTTAATTTTCTAGATTTTTTGCCTATATTTTGACCAAGTTGTATGGATCGTGGTCACGGCGAAATTGCGGCGATGTGAAAAAACCTAACAAACGTACTAATCGACTGTACAGTACTGTACACTGTAATAACATCATACCATATTTTCACTTCTAAGAAAAAAACTTAATTTAAGCTTTAATTTTATTTATTTTCTGTGTTGTATCTCTATAAATAAAATTTTAGTTAAAGAAAAAAAAGAAAAAACTTACAATTTTAATTGCTTTGAAATCGACATTACTGAATTCTTAGTAGAAATTATGCAATTTGAACTGAAAGACGAAGTTTACTAGTGAAGCTCTATATCACCTTTACAGTGTAGAGTTTCTAAACAAATTTCTAACTGTGTTCCCACGGGAAATAAGAAGCGACAAGCAAATTGTTTCCCGAAGCCAGACTCGATTTAAAATTCATTACACGGACAACGAAGGGAATATGCAACGCTACCTGGAATTTGTAGGTAAAGTAAGATTGTTTAGTTATGAACGGCGTGAGTAGATCGTGGTTTTCTATTTATTTCATTTTGCTCTTGATACATTATTTGTTGCTCGAAGAATCCAACTCGGCTGGGCTCCGTTCGGGAAATTTCGTAGTATCTTCTCGTCCACAATTCCTCAGTGCCTGAAGTCGAAACTATTCGAGCAATGTGTGTTGCCAGAGATGACCTACGGCGCCGAAACGTGGTCCTTCACTGTAGGCCTCATTCGGAGACTCAGGGTCGCTCAGCGTGCTGTGGAGAGGGTTATGCTCGGAATTTCGCTACGAGACATGATTCGCAACGATGAAATCCGTAGACGAACGAAGCTTACCGACATAGCTCTCAAAATTAGTAGGCTGAAGTGGCAATGGGCCGGCCACATCGCTCGCAGGACTGATAACCGATGGGGAAGGAAGGTCCTCGAGTGGTGACCACGTTTAGGCAAAAGGAGTACAGGTCGCCCCCCTACCAGATGGACCGATGACTTGAAGAAGACAGCGGGAAACCGTTGGATTCAGAGGGCACAGGACCGGTTGGAGTGGCGCCATTTAGGGGAGGCCAATGTTCAGCAGTGGACATGAAAAGGCTGATGGATGGATGTATGGACATTATTTGTTGCGGTGTAAATTGCATAGTTTGTTTGATAAATAATTTTTATCAGTCATTGGTCGGGTCAAGATGTCAGACCCCGCCGCTATTCCTGTAGTTCCGGAATCAGAATCCCCATCAACCCATTATTGGCCCACTGCTGGGCACGGGTCTTCTCTCTGAATGAGAGAGTTAGGCCATAGTCCACCGCGCTGGCCAAGTGCGAATTGGTGGAATTCACACACCTCCGAGAACTTTTTTTTTTAAAGGACTCTCGGGTGTGTATGTTTCAACCATTAGGCTATCACTGCTCTCAGAATCTGCTACGAATCAGAATAGGGCTACGGTATCCCCTGCCTGTCTTAAGAGACGATTAAAAGGGGCGGTAAGAGTGGGAGTTTGAACCGTCCAGCCAAGCGACCCCGTGTAGGACGACGGCATCTGTGGCCACATGCTTTCGTAAGCACCAGAAGGCGTAATGTGTACAATGCTCACTGGGAAGAGCCCAAAGGGGGAAACGCGCTCGAAGGACTCCTGTTGCGTTTCATTGGAGATCCCGGAGTTCTCCACGCAGCGCTAAGGATGGCCACTGGGAGAATTTTAGTGAAGTAAAAATCCCACATAACCCGGCGTTGCTCCTAAGGCGTCGGGTACCTTTTGAAGGTTTCTCCCTCGATAACAAAAAAGTAGACTCCTCCGCACTTGTTTTTAGTGAGATACGATTCTTGCGTTTGGGGGTAAGAGTGTGATTTTCATTCACTTTCATATAACGGTACCACCTTTACTTCTCTGGAGTAGTTACATATATGAGATTGACTTAAAAACCCTTGTTGTACGTAGTTACTCACAGATTTTCAGCGAGGCAGTTGAAATTTATCATTATTGTTAGTAGATTGTACGCCCGTTTGCTTCCTCAATATTATTTGAGTAATACAATAGTAGTAAAATCTTAGAAACCTGTATTATTACCTGTATTATTATTGTATTATTAGTGCACAGAATGTTAAATAATTAGTTGTACAGATCATAAAAACTACAGACTTTTTGTAAACGCAATTGATGTAAATTTTAACAATTGAATAATTCTTAACAAATATTATTCTAATTTAGGAACAGCAAACGAGTAGGTTGCAATTACCCATTGACATACCTAATTAGGCAAGTGATAACCTAAATTTTATCATTGCCTCTAAGGATACCGTATTTTAATATCATTACCACATTTTTAACTAAATATAACAGCTTACTTAAAATAAGACAAAAAAGGTGTCAGCTGCGGTGTAAATCCACAATGACTTTGTTCATTTTGTTCTTCTTTCTGTCTATAATTCTCGTATAACATACAATGCCTTAAGGAAGTACATTTCTCCTTACTCCTTTTTCCTTTCCGTAAAAGCTCAATACTCTCCTTCTCCCAACAGAACCAGCGCAAAAAGGACATACTGAAATGTAATAAAAATACACCCAGACGCTCGTCTGTTTAAAATTCATTACTTCCAACCAGAGCAGAATATGCAACGTGAAGAATAAATAATATCTGCACTCGACGATATGTGTCAGTTCTGAGGAAAGACGCCCGCTATGGCACTTTCTTAGTTAACTACGTGGGTTATTGCAGTAGAAAATGGGATGGGATGCATTTTGTCTAATAATATTGGTTCTGTTAGACAAGGGTAGAACGAGAGTAGCTTGACCGGTGAGGTATCACCGCCACACGTATTTCTAGTGTAAAGAAGTACATCTTTCTTGGGAATAGAGTACTTACTTTTTTAACTGTCTCAAGTAGCAAACGAGCATACAGTCCACCTGATGGTAAGTGGTCACTGCCGCTCATGGATATCTGTAATCAACTTCATACAGAACATGGGTTCTATCTGAAGTCGATCACAGATGCGATGCTACTCCCGAGGACTATGATGGTCGCGTCATTTAAAAGTGTACCGGCAACCTTCCATCGAAATGCAAAAACTGCTTCACACTACAAATAGGTGAGGCGGTGGTACTTTCCCGGACGAACAACATTGGTTCTACCACCTATGAAAGCATCTTATCTTTGACCAACATAAGGCATTATTTTAATCTTATCTGGGGGATTACATTCTGGGGATAATACTGACATCTTCAATCATAAAGAAGAATCTGAGTAATTTGAAAAAAAAAAACTAAGATAAGTTAGATTAATTTACTTCGCCATATTTTTTTTCAGTTTCTTTAGTGTTTCAATTGGCTTTTACCTTTTGTTGAGTTTGTTTTTGTTTTTAACTTGATTTTAATTGCACTGATTAGTTGGAAGTAATTTTTTAACTTCTTTAAATATATGGAGGGGATATTATCACATTTAATTTTAAAAGCTACTAATTCTGACACAATTTGCACACACACACACACACAAAAGCCAAATACGAAAGACAGACAATGGACTTTGAAATAGAATGCTTTTAAATTTTTGTTGCAGCCTTTGACCGAAATATTCGATATTCAGGTGCCAGCTATCAGGGTCACTACCCGTGCTCTGGCACTACCCGGTTCTGTAAAATCCGGATAACCAGAGTTCTGCAGCTTCTATCTAATATAGAGCTGTCAGTCTCTGACAACTAAAAGCTTTGTTAGATTTTTTTTTTATTTTAAAGCTGTGGTGTTTAAGTCTATTTGTAATAGCAGTAGTTTTAATCGCTGTAGTGGAGAATGTCGTTTAAGGCATTCCAACGTAGTTTTCAAAATAGTGATGGGTTTTATGTAAGGTAAACATTATTTGAGTTTTAGTCAACTATTTTTTTTTAGTTTAGAACGATTGTTACAAACATGGTTCTTAAAGACTGTTTAATATTACTTATAAGGATTATGTCTGGAGTATGAACTATGTTTCAGATAAGTTAAACTAATTTACTTCACAATATTTTTTTGGTTTTCCGATATAGTCTTTAAATTAACTTTTAGATTTAAAATTTGAGTTTAGGCTTAGTTGATTCGTTTTTATTGACTTTGTTATTGTTTACGTCTTGATTTTAATTGCGATGATTATTGAAAGTAAATTTTAATTAACTTCTATTAAATAAATGAAAATTTATCACTTTACATTTTAATAGCTCTTAATTCACAGCACAATTTAATGCTGACATATTTTAAATAAAACCAAATGCGAAATACATAGACAATGGAACTTGAACAAAAATGCTTTTAAATTTCTGTTCTGGCTTTTGACCGAAATATTCGATATTCAGGTGCCAGCTATCAGGGTCACGGCTCGTGCTCTGTCACTGCCCGGTTCTGTACAATCCGGATAACCGGAATATTGCAGCTTCCATCCAATATGGAGCTGTCAGAATCTGACAACTAAAAGCTTTGCTAGAAAATTGTTTATTAAAAGCATTGGTGTTTTAAGCCTATTTGTTATAGTAGTAGTTATAAGCGCTGTTTTTTCCAGGTAAGGTGTTTCAACTTATTTTTTAGGTAAGTAATCGCTAATTTGGTAAAAAGAGGAATATTATCTAAGCGTAGTCCTCGGGAGTAGCAACGCATCTGTGTAAATTCAGATAGAACCCATGAATGTTTGAAGTTGATTACAGATGTCCATGAGCGACAGTGACCCTTACCAGATGGACTGCATGCTCGTTTGCTACATTAGTCAGATAAAAAAATGTAAGTCTTTTTTTTTTAAAACCGAAAAAAAAAAATACTAAATCAGGTAAATATTTTTTTTCGGTTTAAGTCGATTGTTTTAAACATAATTGTTAAAGGCCGACTATTATTACTATTCTGGATTATCTCTACGGTAGTTAGATATTTAAGTATTAATACGCAATATATCATATGTTTATTGGACTATTCCTTCGACGTATTTATTATTTCAAGCAAATTGTCATCCAATAAGTGCCGAAAAATCAAAAATCGTTTTATTTATTCATCTTGATGCATTTTTGACGCCCTTTCCAGTGGTATTATCCAATAAGCGGAATTCGCAGAAGAAAGAAAGTTACTCAAGCCAATAACATGACCACATTTCAATGTATATATACGATATTATTTTAATAACATGGGTATTTTGACCTTAAAACTTAAATATTGAATATCTCGAAAGTGTAAATTTTGTACTTATTGGGTTTCAGCACAATACCCTCGTTATATTTAATTTTCATGGCTATAAAATAAACATGTACTGTTAGAAAATCATATAAACTTAACGTTTTCAAGAAACTTTGTCCATACCCTTCATACAGAGTTATTAGGCGCCAGCTGTTCGCGACATCACGAAAACTTATTAAATATTTCGTTTTAATACATACCCTTGCGAATATTGCGAAGTTAGTAAAATATATGAATTGGGTCATGCGTAAAGTTATGTAATAACATATACTAGTCACCCGTCGCAACGGTCGAAATTTGACCGTAATTTAAATTAAAAAATTAAACGTCATATTGTCCAAAGTAGCACCAATATTTCTCAAATTCAAATAAATTGTAATAGTTTTCAAGTTATTTTGAACGCACCTTTATTATGTATGTGTTTGTGTCAAATGCAAGGTAGTGTGTGTAATATGTTTTTAGTTAATTTTATGTATGTTATATGCATTATTTGAAAAAATATTAGCATGGCATTATCTTTCTCTACATCAACTATAACCCTGGGTCACTTGGCTGGACGATCCGAGCTCCCACTCTTACCGCCCGCAACCCCGGAAGCCCCTTTTAGTCGCCTCTTACGACATACAGCGGATACCGTAGCCGTATTCTGATCCCGGAACTAATAGCAGTGTTAAGCGCTGTTGTGTTTTGGTCAGAAGGGCGAGGCATGGGTGCTTCAGTTATCGGATTCATTCCGACTTGGTCCTCAGAAGTAGCAACGCAACTGTGGCCAAAGTTAACAAATCTTATCTGGGATTTTTTACAGATGACGACCATGAGCGGTAGGAGTCACTTGCCATCAGGTGGACTGCATGCTAGCTTCTTCAATTCGTTATTGCTGTGACTTGTATTGTATTCTTTATGTTTCAATGGTACCCACGATATAAAAAGTATAAGATATAAAAAATCAGTGTACATTAGCTTTATAAATAATGCTTTTTTTAAGCGTACGTTACTGTAAGATATGTAAGTAAAATAGTATTTTGTTATTAAGGGAGCCTTAAAACCCTGCCGTTCGTTATTTACTGTTACATTCCTTAGGTACGCAACCTACACTTACCGATTGCACTATTTTAAACGTTTTTTTTTCCAAAATTTACTTATTCAAGTCCTATTCCTAAGAAAAGATTATATTTTTTATCTAGCTGTTCAGTTTTACTTTCAATAAAAAACGATCTCGTGACGCATTTGAACATTCTTCGCTATGCCTTATAATATCTGATTTAGCCATCTACACATAAAAATCCTCTGTACAGTTACCGCATAACTCATCTACCACAAATGTTATAATTGATAGAGATAGTTAATGCAGTCTAATTGATCTGTAATCAAGCCAAACAAACATGCTACACGCTATGATTGCAAATACTAAATTAATCGAGTATCTGTCTATTGTTAATTGAAGCGTCGAACCATATTGTATTGTTTAGTTATCATTTGTATGTTTGTTTGCAATAATTTAAATCTTATTAATCTTCTTTATAAAAATGAATGTCTGTATGTCCTCTATAGAATCGTAAACTATTCATTCGACCATGTGATGATCTTTAGCAAAGTAGATATTTTTAATATGTAAGCTATCGAATTATGAAGAAAACAAAACGATTTATTCAAATTTCTAGACTGGAATACCCCCTTAACAAATTATATATCCTTAACCATGGATAAGATTGAAATTAAAAGTCTTTATTTTGCATAGGTTACTGGCAATTTGTAGGGGCACTGCAAAATGTGAATATATATATATTTTTTATATATATATTCACTTTATATATATATATTTATATATATATTTATATATATATTTATATATATATTCACATTTTATTAAGTCGGTATGTCATACTTTGTACATCCCTGCCCTCTCTTGCACCCTTAAGGTTTTCCTTCAACCACTAAGGTTGACTGGAAGAGATCGCTATTTTAGTGATAAGACCGCCCGTTGTATTTTCCATTGTATCTTTTGTTCTTGTTACCTATGTTTTGGTGTACAATAAAGAAATTTTGTATTGTATTGTATCACGGGATCGGAACGCGACTAAGAAGATTCGGCAAGAAACTCAGCGGGTTTGTCTTTTTTGTTATTTTATATCATAATTTTTAAATATATTTACAATCATGTTGTTTACATGTTATTAGAATTTTGTTTGAGGTTAGATGCGTTGCTTGTCCTGATAACTAAGTTACCGCCTCGGGTAAGTATGTCGGCTTACCAAACCCTTTAAACCAGAACAAGCACAGTACTACAGTCCTATCCTTAGGATTCGTATTGTTCTTTGTATATCTAAAACCCAAAAAAATACTAAATAAAGATTATTATTAGATATGATTATATCTATCAGAAATATTATACACATACAACTGTTTATAAAAATACAATTAATTGCATTTCATTATGACATACTTGTATTTCGGGTTCCATCTTAGATCGAAAAGCCATTCCCCAAATTTCACAAAAAACATCTACCTAATTACAAAAGTTACATCCTAAAAAATTAAGTACACAATTTATACGGCTTATTTAATTACGTAAACCAAAACCCAGCGGCACTCAAAGCGTCATTGTAATCTTATTTCGGTTTCGTAACCACAACGCATCCAATGCAATCAATTTCAATTCAATCAACCGATATCCAATTAACTGAACCAATCGCAAACGCTCCCCTGCAACGTGATATTTGTGGAGTGACAGCCAATAACACTGTAATTGAACAAACATATCTGTGACACTGTATTATTGAATTAAGAGTTAATTGGAGCCTATTGTTAATGGGTAAGGTTTCAACTTGGTACTTAGGGTAGTGCTAGCAACATATTTGTTGCTCCCCGTTTGTATATATTATGTATGTAAGAGTTCAATTGATTAGTTTTTTCACCTAATTAAAGTAGCAAACCACTTGATGGTAAGTGTACTTGATCGTAAGTGGACTGCCGCCCATGGACATCTGTAAACAACTTTATATAGAACTTGGGTTCTATCTGAAGTCAATCACTCTCGAGGACTATGAAGGTCGCCTCATGTGAAAGTGTGCCAGCAACTACACCCTTCCATCGAAAGGAAAGAACTGTTTCACGCTAAAAATGGGTGTGGCGGTGGTACTTCCCCAGTCGAACTACACTGGTTCTACCATCTTCTAGTTGAATTGATAATAAACTAGTAATCTGTCACATCGGTCGAAAGTCGACCGTAATTTACATTAAAAACTAAAGTTCAACATATTGACCAAAGTAGTACGAATATTTCTATAAGTATTTCTCAAATTCAAATAAAATGTAATAATTTTCAAGTAATTTTGAACGCACCCGTTAAAGGTAAAAAGAGATTTAATTAGCTAAACCGCATTTAAAAGCAATAGCGGGTATTTTGACAAAGACACTGACATTTCTGACGTTATTAGTTTTCATAGTAAGACATTGAATGTTCTATATCGTTTATTATTTATGTGTATGTGACAAATGCACGTGTGTAATGTGTTTTTAGTTGATTTTATGTATGTTTTAAGCATTATTTAAAAAAATATTAACATTCTGCACTCCTCTACGTCCACTATAATGGTTCAAAATTTCATACTAATCTGTCCGCGGCATATTACTTCAAAATGCTTCACAAGTTTTTGCTTCACGTATTAATATACGGGGACACTAAAGTTTACTTGATGAAATAAGTAAGAAATGTGGTCTGTTAATCTGGACCACCTTAATTTCTTCGTCGATATCTGAACACAACTATCAACAATAATCTCAAAATAAAAAGCAACCACGTACAATATTTATTAAAAGCTTAAATCGTATATGGATCAGTGGTGCAGGAATATCATTAGGAAGAAATATCATCATATTATTTTATCTTCACATACTCCGGGTTCCGGTGGAATTGTCAAAGAGTTGGTCAGATGTTTTGTAGCGTCTGCAGCATTCTGTAAAGTAAATGAACAAAATGGAATTAAAGGTTTAGAACTTTCTAAAAACTACAAAAGTGTAGAGACCAATTTGGTTTTAGAAAATTTATACGAAAGTTGGTAAATATCGCAATATACCCATATAGATTAGCAATGAGTCAGTGATTTTATTGTAATGGTAATCCATACTAATACTATAAATGTGAAAGTGTGTTTGTTTGTTCCTCTTACACGTCGGCACATAGCTATTTTATGACATGGTTTATATGCTGGGAGATAGTTACAAGGGCGGTGACGTAGGCTACTTTTTACCGCTTTCTCTTATTCCCATGAGAATATCGATGTTTTGTTAGTTGACACATATTTAGTAGTTCCAGACGTTGTTAATAGATGGCGTTAGTAAAATTCGTTTGCAAATTCTAAATCACGCTATTAAATGTTAATGTTATTTCCCCTTAACGGCGCGGGCGAAGCCGCGGTTAAGAGCTGGTTTTAAATAAAGTGGCGTCTTTTTGTTTTTCTCGAAATCTATATATTTATTTATTATATTTTTGTACCGTATGTTGAATACATGTACCAGTACATCAAAACATATTTTGTTATTGGAATGAACAAAATAACTTGACAATTTTAAAACTCACCTTATTTTCTGAACATACCCACACGATAAAATTTGTTTATCGTCACAACATAAGCTTTTTTGTTATTCGTAAACACATTTTTATTTTCCTTTTTATTCCAGCATATAGATACTGCAATTTAAACTTATGTGTAACATAGGCAATATAACTTACATGCTCATTTTCAAGCCTGTCAATATTTTGAAAACCTTTGATCATCTTCTGAGTCCTCTTCTGGGCCGAAGCCGCCCTCTGCTGGAGTATCTGTAAATGAACGAAGATTCTTATAAGAATTGGCTGTAACGATTTGTTGTCCTTTTTCTGGGGAATGTCTTCCCAAACATGGGTAGGCTTGGAGCAAACTCTAAGCGACAGTTCAGCCAATAATTTGAATAAACGAACTATTGTGTGTGTGATGTCGGTCTTGAATAGCGCCAGTCCCTCTGCTCCCGTGAATCCAAGAGATAGGCAGTAGCGTCATCCTGTATAACATCAACAATTGCCGTGGTTACCACACGCATGCCACGCGCGGTGAATATTAGCAAAAAACGCCATATAGGAAAGCCTGTGTCAAAAATGGAACCTGTTCCAAAAATGGAAATAATAAGCCGTCAACCAACAGAGGAAAGTGGTAATTAGTAGCTTTTAAGATGGTAGAACCCTTTATGAATCTGCTATTGTTGCATAATAAAATGACATAAAATGTCTTTATTTTGTTTAGTCATACTGGGGCACTTACAAATTATCAGTTACACATATTTTTTTCCTTACACTACCACCGGATCGGAACACGACCTCAACTGAGAAAATCCGGCAAGGAACTCAGCGGGTTTGTCTTTTTTGTTATGTTGTATTCTTTTTTAATATATATTTTTTCAATCATGTTTTTTTACATTGTAATGTAAAAAGTTAGCTCCAGTATCTTGTCTAATAACAGCAGTGTTAAGCACTTCTGCGTTCTGGTTTGAAAGGCAGTATATGGTTATTTAAAGCTTCCGAACTTAGTCCTCGTGGGGAACAATGCATCTAAGGCAAACCTCTGATAAG
Source organism: Spicauda simplicius (assembly GCA_949699795.1). Lineage (NCBI taxonomy): Eukaryota > Metazoa > Arthropoda > Insecta > Lepidoptera > Hesperiidae > Spicauda > Spicauda simplicius. The sequence continues at coordinate 2,414,661 of OX453068.1, forward strand.
ACTGATCTGGAGTCAATACAAATGCGTTGCTACTCCTGACAAAGATTTTGGAACGCTTCGGACAATTACGTCTACTGAAACCCTCCAAACAAAGCAAATTTGACCATGAACTTGAGTGACCACTTACAAGGTGGACTGCATGCTCTTTTATAATACTATAATATTATTAAAAAAGTAAATAGTAAAAATTATTAGATAAATTGTTACCGCCTGTCTCCTTGACTCTGCTTCAGCCAACTTCTCCTCAATGTCTGGTAAGCTAATGTCAGCGGTTGGTGGTTGGAGCAGCCGCTGTAGGTGGGGCGGCGGAGAGTTCGGTGGCTTGCGCGTACTGTCAAATTCTTCTAGAGGAATTTCGTAGGCTATAGCTGTAAAAGAATAAAGATTACTTTTGCAATAAATATGTTCCGATAAGTTTAAATACTATACATACAGGCAAATATTTTTTTACGATCGTTATGTATCGCATTAGATGTTATATTTAGATCAGAAAAATCTACTTTTCGCTGCTGTTTTGTAAGTTGTTTGTCACAAATTGTTTAAAAAATGTGTTTTCGAATTAGATTTTTAGGGTGGTCACACATTTTTCTAACATAACCTAACCTAACCTAACTAAAGTGGCGTTAAACGCTACTCGTCTTCTGTTTTGAAGAATGTGCGTGTAAGATACATTAACCCGAGGCGATAGAACTTAGTCATTAAGGGTAGGAACACACCTGCAGCGGACTCTGCAGCGCCTGTGGACGTTTATAAGTACACGGGCTGCAACCTCGTTTATCATTTCTATGTAATAAAAAATGTATGGATATACAATTGGAACCGTAATTAGAAAAAATATACTATACTTGAGAAATAAAAAGCCCATAAACCTTTGAAGTTTGTTATATAATAATTTGATAGGCTTAAGAATAAAGTGATTTAAATTTTGGAGCACCTTCGCCATAACTTTTCTAACGCAATGCATTTTAGGTATTTCGATGGTGAGATGTGGATGAGTGACTCATATTTGACTACTATCTTAGTGTAAAGTGCCAATGCATCTGTAATCGACAATACATAGAGTCATGTTCTATATGGACTTGAGTACCTATAGATACTCATAAGTGGCAATGACTATTTACCGTCAGGTGGACTGCATGTATAGTTTAACAATGAAAATGATTAAAGCTTTTTTTTATCTGACTGAAGTAGCAAGTGAGCATGCAGTTCACCTGATGGTAAGTGGTCACTGCCACCCATGGACATCTGTAATCAACTACATACTGAATATGAGTTCCATCTGAAATCAATCACAGATGCGTTGCTGCTCCCGAGGACTATCATGGTCGCCTCATGTGAAAGTGTGCCAAAAGTTTGTGAGGACGCTTCTAAATAATAATAATAATTTATTTGTCAGTAAGTACAATATATAGATGGTTACAGTAGTAGGAGCAACGCTTACTGTTGCCTAATGTTGGCGTACAAATGTCAAATTGCGATGCATTAATATTAAAATCTAATGAGATGAATGAGAATCGAGAATACATTAATAGGTACTTAATTAAAAATGTTTGAACTTACTAGCAAATCAGATGGCCGTGTTAGGTATATGCATTACTGTCATTAAGATATTCGTTAATGTTATAGTAACATTTTTCTGTTAGATACGTGCGGAGCTTTTGTTTAAATAAATAAATGTCGACTAAGTTACGTATTCCTATTGGAATTTTATTATATACATTTGAGATCATTCCAAAGAAGCTTTTCCTAAATAAATGAGTATTTGCCGTTATACTTGTGAGCTTGTCTGTATGTCTTGCTCTTGTTTTAAATGTGAACATATGACTATTTGTTTTTACAAAATTTGCACATTCAAGTATGTAAAGAGCCGGTAAAGTTAGAATGTTTAGTCTCTTAAAGTGTGGCCTACAAGAATCACTTTGTTTGAGATTGCACATAGCACGTATGCATCTTTTTTGAGCTCGGAATACAATTTCTTTATCCGAAGAGTTGCCCCAAAATAATATACCATATCGTAGCGTTGCAGCAACATAGCTGTGATATGCTGTCATTACAGCTGCTAGATCAACTACATTTTTTAGTTTTCGTAAGAGGAATGAATATGTATTTAATTTTTTGCAAATATGATTGATATGATATTTCCAGTTAATTTTTTTGTCAATGTGTAGTCCGAGGAATTTAATATTTTCTGTTTCGGCAATTAAAAATAAAATCAGAAGACCAGAAACGTTAGACGTCAGATTACATCGAAATTTGGCCCCCAGACCTGGATTAAGACATAGGATACTCATTACCATAATAAACATGACTACAGATAGGTATCTGAATGATGAGTTTATGTTCTGGGTCTGGGTGTTTGTGTATTCGTCTTGTGTGTGTCCGTGGTACCCATCACACAGGAGAAAATCCTAGTGTGGGGCTAAGTGTGTAGAAAGCGTGTTTAAACATGATCAAAGCGAGCAGAGGTGCGGGAATAAGCTCATATAATAAACTTACGAGGTTTCGCTTGAGCCGGCGTGTCAGGCAGCACGACGGTGGGTACATCGTCGTTGTGGTGGTCGTGACCGTTGGTGCTTCGACCGTTCATCTTGTGACCGTTGGCAGTGTCCTCGGGAGCTACCACTTGGCCTGATGATCCACAGCCCATTTTCTATGTTACTCGTATCTACTAGTTCTTTAGCACTTTCTATGGTCTTTTGCGATGTATTTGAGGTTGATATAGTTATTGTCACTCAACTTAAGTCACATCTGATTAACTACTTATTTTTTGACTTAAAAATATCGTGAAGGTCTGTTAAATCTACTAACCCACATTTGGCTAGCGCAATGGACTATATCCTTAAATAATCACTGAAGAATTACTCGTCCCCAGCACTGGGTCAATAAAGACATGATGGTTAATGGTCTATTTTATAATGAAGTCTTTAACCATCAGCTAGCCTAAAATGGATATGACGGTTACCTTAAGATATTTCTTCTACTGTCGTAATATCAACATACTGGATAATGTAGAAATTTTAAAAGATTTTAAAAGAGTGTTTACTAAAAAAAAAAGACTGTAATGAGAACCAAAAGAGAATCAGAAGATAGTTACAAATCTCTAAATTTCTAGTAAGTGCTTAAATAAAATGTAGAAATAGTTTTAAAAAACATAGCTATTGGCATTCTTAGATAAACAATTAGAGAACCATAATTTTAGTTACCGCTATATTGGATTTGAATTTTGTCACTTAGGTTTGCTGTGTCACCCAAACTAAAGGTTTGAGCAACACTTCAGTTCAATTTGCTTAGGTTCAGTACTACTACTACTACTACCTGTAGTTTCGGGATCAGAATAGTTCTACGATATCCCCTGCCGATCGTAAGAGGCGACTAAAAGGGGACTTGTGGGGTTGCAGGTGGCTAGAGTGGGAGTTCGAACCATTCAGCCAGGTGATCCCGGGAAGGACGGCGGTATGTGTGGTCGCATACCGCCGTAAAAACCAGACGGACCGGTGGGCCCAGCTGCTTATTTGCGAGGAGCCCGATAGAGCAACGCGTTTAGAGGACTCCGGTTGCGTTCCTTTGAAGATCCCGGAGTCCTCTTTGTAGTGCTGGCGGTAACAGGGAGGTTTTAGTGTGGTAAAAATGCCACTTAACACATAATAAAGAATCATGTTCAACACTGCGTGGTTCCTATGGCGTCGCGTACATTTTGAAGGTTTCCGTCTTGAAAACAAAAATAAAACAAAATAAAGGTTGACTACTACTCAACCTAAGCAAATTGAACTGAAATATGAAGAATCCTATTAAATTTTATACGTATAAATTATAGGTGTATAGGTTATACAGCAAGATTTGGTGCGCACATGCTAACTAACAAGCTAAGAAATTATATGATACTAGCTGTACCCGCGGCTACGCCCGCGTGCAAATCAATGTATCGCAAAGTTTTTCCCGCGCATATCTCCACTCAGTAGGAATTCTACGATAAAAGGTTTACATGTTGTTCCATAACATTTTCTATAGTAAAAAAACCCGTAAAAATCAGCCGGTCAAGGATTACCCGGACAAACACAGAGTGAAAAAACGAATTTTAAGTGTGTATTTGTGGGTAGGTGCATATTGTTATGTAAAATGTTATGAAAATAAGACGAATCAGAATATCGTAAACCCCTTTTTTGAACCAATTTACAATCTTAGTGGTCACATTAACAATATCGGAATACATCTTTTCAAACAACGCCTCCACATTTAAACCAAAGCGCATCGATTATAAAGATGGATTTTAACTTTTATGAATTGAAAAATACTATTTTAAGTAATTTGGTTAAATTTCTGAGTAAGATTACATATAGGTGAACCTACTTTTAACATTAATTTGACAACCTTGACGACCCGCGTTGCGGAGCAGCTATCACACCCGGTTCGATTCCCGGCCAGACAGGAATCTGAATAGATTCATGTTCTGGGTCTGGGTGTTTCTATATACGTCTTGTGTGTCCATGGTACCCACGACACAGGAAAAAGTCCTAATGTGGGGCCTATTGTAGAAATTGAAATTGTTGAAATTTTCTATTTTATTGAGTGTAGAAAGCGTATTTTTATTAAAAAAAAAAGTTTGTGTGGAGGAGTATCGGGAGGCGGATCGGATTGAAGGAATCCAAAATTTTTGTTGACCCCGCATTGAATTTCCAGTATTCCTTTGATTTGAAATATTAAAAATGTTAGAGAAATCGTTGCTACAAATCTTGAGTGGACGCTCAAAGGCGAATAGGCAGGCTTTATGACCGCTTTTTAAAAGTGTGGCCGCAACGCTGGACGACGCCACGGCAATAACTATTTTTCTATCAGATCTTATATTTTTCGCTAATAGTAAATTTATTAAAAACGTTTTACCCGTGCCTCCTAGTGCATCTAACTAAAACTAAAAATCTAATGACAGTATCAATGATTCGTAAACTAATTTTGGTTTTACTAACATTTACCTAATCGGCGCTCAGGTATGTTTATAGTTTATCTTCATTAAGCCTTGTTTGTGGTTCATTACATTAAAATTTGAATTTGTCGGCAAGGTAAATCCAAATAATTTTGTACTTTTACCTGACAGAGGTTAAACCTCTATTAATTTCATATAAACTTTGTGACACATTGATTCCCAGGCGGGCGAAAGCTTTGCATTTCCGATACCAAATAATATTTAAAAATGAGGTGGTTATTAAAAAAATAATACTAAAATTAGTTTTTATGAAAACTACAGATTGCAATAATAATAATAATGTACATAAGACAACTGGATTCGAACCCCAGACCTCGCGTTTCTAATCCGCCCGACTTGGCACCACACGGCTATCACGATTTTAATAACAGATGCGAAATTCACATACTTATGAGTTAAGAACATCATCTATTTTGGCTTATTTTGACACACTTTGTTATTCTAAAATTAATTTAAAATATGTTGTTATTTAAATGCATGTTTTCTATAACATTATTTATTACTGAACATATCATAAATATAAAAAGAACAATAATGTTGACCTTGTTCGTTTGTTATTAGAGCCAAGTGTTCATCAACCATGCTTCAATATTCATAAATTCAATTATTTATCACAAAAGTTGCAAAAGCTTCTTTCATGATATAATTGTTATTCAGATATATATTTATTTAGATATTATTTATATATATATATATATTATATTTATTTAGATACTGATCGACTTATTAATGTTAGTATTTTGCTTAAAAGACTATCAATTGTATTTTGTCCTTAATATTTATTTTCGCAAAAAACGTACGGGTGTGGTCAATAACATAACTTTATTTATGCAATAATAGTTATGAAACTATTTATGTAACATGAACATGGAGTGACAAATGGAGTCGATAATTTTATTTTGAAACTAGCTGTGCCCGCGACTTCGTCCGCGTGGAATAGTTATTTTGGGCATAATTTATTTTTGCAAACAACCTCCGCAGCTTTATAAATTATAGCTGTTACCCACGACTTTGTCCGTTTCATTTTCTATTATTATTTTAGACAATTTAGTTTTGAAAAGAACATAGCTAACTCATATAGCTCATATATAAAAAAATAATTGTGAAATTATTAGAACCTAAAACAAAATATCCTTAAAACAAAATCAAATAGTATTTAAAAAGTATTATTACACGACGATAAAACGACGCAAGATCTCTAAGATATCAATATCTTCTAAGATGTTCATTGAAATTAAGTGATGTCAAAGACAATTTTGTTCACAATTAAATACTCTTAATCAACAACACATTTATTTGGACAAAGATTAATATTATTACATTGATACAACTCTTAACTAATTTCGACCGAATTTGATTACCATGAAAACGGTTCTAGTGAGTTAATCTTAAAAGATAGACATATACTGTTGCGGACATTTTTTTAGATCATTTCAAGAGAAATAATTCTTTCATACATATATTTTTGGTATCTTCTACCGTTTTCGCAGCGCACGCAACGAAAGCCCTCAAGGATGAATAATTTGCCCCGTTTTTTTCACATTTTCCATTATTTTTTCGCTCCTAATAGTTGCAGCGTGATGTTATATAGCCTAAAGCCTTCCTAGATAAATGGTCTATTCAATACAAAAATAATTTTTAAATTCGAACCAGTAGTTCCTGAGATTAGCGCGTTCAAACAAACAAACAAACTATTCAGCTTTATATATTAGTATAGATCTAGATATCGGGATATACTTTTTCAACCAACTCCTCCACATTTAAACGAAGACGTATCGATATAAAGATTGATTTTTACTTTTCCGGGTAACAAAGCACTATTATCTACTTGAAGTAAATCATTAGAAAATTGGAATATCACTGAACAGCGACATATATTCTAAGTTCATATTTTGTTTCATGTGGTCAAAGATAAGATCTTTTAAGGGTGCATCGGGCTATTTGTGCGCGTACATTGTTCTTTGTAAAGCAGAAGACAGAATCAAAACACTTTTACAATTCATACGAACAGGGCGCACCCGCTCGCAGGGCGCTGCCGCACCCTGCTCGCTTATTTTTTATGTTTTCTTTTATGTTCCAACCTAACCTAACCCCTCCTGTTTAAAAAGCTACAGCTAAATCCAACTGTTAATAATAACATGACAATACTCCTGCATTTTCAGGATTTAGGTATTCAAAGTGATACTTTTAATCATAATGTTCTCTCAGGAACGGGTCGTAAAGTATTGTAATCAATAAGTACCAAACTCATACGGCTTAAGTAGGTTGTGTACTTAGATTATCAGGGTTGATGAATTGAAGTTTAATTTATTAATCATATTTCAGTTTAATGAGCTGTCATTAAGCTCATAATATATACTAAAAACAACCTTAAGCATTATGTGACTACCTTTTATAATTTAGGCTTGCACTATCCCGCATCATCAGGGAGGAGTTGAAGGTAAAAAAATATCCCGCGTCTTTGCTTAGTATTCTTATTACTTATACGTAAGCACTTGCGAGCCAACTTCTATAGCTTGGGCTTGCAGTACCCTGCATCATCAGGGCTGAGGAGCTTAAGGTCGAAATTGTCATCATGTGTCTTTGCTTAGTAATTATATTACATACCCGAAAGCATTAAATGGCCAACTCCTATGGCTTAGGCTTGCAGTACCCTGCATCATCAGGCTTGAGGAGTTGAAGATCGAAATTTTCATCTTGTGTCTTTGCTTAGTAATTATATTACATACCCGAAAGCACTAAATAGCTAACTTCTACGGCTTAGACTTGAAGCACCCCTGTATCATCAGGGTTGAGGAGATGATGGTCAAAATTTTCATCTTGTGTCTTTGCTTAGTAATTATATTACATACCCGAAAGCATTAAATGGCCAACTCCTATGGCTTAGGCTTGCAGTACCCTGCATCATCAGGCTTGAGGAGTTGAAGATCGAAATTTTCATCTTGTGTCTTTGCTTAGTAATCATATTACATACCCGAAAGCATTAAATGGCCATCTCCTATGGCTTAGGCTTGAAATAACCCTTCATCATCAGGGTTGAGGAGTTGAAGCTCAAAATTTTTACCGTTCATCTTTGCTTGGTATTTTTATTACATAACCGTAAGTACCAAATAGCCAACTCTTACGGTTTAGTCTTGAAATACCCTTACATCATCAGGGTTGAGGAGTTGAAGATCAAATTTTTGTCCCATGAATTTGTTTAACAATCTTATTATATATCCATAAAAAAAAATTAACTTACTTCTACGGTTCAGGCTAGCAGTACCCCTGCATCATCAGGATTGAAGAGTTGAAGGACTGTAAATGATGATAAAAACTAAAAAATAAAAACTTTAGCAAATAATTAGTTACAAATTATTATAATCATAATGATTGTAAACAACTATTTATAGTTTATATGCTATTTACAAAATATAAGAAAATAAATAGCAAACATTAACTGCCATGGCTGTTTGTCATATTTTAACAATCCTATTTTTTTTCCTCTTTTTATTGTCTGTGATGACTAATGACAGCAATTGACATAAGCGAGAAACAAATGACAGAGTAGTACAAAAAAAACAAAAGCAAAAGTTTTTAATATAGTGTGTTTTATGCTAATTACCCGCATTATATCTTATTATTTTATACCTTAATCAAAAACATGAGGCTTTTGAAATACTATTGGGCTATTAAGAAGGTTGGTTTATATGAAGAAAGTGATGAAGAGGCTTTAAGATGCTCAAAAGTGGTCAAAGGCCATTCCCGATTTAGTGACAACTACACTAAGGATTAACTAAACAGTTGCCGCTGCACGTCAAACATCAGACAGGAACGGCAAATCTAGCAACAGTTCAGGAGTATTCCCCCAACCCACTACAAAGGAGTAAAACACTGAAGGTGCACATTTGTTATTTAATATATTAATTATATTATATGACGCTTATGTCATGTAATAAGGATTCGTGATAAGATTGATGTTCCTGTAGAAATCTTTTCAGTTTTACTCTAAACCCATTTATGTTTTGCAGATTCCTTATTGGTGGAGGGATATTGTTCCAACATTTTGTTGCCGCATAACGGAAACTACCCCTGAAGGCGACAGATTTATGATAAGGCGTTGCAAGCTGTATAGAACGGTCTCGTGAGCCACAGGATCTCTGCTTAGTTACCCAGGAGAGTGTTTCGAAGAGATAAGCGGGAACTTGATATTTAAGGAGTCCAAATAGCATACAGGCCAGATGAAGTTTTCTCCGGTGTTTCATTTTAAGAATAGAGTATTTGTTTAAGAATGGAGTCACATGAGCTCTAAACGGAATATTAAAGCAGAAGCGAGCACACGCATTTTGAACACGTTGAATGAGCTTTTGAGTTTTCTTTAATAGACGAGGCCCAAAAACTATATCCATATAGTTCAGTTTTGATAAAACCAGAGATTCTACCAACTGAATACGCAGCTCTTCTTTTAAGAATGGTCTGATTTTGTAAAGAATTTTCAATTTATAAAAGCAGTTATTTACAGAATTTGAAATATGCTTTTCATAACGAAGGTTACAATCCATGTACAAGCCTAGGTTCCGTGCCTCGTATACCCTTTCAACGGGTTCATTGAGGAGTAAAACATTTAGCTTTGGATTGACTCGACTTAATTGAAGCTTACTGCCGAATATTAAATATTTCGTTTTATTTGGGTTAAGTAGCAAGGAGTTAGTTCTGGACCAGTTAGAGATTCTCAACAAATCTTCATTCAGTTTGGTTATTGCATTATCAATTTCAGAAGGCTTGCATGAAATATATAACTGTGTATCATCTGCATAAATATGAAACTTACAGTGTTTGATATGAAGGGTAATATCAGCCGTGTATAAAATGAAGAGGATTGGACCCAACAGTGATCCCTGTGGTACGCCCCTGTTACATGCCCGTTTCACTGATACCATTGGCGATCCATCATTATGGCTTAACTTAACATACTGAAAGCGGTTGCTGAGGTAACTGTTAAAGAATGCTAGTGCTGCGCTGTCAAAACCATAGTAGCTCAGTTTAGACATTAATAGAGTAGTATTAATGGAATCAAAGGCCCTGGAAAAGTCTAACAGAACTAGCGCCGTACACATACCTTTATCTTGGGCACAAAGTATGTTGTCGGTAACATTTAACAATGCAGTCACTGTGCTTCGTCCTTTACGAAAGCCTGACTGAAAATCTGGCAGTATATTGTTGATTTCCAAAAATTCTGTTAATTGTAGGCATACAGCTTTCTCCATAATTTTAGATAGACATGGCAAAATACTTATAGGTCTAAGGTCTTTGAATTCTACCGGATTTGAAATTTTTGAAAGTGGGCGGACAATTGCAGTTTTCCAACAATCAGGAAATTTTGAAGTATTGATGCAAGTATTTACTATATCTCGTATGATGTTAACGGTGCATGGAAAAGTCAACAACAGCATATCTAAACTTATAGTATCACATCCCTCTGCATTCGATTTTAAACTCTTAATAATTTTTATCAGAACATCTAAGCTAATCGGTTCTATATGGAAAACTGCATTACTAAATCTATGAAATTCAAAAAATGTCAAGTGCGATAATTGGAGTACTTGAACTTCTGTAATATTTAAAAAGTAATTATTAATAGCATCCGGATCATTGAAATATGGTGGAAGTTCTATATTGTTTGAAGGTAATATTGTATTTTTCAAGTTAAACCACAACTGCTTGGGATCGTTAATTTTATTATTTATATGGTGTTTGAAATAGGCACATCTTTCAAAATATAATGCTTTGTTTACTAATGATTTTAGTGATTTATAATATTCTTTTTTATCTAATGATTTAGTCTTGTTGTAAGCAGCGGAAGCCTCATCTCGTAACCTCATCATAAGTTTAATTGTATCAGTAATCCATGGATGAGAGCGCTTCTTAATTACTATTGACTTTATAGGAGCATGTAAATCAAATAGAGTCACTACACTACTGTTAAATGCGCTGACCATTTCATTTACATCACTTAATGTTGTGATTGATTGCCACCTAACAGCTTCTAGGTGACTGTTAAACTTTTCCAGACAAATACTCTTCTTGTCTCTGTAAGATATAGTATAAGGTACAGTTTTTTCCTTATTTATGTTAAACTCACAAACCACTAAGCAATGTCCTAGAAGAGAACCAACATGTTCTAAGTAAATTTTTTTCGCGCATAAATTTGTACATACTACATCTATAAGTGTGGAGCAAGATTCTGTAAAATGGGTTGGCTCTGTAACTAATTGTTGAAGATTCAAACAAGATAGGAAGGTTATAAACTTTTTTCTTTTATAATCGTTATTCATGGCAAAGTTAATATTAAAATCACCCAGTAAAATTAAGTAGTCATAATACGGAATTGAGCTAATGGTATCAGTGATCGCGTCAAAAAATAGATCCACATCCATCCAGGGTGGTCGATATGCCGTGCCGACTGCAAGCTTATTTCCGTTTAGAGTCATGGTAACCCACATTTGCTCAACTGCCCTGTGTAGTGGGTCCACTGGGTGAGGCCAGGTGCGGACACTAAGATTCCGCTTAATGTAGAAACCTACCCCACCTCCACGTGAGCGCTCACCTTGCGGACGCGGAATGTGTAGCAGCCTGTGGGAATTCAATACGGGAGCACGCCCCTCCTCTCCTGTGCGGATCCAAGTCTCATTTATGGCCAAAATATCTAGATCATTGCGAGTTACCGACACAATAAAATTATCATGGTTTGTTCCGAGTGAACCTGCATTATACAAACCTATTTTAAGTGGTTTTTTAATCATCTTTAACACAGACAAAATTACAGTGTATATAAATATGTTTTAAATTGTTAAATAGATTTGCGCGCCCTATTCTTAAAGAGAAACAACCACTAGTAATTAATTTATGTAAAACCAAAATCATAATCATTACTTTTAGTATGTAAGCACTGCTATTATTACTACTACCTATTTTACTATATGTTTCATTTATTTTAAAGTTAAAATGTTTTACTAGCATCATGAACGTTTTAAAATTTTTAGATATAGTTGTATAGAGTTTTGAACAAAAGTAATTTAAACTTAAAATAAGAATTTTAATTTTATAGTTAAACTGTTCCACAAACATCATGCTTGTTTTTAAACTCTTAGGTATAGTTTTATACAATTTTGTATAACTTTGTATGTAATATATTTGTAATAATTTGTTATAGTTGTAATTTAAAATAAAAAATAAACTTTTAATTTTATAGTTAAAATGTTCTACCAGCAACATGATTGTTTTTAAACTCTTAGATATAGTTGTATATAATATTGTATAGTATTTTGTATAACTTTGTATGTAATATATTTGTAATAATTTGTTATAGTTGTACTTTAAAATAAAAAATAAACTTTTAATTTTATAGTTAAAATGTTCTACCAGCAACATGATTGTTTTTAAACTCTTAGATATAGTTGTATATAATTTTGTATAGTAGTAACTTAAGATAATAAACAAACTTCTCAAACGGAATCCAAGCCAAAAATTCGTTGAAGATCTGAGTCGGAGCGAATAGGGTGAATCTGTGAACCCTCGCCCTGCCGCACAAAAACACGGCCTCTTTTAGTCCAGGAGTATCGCCATTGTCGCTTCGCACATTCTATACGAGCCCGATAGAATAGCAAGCGATTGGTTTTAGTCAGCCGCTCGTTGACGTAAACGCGTCGAGACGGACCCGCCAATCCGATATCCGTGGTGTTCAAGTTGCGACGCACGCGCGCCGCTCGCATTAATTCGTCCCGCAGCTCGCGCCGCGCTAGACGCACCACAACACGGCGAGCGCGCGGTCTCGCTCCGCCGTCATCGGCGGCAGTGGCGTTGATGTTCATCGTTCCAACTCTCTCCGCGAACACGATGTCCCGTGCCTCTAGGGTTACTCCCAATTTTGCCGCTAAGACAGTGACGGTGTGCGAGATATTTTCCCCCTTCTCCTCGGGAATGTGACCTATATCTAAGTCAGTTAGAAGTGCCTCCTGATCACGTTCGTTAAGTTCTAACTTAAGTTTTATTATAGTTTGATTCAGCTCAGTAACTTGAGTATTTTCAGCTGCCGTAGATGTTTCGCGCAGCTCAAGCGCATCGAGTCTTTGCTCAAGCGCATCAATACGTGTTCCCATACGTGCCATTGATGCACGGAGCTCCTCGCGAAACTCACGTTGTTCGGCCATATATTCCGCCAGTTCTTGACGTAGAACGCGAACATCAGAATCTACAGGTGAAAGGGTACTGAAAGAATGGGTTTCGCAAGTAGGCGGTGAAGGTTGTGTGTCAGTGATATTTTTCACAGGGGTGGCATCATTGTCACCTTTACGCTGCTTTTTCTTGCACTCTGGGCAAACCCAGTCTTTCGGTGGTGCAGCGTAATCCGGAATCGCCACACACCCTTTGTGATACATACATGGGCATGACCTACAAGTAGCGGCACCTGTAGGCGATAGGAACCGACCACAAGCCGAACACTTCGCCATCTGTTTACGGCTAGAGGGAACAGGTAGCAGATATGTAGGTAGCACTCCACTAGATGGCGCAACAATTAAGTTAATGTTAATGTTTTGCAAGATACTGTATCTATTCTACCCACTGCTATGAATTATTGAAGTTTAATAAACAGATGTAATAGATTATTTAGTATTCCTTTTGCACTAGATTTACGTCACTACAGCGTTTGCGCACACTCACACGGCTGCCTAGCGTTAAGTAGCGTACATCAAAAACACTTTCACAATAAAGTTCTTTGTTTTAATATTTTTCCAAGCACAGAAATAAGAAAACATGTACTGCCGTATGACCGTCCGTGACGTCACTAATCACGTCATTGCGTAATACATAACCAATAAAAGAAAAATAATCACATTCTACATTCAACCCAATTGGACTCCTACAGCTTAGGTTTGGCCGAGTATCGCTAATTTCGTTAATTTGCTTCAAGGAAATGGATCCTATTTATCCATATGATTAGAACATTCTTTCAAATAAAAGAAAAATCATCAAAATCGGTTGGCGGGAAATTGAGTTATTCATCTATTTATCGCGCACATCGTTAATGCAAATATCAGACTTATGCGCTTTTCTTATGGATGTCACTGTCAAAAGTGAACTAAAAATAAACCACGCACTACCTTTCAAATGAAAAAAAATCATCCAAATCCGTTCACCCAGTGCGGAGAAATCGAGTAACAAATATAAAAAAAAGAAAAAAAAAATACAGACGAATTGATAACCTCCTCCTTTTTGGAAGTCGGTTTAAACCTATGTTTTAACATAAAAATCAAAGCGAAATACTAAATTTTATTGAGGTGGCCCTAGTAAAAATCATATTCGCATCTTTAGCAGTTTAGGCTCTACGATGTTTATTCAAAAGATGAGTGCGAGAGCATCCTTTCGTTTTTATATAAGTATATATAGATATAGAGATATAGATTTGTATAGTGTCAAATAACATAGGTATACACATAACCAATAAAAAATACATAACAAAGAAATACATTTTACAGACCATAACATGTTTAGTTTCAACCAATTCAACTATGCAGTTACATATCTTGTTAACACTCATCGAACACAGAATAAATACTGCGTAGATTTAAATTGACATAACTTTTTTATTTATAAACCGATTTACATAAAATAAACACTAAATGTTAAGTGAAGTTTTCCACAACACATCGGTGAAAATTATATTCAAATTGGATAAGCCGTTTCTGAGATTAGCGTTTTCAAACACACAGACAAACAGACAAACAGACAAACAGACAAACAGACAAACAGATAAACAGACAAACAGACAAACAGACAAACAGACAAACAGACAAACAGACAAACAGAAAAGATTTCTAAAAACCATTATTTTGGGTTCTATATCGTATTAAAGACCTCTAGAAATGGTTTTCACCTAAATTTATTCCATGTACAGACAGCGACCTCTTACAGATTTATTATAGTATAGATAGAAGACAATGTAAAACATTTTATCGCCTTTGAATTATTGGATTCGAATAACTATTTTACTTTAATAGTATGACGCGCTATCTGTTATCAATTGGGAATCCCTGTACTCTAAGAGCGATTTTACATTAGGTGGCAAGCTGCGAGGCCACAGTGCGTCAACGGATGCTTTTTTATTATTGAAATATTTCATAAATTCATAAATTAAATTAAAATCAATTTGAATTACATCTATTTTTATGATAATTAATAGTTACAAATTTATACGTATTATTTTTGAATTAATTTAGAATGACATCTGGGCGGCCATTATGGCTACTGTCATGTCACACTACTGTCATGTCACACATATTTACATTTGAATTTAACAAAATACGCGACAATCCAAATTTTACGGATATATGTTGTCGACTCGAAATCAATCTTTTTTTATGTTTTATTATTTAGATAAGGTTTCAAGTAAGTCTATCGTACCCCTTGACGGACTTGTCAATATGGGACTTTGTCAAAAACGAACTTCCATACAAACATTTATGCTCGATTTTAACGCTTTCAACCCATTTTTTTCGATAAAAAGCAGCCTATGTCCTTTCTCGAGGTCAACACTATCTGTGTGCCCAATTTCATAAAGATCGGTTCAGTTGTTTAGGCGTGATTAAGTAGCAGACAGACAGACAGACAGACAGACAGACAGAGTTACTTTCACATTTATAATATTAGTAGGGAAGTAGGGATTTGTTACATTACAAATCCTTATCGTGATGTAATATTTAGTTAATAAGTCAGCCAGACTCAGGGGAGGGACATGTCCAGGAGTGGTGCTCAAATGTATAATGGTTGGATAGATTACATTATAGTCTGCGCGAACGAAGTCGCGTCGAAGTCGAGGTGATATCATTATTTTAGAAAGGTTGGTGTTTTTCACAAATTAATATGAATAAATCAGAACTATGTATTGCATGTAAACTGTTTGATAGTGAATCTAGCGTAGTGAGCTTTGTGTTGCAGTACGCTTTATCGGAAAACTGACTCATAGCATGATGTCATGAATATTGAAATGTAGGCTAAACTTTACAAATTCTCCTTTCCATATAACTGAGCACATGTGTAGTTGTTATAAAACCAGTTAAATAGATTTTTACCTCAAATATTTGACTATTAATTTAAATAAAAATAATATTTTTCTTTGCATTTATTGCTAGTGTAATAAATACTACTTTGGCCGTGTGGTGTCGTTTGGCCGTGTGGTGTCGGTTGGCCGTGTGGTGTCGGTCTTGTGAATAGCACCACTCCCTCTCTTCCCGTGGATGTCGTAAGAGGCGACTAAGGGACCTAAAACCAGGTGATGGGCAGCAGCATCACCCTGAGAACTTTAAACATACTACGGTCACCAACACGCACAGCCAAGCGCGGTGACTATGGCAAAACCCCCTAATGGCAGCTCAGACGAAACCATGGCCCCCAGTCCCCGGCAGCCCCGCTATTCCTGGCTATGGTAGCGGTCACGGTTACGGCGGGGCAGGGGGTGCTAAGAATCTCCGGTAGAGATCGCGCTACCACAACCGACGACTTCTGCACCTGGCAACATATAACACCAGGACTCTGAGGAATGATGAGAAGATATATGAGCTAGAAGAAGAGGTGGACAAGCTAAACTGGAGTATTATAGGATTATCTGAAGTCCGAAGACAGGGGGAGGACACGATGATCCTAAAATCTGGTAACTTGTTCTACCATCGGGAGGGCGAACATCTGTCCCAAGGTGGTGTCGGGTTCTTCGTCAACAGGTCCCTTGTCAACAACGTTGTGGAGATCAAAAGTGTGTCGCCCAGGGTAGCATACCTTATACTCAGAGTATCCAAGAGGTACTCGCTGAAGGTCATATAGGTATATGCGCCGACATCGATGCACTCTGATGACGAGGTTGAGGTTATGTATGAGGACATATCTAAAGCCATACATACCTCAAAATCGTACTTCACGGTTGTGATGGGGGACTTCAACGCAAAGCTGGGCGTTCAATGTGGCGATGAGTTGAAGGTAGGGCCCTTTGGCATTGGTAATCGGAACCATCGAGGCCATTTGCTGGCTAACTTCTTGGAAAAGGAAGGATTCTATATGATGAACTCCTTCTTCAAGAAGAAGCCTCAAAGGAAATGGACCTGGATGAGTCCCGATGGTACTACCAAAAACGAGATTGACTTCATACTGGCAGACAAGCGGCACATATTTAACGATGTCTCTGTGATCAACAGGTTTAAGACCGGAAGCGATCACCGGATGGTAAGAGGCACGTTAAATATCAAGATCAAGCTGGAACGGTCCCGCCTTATGAAGTCGATACTCCGTCCAAGATCTTGTCAAATCCAGGGCTCTGAAGACTTTCAACTCGAGCTACGCAATCGCCTGGAATGCCTAGAAAATTGCGTTGATGTTGATGAAATGAACACCAAGTTGGTAGAAACTGCCCACGAGGTAGGGTCGAAGTACTATAAGACCCCCTCCAATAGAAGTACTCAAAGACTTTCGGTCCAAACTCTCGAACTTATGGCAGAACGGCGGGCAATGTGTGTGCAGTCTCCAGCTTCACTGTCGCAGCTTAGGCGGCTCAACGCGCAAATCTCTAACAGGATGCGACGTGACCTCCGCCTCTTTAATGCAAATCGCATTAAAGAGCAAATTGAGCGGAACAAGGGCTCCAAGGTCTTCGCAAGGGATTTGCGTGTTGGGCATAGCTTATTAACGAAGCTGAAGACGGAAGACGGCACCACAGTTGCCGCGAGGCCTGAAGTTCAGAGAGAAATTGAGCGCTTCTATGGGCAGTTATATACCGCTTCACGTGGCTCTTTGCCGCCTGTCAATGACAAGCGAGCCACGCTAACCCGACACTATACCGAAGATATCCCGGACGTCAGCTTGTACGAGATTAGATTGGCCCTCAAACAGCTCAAAAACAACCGAGCGCCCGGCGAAGATGGAATCACAACTGAATTGCTTAAAGCAGGAGGGAGGCCTATTTTGAAAGCGCTCCAACAGTTGTTCGATTCCGTCATAAGCCAGGGGATAGCACCGGAGGCGTGGAGCAGAAGCGTGGTGATACTGTTCTTCAAAAAAGGCGATAGGTCTTTACTGAAGAATTATAGGCCCATCGCGCTTCTGAGCCACGTCTACAAGGTGTTTTCGAGGGTCATCTATAATCGAATAGCTCGTAGGCTCGACGACTTCCAGCCTCCCGAACAAGCCGGATTCCGAAAAGGATTTAGTACCATGGACCACATACACACACTGCGGCAGATGGTAGAGAAGGCCGAGGAGTACAATCTGCCGTTGTGTGTGGCCTATGTGGACTATGAGAAAGCCTTCGATTCTATTGAGACATGGGCGGTGTTGGAGTCGCTCCAGCGGTGCCAGATTGACTATCGGTACATCGAAGTGTTGAAGTGTATATATAAGGCAGCCTCAATGTCGATCCGATTACACGACGGATGTACGAACCCGATCCAATTGCAGCGCGGTGTGAGACAGGGGGATGTATTATCCCCGAAACTGTTTACCACTGCATTGGAAGACGTGTTCAAACTGATGGAGTGGAAAGGATTCGGCATCAACATCGATGGCGAATATATCACTCACCTTCGATTCGCAGACGACATAGTCATCATGGCGGAGTCGATAGAGCACCTCAACACCATGCTCAGCGACCTATCTGGTGCCTCTCAACGGGTGGGTCTTAAGATGAACATGGACAAGACAAAGATCATGTCTAACGTCCATGTCACACCCGTACCGGTCGTTGTTGACGGCACCACCCTCGAAGTTGTTGACGAATATATTTACCTGGGGCAGGTGGTGCAGATGGGTAAGTCCAACTTCGAGAAAGAGGTCACTCGTAGAATCCAACTCGGCTGGGCGTTCGGGAAACTGCGCCATATCTTCTCATCCGATATACCTCAGAGCCTGAAGTCGAAGATGTTCGAGCAGTGTGTGTTGCCAGTGATGACATACGGCGCCGAGACGTGGTCCTTTACTGTGAGCCTCGTGCGTAAGCTTAAAGTCGCTCAGCGAGCTATGGAGAGAGCTATGCTTGGTATTTCCCTGCGCGACAGAATTCGTAATGATGAAATCCATAGGAGAACGAAAGTTACCGACATAGCTCTCAGAATTAGTAGGCTGAAGTGGCAATGGGCAGGCCACATCGTTCGTAGGACAGATAACCGATGGGGTAGAAGAGTCCTCGAATGGAGACCACGCCTCGGCAAAAGGAGTGCAGGCCGCCCCCCGACCCGATGGACTGATGACCTGAAGAAGACGGCGGGTAACCGCTGGATTCAGATGGCTCAGGACCGGTCGAAGTGGCGCAGATTAGGGGAGGCCTATGTCCAGCAGTGAACTTTCAAAGGCTGGTGGATGGATGGATGGAATAAATACTAACATAATAATACGAGTATCTACACTCTCAGCCCTACACTAGGATTTTCTCCTTTTTTATAATAATGAAGTAGCAAACGAGCATGCAGTCCACCTAATAGTAAGTGGTCACTGCCGCCCATGGACACCTGAAAGCCACTTCAAATAGAACATGAATTCTATCTGAAGTCAATCACAGACGCGTTGCTACTCCCGAGGACTAGGATGGTCGCCTCATATAAACGTTTACCACACACTTCCATCGAAACGGAAGGAATGCTTCACGTTAGAAATAGGTGTGACGGTGGTACCGCCCCGGTCGAACTACAATGTTCTACCACCTTTAAAACCACCTCCTGTGTCGTGTGTGTCATAAACATACAAAAAAAACACAAACACCCAGACCCAGAACAGAAATCTTAATTAATCATACAGATTCACAGCCCACAGAGTATCAGACCGGTATGCTGATCGATCCGCTGCGCAGTTCGTCGAATAATATTATAGTTAGCTAATTTTAATTTTTTAGCGCAAAGATGTTAATTTTTTCCTATCGTTTTTATTAAGCTATTGCATAGCTTTCACGGGGTTTGTGCGTAGCGACCGAATCAAGAAATTCTGTAACGAAAAAATCCTAACACCACCCACTCCGCCTACCATGTAGCGCGGCCGAGCGTTCGTTAACGTGTATACCTACATAATACGACAGTACGAAGCTCGCACGGATCGAGACGAGCTGGTCGGAAATCGGACGAATATTTAAACGGTTGTTTGTGAAAAAGTATATAGTTTCAAAGAAAAAAACTTGAATTAATATCAAAGAAAAAAAAATACCCGATAAATAAATGATTAATTATAATTGCACAAGAGCACCACGGACCATACAACGTACATCCAAATATACATCCAAGTATATTATTTGAGCATAAAATTGCATATAAAAACCTTTATTTAGTCACCAACTTTATATGGTATAAGAATTATTTACGCTACTACATAAGATAAAAAAGTAATTTTCAAATATGTGGGAAGCCATCTTTGATGACCCTTACTTCTACCGTTTTTTCGACCCTTCTTAATATATATAAATTACGTGTCACTTTATTTGTCCGCGATGGACTCTTAAACGTCTGAACCGATTATAATCAAATTTACACAACATGTGCATTTTGATCCAACTTGAAAGATAGGATAGTTTATTACCGCCAAATAATGTAATATGAGATATTAGATGGCGTTCTTTACGATACAGTCATCTACATGAACCGAATGTATTGATGGCGCTTTGTTAAAATTTCATATGAGCAAACGTTTCATATGAGTGACAACTTAATATTATAACCGGATATAAATAATAATAATAATAATGCTTTATTTCGGACAAGATCCGTAAAACAGTTAAATATATCCTTATAAGTTACTAAAGTAATACAAAGCTATCTCAGTATATTCTGCGATGATACGCCACCTTACCGCCAAATCGAAATAGTAATATGTCTGAGATATTAGATGGCGCTGTTTACGTTAAGGTCATCTACATGAACCGAATGTGTCGTCGATAAATCAATACCGTTTCAGTTAGTCAGTTTTTTTTATTTTAATTTCGTATTTCCTTAAACTAAAAGGAAAAATATTTTATTAATAAATAAACCTACCCATACAATTTTCATTTATTACTGGCAACAATGCATGTAATAACTAAAATAATATTGATACGTTCACCTGACATACATTTCCCTAAAAACAAAGTGTAAAATTATATCAATCGAACAGTTGACTCAATATTACATAAAGTTATTTTTTATTCATAGTTTACTGCAAACAATTTGTCTTTATTTATAGAAAACATTTATTTTGATGAAGTATTTTTGAACGCAAATTACATTTAAATTCGTACTGATGTGACCGTTAGGTGGCGCTACCTAACCTATTTTGTTTTTGTTTGTCGATGTACATATTGTAGGAAAGACAAACTAACGTTTTTATGTTGTGGTGATCGCAATACAGTTAAATCTCAATATTCTTGGTTTTTAAATTTTTGGAGTTATCATAGACGGCTACGTGTTACGTAGACTGAAGTATAGTATAGTGAACAATAAAACTATTCCTGCTTTTTAATTAATAGTGCTTCATTGTTCGACACTTTAAATAAATAAAGACAGGTTCACTACAAATATTGTACACCGAGAAGTGCTGAATTAAATTGAATGTCAATTTTTTTTATAAAAAAATATAAATGTCATTGTTGAAAATTTAATACCATCTGCCCTTCTTACCTTATTTATAAGTTTATATGTTAGATGTTGTCTACTAATAACTTTGTAGTATATTAATTTCTTACAAATACGAAATAATGCAATTTAAAATTTGTTTATGTAACATTTCTTTAACCACAGCAACGTGTGGCCGGGTCTGCTAGTTATTCTATAGTTTTTTCGAACGAAATTGGTGCCACATTTTCCTAGAGTCAACGTTTCGATTTGACCTACATACGAAGGTGAATTTGAACCAAACAAAAAACGCTTCCATTATCCTGTTATATTGTTCGTTTTCTTTTGTTTACTTTTAACAGTGTGATTTCCTTAGCTACAAAATAGCGTATACGAGTATCACTACATAGTAAAAAACAAGGTCGCTTCGCGCTGTCTATCTCTATGTATGCTTAGATCTTTAAAACTACTCTACGGATTCTAATGTAGTTATTTTAATAGATAGAAAGATTCAAGAGGAAGGTATTTAAGTATAATACACACATAATATGGTGGATTAACACTGATAATTTTAGATTTTTGACTTTTAGGCCGAACGCAGTTTGCCGGGTCAACTAGTAATATATAATTGGTAATTCGAAAAAAAAACATCAACTATATTTTTAAATTATCAAACCAAAAACTCTACTATGTTAAACATATACATGTTATAATACATTTTTATAGTGATCCATATACATACTAGCTTTTATTTCATACCCATAATTTTATTATTATATTAATACGTGAAGCAAAAATTTGTGACGGATTTTTAAGTAATATGCCGCGGACGGATTAGTATGAAATTTTGCACGGTTATAGTGGACGTAGAGAAGGAGTGCAGAATGAAACGCTTAATTGCAGAATGTTAATATTTTTTTCAAATAACGCATATATCATACATAAAATCAACTAAAAATACATTACACACACTACCATGCATTTGTCACAAACACATATGTACTTAGTAAATGAATAGAACATTCAATGTCTTACTATGAAAAGACACAACGTCAAGAATGTCAGATGTCAGATGACATTTGATTTGAATTAGAGAAATATTCGTACTTATTTGGACAATATGAAGTTTAGTTTTTTAATTTAAATTACGGTCGAATTTCGGCCGATGCTACGGGTGACTAGTAATAATAAATTAACCACAGGGGTTAAATTAAGAAATTGTAAAGCATTGGTCGCTGTGGCACCTGACTCATCACAGAAAAGAAATTTTCTAGTTCATTTAACTAAATTGCCCGATAATTCCTTTTTCTTTATAATAGGCAAAAAGGTTTTTTATCTTAGATAAATGAGGGTTGCTACGAACCTTGATTCATTTCCTTTTGTTTTCGAGCAAAAAACCGTTAATATCTCCCGACGTCTTAAAACGACGCAGAGTTATGTGGGACTTTTACCGCCACGACGAGAAATCTGTAACTCCAAAGGAATACAAACAGAGTCCTCTGAGCGCTTGGAAGTGCAACCCACTGTCTGGTTTACAACGTTATGCAAGCACACTTATTCCCGGTGTCGCTGGCCGGTTCAAGCTCGCACTCTTTTGCCGCCGTAGGGCGTACCGTAGCCCTATTCTCGCCCGGGAACTACAGGGGCAGTGAGTAGTTACGAAATTGATCAACTTTACTAGGAGTTTATTAAACGTACCATCTGATGATTTTCATATTCATTTGCAACTACAGTTTTATAAAAAAAACGCCTTAAACCGCTTATTTTTTAATCGCCTGCGGTCCAACAAGTTATTCGTACATAGCGCTTCCGTAGCAGCATTTCATTGATTTTGATATGAATAATGACCTTCCTTGTTAAAGTGCATTTTATATTCATTTGCAAGTATAGTTCACAAAAAAACGGCATTAATTGCTTATCTTTTAATCGCTTGAGGTCAAACAAATCGGTCGTACCTAACGCGCCCGTAGCACCATTGCATTGATTTTGATATGAATAATGGCCTTCCTTCTAAAAGTGCATTTCATATTCATTTGCAAGTAAAATTCAATAAAAAAAACTCGCCATTAATCGCGTATCTTATAATCACTCGAGGTCAAACAAATCGGCAGTACATAACGCGCCCGTAGCACCATTCCATTGATTTTGATATGAATAGTGGCCTTCCTTGTTAAAGTTCATTTCATATTCATTTGCAAGTATAGTTTCATAAAAAAACCGCCATTAATCGCTTATATTTTAATCGCTTGAGTCAAACAAATCGGTCGTATATAACGCGCCCGCAGCTCCATTATATTGATTTTGGTATGAATAATGGCCCTCCTTGTTAAAGTGCGTTTCATACTTATTTGCAAGTATAGTTTAATAAAAAAACTCGCCATTTATCGCTTATCTTTTAATCGCTTGAGGTCCAACAAATCGTTCGTACATAGCGCGTCCGTAGCACCATTTTATTGATTTTGGTATGAATAATGGCCTTCCTTCTTAAAGTGCATTTCAAACTTATTTGCAAGTATAGTTTCATAAAAAAACCGCCATTAATCGCTTATCTTTTAATCGCTTGCGGTCAAACAAATCGGTCGTATAAACGCGCCCGCAGCGCCATTTCATTGATTTTGGTATGAATAATGACCTTCATTGTTAATGCTTCGATGCAATTAGGAATAGCCGAAATTCACTCCATTGACGATGTAAACTGGGGCAGGTTAACGAACTAAATATAGATCTTTAGCCACGTAGAATAGGGCACGTAGATAAATATATCTTAAACGCTTAATTTTGAAGGTGGTAGTACCAGTGTAGTTCGACCGGGGAAGTACCACCGCCACACCTATTTCTAGCGTGAAGCAGTTCTTGCGTTTCGTTGGAAGGGTGTGGTTGTCGGCACACTTTCACATGAGGCGACCATCATAGTCCTCGGGAGTAGCAACGCATCTGTGATTGACTTCAGATGGAACCCATGTTCTGTATGTAGTTAAGTACACATGTCCATGGGCGGCAGTGGCCACCTACCATCTGGTGGACTGCATTGCTCGTTTGCTACTTCAGTCAGATAAAAAAAAAAGAAAAAAAACGCTTTCTACAGTCGTAGCCCCACAGTAGGATTTTCTCCTGTGTCGTGGGTGCCATGGACACACACAAAGACGAATACACAAACACCCAGACCCAGAACAAGAATCTAAACTCATCATTTAGATACCTATCTGGCCGGGAATTGAACCCAGGACCCACTGCGTGTCAGACCGGTATGGTAACCGCTGCGCCACGGGGTCGTCAATATCTACGTGTCAACAAACCAGTCCTTAGTATTTACTTTATTCAATTAAGTATATACCAGGTCAGTTATTTTAGCAAAGTTTACAAAATTGTGTAAGGAATTAAGGGTCTTAGGTTCTTCTATTGAAATGAAATGTCTTTATCGTGTGTAGGCCTACGGAGGCACTTACAAATTGTCAACTACGCATATTTTTTCTTACACTACCAGCGGATCGGAACACGACCTCAACTGAAAAGATCCGGCAAGAAACTCAGCGGGTTTGTCTTTTTTGTTATGTTGTTTTTTTTCAATCATGTTTTTTTTTAGATTGTAATGAAAGTTAGCTCCAGTATCTTGCCTTATATTTACTATTATATATTTATTTATTCAAAAGAACCACCAACAGAAATACATGTTATAGATTAAAATACACAAAATAGATTTTAAGTATTGAGATACATGTGATTCCACATATAGGTACAGCATGCAAAATTTTACATTAGTACGATAACTTAATCTCGGCGAAATATGGTTGCACGATTCCATATTCCCACTGCAGGGCAGTTTTCCCACATTGAGGAGAGATAGGGGAAAATAGGTAAATAAAACAATTTGCACGCACTTTGACATACTAAATAATTGGATTGAGTATACGTAATATTTCAATTAATTTAATGGAACTAAAATAATAGAATGTAACACGTTATTTTATATAAAGGCAACGAGGTAATCAACAGTTCTATTACATTTATAGTTATCATGTACAGTAATACCCCGGTTTACGCGACCCCGTTATGCGCAGTTTCACTATAGCGCGAAATTCAAATTTCACGATTGAGGGGTCTAAACTTGAAGATGTCGCGGTAGAAGATCTCGTGGAACTTGTGGCAACGCACGATGATCCTCTCAGCAATAAAGATCTAATCGAGTTACAGAATAACCAAGTAGAAGACGAAAGTTTTATCTGCAGGTGAACACAAAATGTTCTTTTGGAAGGTGGTAGGGGAGCGTGGAAAGGCGTGCGTTAGACTGTTAATTACATATTATTTCTAAGATGTTTTTAAACTATCGTACACGGCTCCGATAATCACAGTTAACGTGCCCTTCTGAAACATGAAAGTGAAATAAAATTTTAGCTAGTACCGTTCACCTATCCGATTCTCGAGCGAACCCAAATTGCTTGACTAAACTTTGCAGATCAGTGGCGACCTGCCCAAGCTTCATGGCTTGGCACGCTTCAATAAATAAATTGTAACTAGATGAAAACCCGGGTCCGTTGGGGTGAAATGTGACTTTAGTGGTGTGTAACTTAACTCTAAGCTGGATCACTGTTAGATGGCGCTTATTCCAGATTTCATTTATCGATAAATAGTTGCCCCGGCGATATCCGTTTCGCCCAAAAGTCAAAAACCTAAAATTGTTTGTTTCTTTACTATATTATACGTGAATTATACATAAAAACCTTCCTCTTGAATCACTCTATCTATTTAAAAACCGCATTAAAATGCGTAGTTTAGTTTTAAACATCTAAGCATTCATAGGGACAGACAGCGAGAAGCAACTTTATTTTAAACTATGTATTTTATAGCTGACACTAATATTTTACAGGTAGAACCAGTGTAGTGTGTTTCGATGGAACGCGACCATTATAGTCCTCGGGAGTAGCAACGCATCTGTGATTGACTTCAGATAGAACCCATGGCCCATTTGAAGTTTCCTTCAGATGTCCATGGGCGGCAGTGTACACTTACCATCAGGTGGACTGCATGCTCGTTTGCAACTTCAATCTGATAAAAAAATCTATAGCAGACCTGTCATTGTTGTCAAACTTGGAAATAGATTATTGGTTAAATATTTTTTCTTGTGTTTTATTTTATAGCGTTATAATTTAGTGATTTGTAGTATATATTTAGTGGACTTAAGACAAACAGACAGTATTTATTATTATTATTTATTGTAACTCCTCCAAACTATTTTATTTCTAATATTTGTATGTACTAACACGTGCATTCATTTTTATACAAATTTATAAACATATAAACTAGTCACCTGTCACATCGGTCGAAATTCGACCGTAATTTAAATGAAAAAACTAAATTTCATATTGTCCAAAGTAGCACCAATATTTCACTAATTTAAATAAATTGTAATAATTTTCAAGTAATTTTGAATGTACCCGTTCAATATAAATAGAGGTTTAATTAGCTAAACCGCATTTATAATCTATAGCGGGTATTTTGACAAAGACACTGACATTTCTGACGTTGTGTTTTCGTAGTAAGACATTGAATGTTCTATTTCGTTTATTATTTATGTGTTTGTGACAAATGCACGGTAGTGTGTGTAATGTGTTTTTAGTTGATTTGATGTATGTTTTAAGCATTATTTCAAAAAAATATTAACATTCTGCACTCCTTCTCTACGTCCACTATAACCGTGCAAAGTTTCATACTAATCCGTCCGCGGCATATTACTTAAATGCTTCACAAGTTTTTGCCTCACGTATTAATGTTTTTAATATTTAATATAGATAGTAAAATAATTTACGAAATCAATTTTCAGAAAGATATCATTACGCAAATGCTTTACCTAATCTGGAAACTGAAAAATTAAGAAACATTTCCGTAGACGATAAAACATTTTATTTTCAGGTGCAAAAATATAAAGAGAAGCTAATCAGAAGAAATGGCCGGCAATCTATCTTTTCCGGTATCCACGAAACATTATTTTCTGTGAAAAATATTTAATCATTTCTTTATTTATTAGGTTTAAGGAAAATATATTTTATTCCTATCTTTTTTCGGTTATCGGGGGCGTCGATTGACTTATTATTAGAGAAATTTAAGGGTATTAATATTTCCTGAGGACTTGCCTCAGGAAAAATGATAAGATAATCTTTCATAATGACGTGACAATTATTTCTTAGTGGCGTCGTTTATTTATTTTATGGTACTTATAAAATAAATAAATATACTTATCTAGATACTATACATTTATCTAGATCTGTTTATAATAAAATTTAAAACAGTCAAACGGTAACTAATTGCTACTTCCGGATAAAGATCAAAAAACATTTATTTTATTACGAGTTGACCCGGCGAATTTTGTTCAGCCTAAAAGTCAAAAATCTAAAATTATTAATGTTTCTCTACTATATTAAACACGTATTATACTTAATAACCTTCCTCTTGAATCACTCTATCTATTTAAAATCCGTAGCGTAGTTTTAAAGATCTAAGCATACATAGGGACAGACTGCGAGAAGCGCGGTTGTCCAAGGTGGTAGAACCAGTGTAGTTGGACCGGGGAAGTACCACCACCACACCTATTTCTAGCGTGAAGCATTTCTTGCGTTTCGATAGTAGGGTGTGGTTGCCGGCACACTTTCACATGAGGCGACCATCGTAGTCCTCGGGAGTAGCAACGCATCTGTGATTGACTTCAGATGGAACTCATGTTCTGTATGAAGTTGATTACAGATGACCATGGGCGGCAGTGACCACTTACCATCAGGTGGACTGCATGCTACTTCAGCCAAATAAAAAAAAGCGACTTTGTTTTATATTATGTAGAGATGATGATGAATGTACAAGTTTGCTTATGAGCAATTTTTAACAGTTTTTTAAAAAACTGTTGTGTATGTTTGCGTGTATGCGGCGGGCTGTGTCCCGTACTTAGTTGTATTAAAGCAGTGTGCATCTTACGCTTGCGTTTTAATGACGTGCTTCCCTCCTATTGCGATAACAATATACGACAAAAACGAATCTAGATATTTCCTTTTTCATACATGATATATTTATTATTTTATATATTATATTGTATCTTGAATTAACATCTTTCACAAATTGTCCAGCCACCCCGGGTTGACTGGTACAGAATGCCACCAGGCATTAAGTTTGCCACTTAGTTACTTTTTTATCGAGGTGCAATAAATGAATGAATGAATATAAATATAATTTTGAACTTATAACCTTTAGGGTGAGATATGTAGCATTTTTTTTATATGACCAAAGTAGCAAACGAGCATTCAGTCCACCTAATGGTAAATGGTCACTGCCGTCCATGGACATGTGTAATCAACTTCATATAGAACATGGGTTCTATCTGAAGTCAATATCAGATGCGTTGCTACTTACGAGGACCCATGGTCGCCTCATTTGAAAGGCCACTGCCACCCTTTGATTTATATAATGAACCACATACAAGATTAGATTACCTAAGGCTGGTTACAGCTGCCCACAAGGACTAACTTGAAATGCCCCGGATACGCATGTCTATCCATACCCTTAATACCAAAACACGACAGCAATTAACAGTTTCACGGACAGAACGTGATTTTACGTCATATTTTGAGATTTTGATATGGTACAACGTACGATGACGTCCAAATATAAAATATTATTTACGACAGAACGTTTATTCCTGACCAACTTTCAAGTTAAAATCTTATTGGATGTACCTCGTGTCACACCATGTAAAATATTAGAAACTTTACTGTCACGATTTTGTCATGACGTCTTCAAAACGTATGATATCATTGGACTCTACGTATTTATACGTCATGGATGGAGATTTACTGTGTCATTCTAGAACACAGATTCAAGCGGTACCGTCCGCGAAAGTGTTAACACAGCGTTATTCGACAGAAATAGATGTGACAGGGATACCTTAGGAGTCGAAGCACAAAGGTTTCTACTTAATAAACTCGAAAAAATATTTGTTTCAACAATAAATTATAATAAAACGTTGTTTTAATTAAAATTGCGGTTCACAAAGAATTTTTGCGATCATTTTAATGAATATCTTTTAGTCGGTCCCAGTAATTGTATCTGACCTCATTGCAATCCGCTCCAAATGGCTCCAATTGATCGCTCTTTCCAATGTTCTACAAAGTGGTACTTTAAATGTGATGTCTGATCACCAACCATGAGAGAATGTGAGATTTGATAAAAAAATGAGAGTTATTTTTTAACAAGATAGAAGCATGCGAGCATGCAGGTCTACAGGCGGATGGTGAATGGAAACAGCCATCCGTGGACTTTAGTAACCAACTTTACATAGAACATGCGTTCTATCTGAAGTCAATAACAGATTACTCCCGAGGATAGATGTAGTCGACTCATATAAAAGTATGCTAGCAATTAGCCCCTTCAATCGAAACGCAAGAACTGCTTCACGCTAGAAATAACTGTGGCGGTGGTTCCTCCCCGGTCACTACATAAGTCCCACCACCTTGTAAAGGATAATAAAAGGAATACAATATAGTGTTCTACTCTGGGTTTACTACGCTACACCCATTTCTGCCTAATAATAGCCTAAACATGAATAAATTTAAAAATTTTAAAAAAGGTATAAATAACAAAAAGACAAACCCCCTGAGTTTCTTGCCGGATCTTCTCAGTTGAGGTCGTGTTCCAATAAGATGGTAGTGTAAGAAAAAAAATGTAACTGACAATTTATAAGTGTCCCGTAGGTCTATACAAAATAAAGACATTTCATTTCATTTCAATAACAGAATTGAAGGCGTACTAAGGGTAACGTAAGTACTTTTTGCGGCGTGATAATAGTCGTAATAATCTTCAGTTATAACAATGCACTTGTGGCCAACCTGAGCTAGGATTCTTAGTTTTATTTAGGAATAGAATCCATTGGCACACATGAATAGTACTCATGGGTGCCAATGAACGAAGAACCAAAAAACAGAATCAGAGTCACTATTGAACAATTTAGAAAATAACATGTGATTCTTTTTTTTGTTCTCGAGGGGGAAACCTTCAAAAGGTACCCGACGCCGTGGGAGCGACGCAGGGTTATGTGGGATTTTTACCGCACTAAAACCTTCCCGGTGGTCGTCCTCAGCGCTACAAAGAGTACTCCGGGATCTCCGAACGAATCGCAACCGGAATCCACTAAGCGCGTTGCCCCATCGGACTCCTCCTAGATGGGCGGCTGGGCCCACCGATCCGTCTAGTCTTTAAGGCGGTATACGATCACACGTACCGCCGTCCTTCCCGGGATCGCCTGGTTAGACGGTTCAAGCTCCCACTCTAGCCCCCCAAAACCCCGGAAGCCCCTTTTAGTCGCCTCTTACGACACGGCAGGGGATACCGTAGCCCTATTCTGATCCTGGAATTACAGGGACAACGCGTGATACCTAAAGTACCTTCCTATAAAAACTGAGTTTAACAAAATAATTCAACCTGAAATTTAAAGTGTGCATATATTTATACTTATATATATTTTTTTGGAACTAAAATATATTGTATCATATGTTAACATAAATTTTATTTTAGGTATATTCCAATATAATGATTTAACTTCTTTGTAACTTGCTTAAGCGCGAGCGGGTGCTTAATCCACTAGCTGAAAGTCTAACAAGTACCTTAAAGTAGGTACTGAATTATCTGTGGGAAATTTGCAATGTGCAATCTTCCGTATGGCTTTCCAACTGAAAAGTCTTTCAAGAATTTCAAAAGGCAAAGTAAAAAATACAGATATTTATGTTGTAAATATAAGTTGCACTAAACGTACAGATGCCGTAAGATATGCTTATGAATAAATAAGAGTCTAAGAGTCAAGAAAAACTTGGGAATTCTTTTTATGGAATGCTGTAGTTTAATGAATTTAAAACACAAAAAAAAACATTTTTAAGCTCCAACCATGTCCACCAATTCGCACTTGGCCAGAGCGATGGACTATGGCCTAAAACTCTCATTCTGAAAGAAAAAGACCCGCAGTGGGACAATTATGTGTTGACGATAAGCTCCAATGTTTCTAGCTTCCATCGGCTAGAAAAAAAACTACTAAGCTATAGTGAGGACTAAATAACTTTATTATATTAGGTACTTTTTGTTAATCGAAGTTTATACTATCATTATTCCAGCATCTTCTTTACACGTGTCAATTACATTCTTCTGATACAATTAACATAAAAATAATTATGGTAAAAATGCCCATTACCGCGTTTTTTTATTTCGGCAGTAGGTATATAGGGGGATTGAACGGGTTAACTTATCATCAGGTGTACTGCATGCTCGTTAGCTATTTGTAATATAAATTTTTATATCTACATAGCGAGAACATCATTAATTTCACAATTTTAGAAGTCACATGCGAAAATACGAAATGTGCTTATGACAGGTAATTTGTAAGGGTGGTACCGACTGTACAATTTCTATTTTTGACGTGTGATACCTTGGGAAACGATTTTATTCAAATATATAACAAAATCAAACTAAAATCCATCGATCAGAAAAACACGCACGCTTTCTACACTCATAGCCCCACACTAGGATTTTCTATCCTATATCGTGGACACACATAAGACGAATACACAAACACCCAGACTCAGAACATGAATCTAAACTCATCATTCAAATACCTTTCTGGCCTGGAATCGAACTCGGGACTCATTGCTCGTCAGACCGGTATGGTAACAGCTCCGCCACGCGGGTCGTCTATACATCTATTTACCTCTATTCTGGAACATCAAATATCCATTAAAAATAAACGATTTAAAAAAAGCAGTTATCAGCCGTATCTGCCTATGAATGATTAAATGGAATAGTTAAATTGTTCTTGAATTTTTGATTATAATACCAGATAAAATACTAAACAAAATACTAACTCCTTCTAACAAATCTCAAAAAAGGGGATAAACAAAGTCTTGCGGAAAAAATTTAGAGGGTAAGGATAGAACCTTGGTCTTTCGACTCCGGAAGGCTCATCGAAAAATTTCTGCCTAGTAATATTGTTATATACTGCTTTATATATGTGTGTGTGCTGTGTGTATACTGCTGCGTTAAACCAATATCAGTTGATTATAGATGTGATGATCGGCAGTGGCCACTTACCAAAAGAGGGCCTTCAATCTTATAAAAAAAGTCAAGGAATACTATTTCTAAAGTAGGTCAATCATGAAGAACAAAAATTTGTTAAGCCGGTTACAAATACCACTCATAAAGATTAGACGACCTGCGTGTCGGTGCTGTTACCATAGCGGACTGACGCGCAATGGGTCCCGGGTTCGATTCCCGGCCAGACAGGTATCTAAATGATGAGTGTAGATTCTTGTTCTGAGTGATTTTTTACACAAAAATAAAAAAAAAAATAAACAACAAGTGTGTCCATAGCACACACGACACAGGAGAAAATCCCAAGTGTGGGGCTATGAGTGTAGAAATACAACAAACGCGTTTTTTTTCAATTTTTAAAATTTGTATATAATAACACGGAATCCTTTGTGCGCGAGTCCGTCTCAAACTTGACCAGTTCTATCCGAACTTACTACTGTGGCACGTCAAATACCTACATATTACCAAAAGACCTCATAACCTCATATCACACACTAATCTTCAGGAGTTCAAATGCGCATTTTATAGATCAATAAGCCATATCGACCTATGAACTGCCACCTTACTCAACCCGGGATCGAAGCGGCCGTGCGCTTCGGCCCGCGTAATCGGCACGACTGCCCATTTTATAAGTAATGGTTTTATTTTCATTCAACATTTTTTTCAGACATGCATGATAGTGGAAATACCGCGCTCAGTTAGTCTTGATTACTTTAAAGCTTGAATAAGTGTAAAATCTTCTCTACGTGAAGCAAAAACTTGTGATTCGTTTTTAAGATATTTGCCGCTGACGGAGAAGTATGAAAGTAAGCACGGTTATAGTTGATGTAGAGAAGGATTATGCAATGCTAATATTTTTTTCAAATAAAGCATAACACATACATAAAAACAACTAAAAACACATTACACACACTACCTTGCATTTCTTTGTGTCAAATAAAAACATACATAAAACGAAATAGAACATTGAATGTCTTACTATAAAAATAAATAACGTCAAAATGTCAGATGTATTTGTCTTAATACTCGCTATTGCTTTTTATTGCAGCTTAGCTAATTAAATCGCTTTTTACCTTCAACGGCTGCGTTCAAAATAACTTGAAAATTATTACAATTTATTTGAATTTGAGAAATATTCGCGCTACTTTGGATAATTTGAAGTTTAGTTTTGTATTTTAAATTACTGGCGAATTTCGACCGTTGCGGCGGGTGACTAGTTATGTGAAAAGTACTTTATGTATTGTAACACATAATTAGAAAGTATGTAATAAATTATTTAAAAAAATAGTAGAACGAGTATTGTTTGACCTCCACTCCTATGTTTAACGTGAAGCAGTTCTTGCGTTTCGGTGGAAGGGCGTGAATGGCCGCTTTCTCGAGGCGGCCGTATTACCGCGAAGAAGTAATATATTTTGGATTTACTGCAGATAGAATTCCTATTCTACATGAAGTTGCTGATTGCATATAGAACAGGAATGAATGATACTTGTCGATATTGATGGGTGGCAGTAACCACCTTCAGGTGGACTGCTACATCCATAAAAAAACAACGATCAAAAACCAACTCGCAAAGTCTGTAGAAATTTTAACACAAAACAAAGCAAGCCTTAAATGCTATATTGCGTCAGCCTCAAAAGGCTGGACGCTCTAAATTAGTATCAAGTATCAAATCTTCTTGATAGGTCATATTCAGGACTAACAATGCTTACACAGAAATTACAGGCCACACTACTACACCCTGTCTATGGAGAATAGCGACGTCTATCGAGTAGTCGTGGCTATAAGTGTAGAAAGCGTGATATTGCAGCAACAACACTTTTACAAATATAGGGCGCAATCGCTCGCAGTGCGCTACCGTGCCGTAGTTTTTGGTATTTCTTTTAACCATCGTCAACGTAAGGTAAAAAAGGAGCAAATTAAGCTCTTTTATAATCCGTCGATATTTTCAACTTTGCCGCATTGTTAGGTTATTTTTTTATATATTAATACGTGAAGCAAAAATTTGGGGTCCGCTAAGATACTTGCCGTGGACGGAAGAGCATGGAATTACGCACAGTTGTACTTGACATAGAGAAGGAGAACGAAATGCTAATATTTTTCTCAATTATTGCATAAAACGTATCTAAAATCAAATAAAAACATTACTCGCACTACCGTGCATTTGACACAAACACATTCATAATATACGAAATAGAACATTCAATCTTACAATGAAAATAATAACATAACGACAAAAATATCAGATGTCTTTGTCAAAATATCCGCTATTGCTTTTAAATGCGGCTTTGTTAATTTAACCTCTTTTTACCTTTATCAGGTGTATTTAAACTAAATTGAAAATAATACCATTTAGTTTTTGAGTTAAATTACGGTCGAATTTCGACCGTTGCGACGAGTGATTAGTATAATTAATAAGTCAAATGACGTAAGGTAATATGCTATTAAATTATAACTCTTAGCGTGAACATTCAAAAGCGTTTCCACACATTTCTCTGTCCCACATAGCATGTCACTTTGACAATCACCGTCCGACACCTACCATTGATTGCCCCTACATAATGCATAGACACCCTCTAGTACCCCCCAACCAATCTATTTAGACCCCTATCTTTGCCCACATAACCTTTAATTCCAAAGGGACATGACAAGGGGTAAGTGTCATAGTATGCAGGTTTTAGTTAAGCTATCGATATTTCGAAATCGATTTTAATAATTGTACTGATGTTCGTAGTGGTGCTCCATTTAATCGATTATCATAATAATGTATGACCTGTTTCTTTAGAGAGCTAACCCGTAATTTCATCGTACATATATTTTTCAAAAGTAGGATCTTACATTTTTTTCTCTTTATTAACGCAAACCGTTACTTCACGCATTTTGTGAAGGTATTTTTTTTAAAACAAAACAAGAAAAAACAAGTTGTATGTTTCTTATCTTATTAATATTACAGATACGAATGTTTATGAGGATATATGTGTGTTCATAGAATTTCACTGCATTTTGACACACACTTAGTTTATGATCTAGATCAGGGTTTGTAAAGTGGGGTACGCGAACCCCTAGGGGTCTTTCGATGGCAGGGGGTAAAATAGAAAATTATTCCTAAATAAAAATTAATAAAAATAGACAATTATTCCAATAATAGTAGTAAAAATATATTTCTTTTGGCTCTTTATTACGTTACCTTTTATTAAAATAAAAACATAATTTTCTTCAAAAAACAACTTCATGTTTTCTTTTTTGGGGGGTTAATTAGTTTAAGTTAGTTTAAGAGGGTTCGCAGTCAATTGGAAACTTTAACACGGGTACGTGTAGTTAGCTGAAAGTTTGAGAAACCCTGATATTAGACCCTGATGATAGATTTTGGAGATCTCGGAATCCTCTTTATAGCGCCGAGGACGGCCACCGGGGTGGTTTTAGTGCGGTAAAAATCCCACATAACCTTGCGTCGCTCCCACGGCGTCAGGTACCATTTAAAGGTTCCCCCTTGAGAACAAAAAAAAAGATTAACACAGTATACTCTTTATAGTGTCAGACGTTACCGACGCAAACAAAGCCACAGGAATAGTTATAATTTCCGGCAATACTACCGTCCGTAGATTCCAGTGATCCGTCGAACAATTAATTCGATACAGATCTACATTCGTATGTAGGCAATTATTGATTGGCCGATAGTGCATCATGTGTGCCACGTGGAAGTTTATAGTAATTTTATTTAATTACATGGGAAGTGGTAGTAATAGCTTATTTATTGCAATGCGAAAGCTGTAGTATTACTATTGTAAGTAGTTACTATTAAAGTTCAAAAAAAAATGATTATCGGATCTACAGTAGGGCTTTCTTACATAAAAAATATCGATGAAAACGTTCAAACCACTTTTATGCTTTGCATAGAAACTTTTATTCCGTATGGCGGTATTACCCGGTATTACTGACCTGACCTATAATATACGTTTATACGTATTATACATGATATTATGCATGTATAATACATATAAACCTTCCTTTTGAATATATTATAAAAATTGCATTAAAATCCGTAGCGTAGTTTTAAAGATCTAAGCATACATAGGGACAGACAGCGGAAGGCGACTTTGTTTTATACTACGAGTATGTAGTGATATCATTGCTATACTTATTATTAGTTATCCGTTATACTCAAAAGTTATCAATAATAAGTTCAAAATATCGTTTCGTCAATCTTATTATTACAAACTTTAACTTAGTGCTTCGACTTTGTAGTTCTTTTACTTTTATTATTTTAAATTGTTTCATAGAAAGACAAAAATAAAATAAAAAAATCACTATGATTTTATACCCTTAATACAAAGTAGCAACAATTACCTACATTAAAATATTATTAATAATTAAAAAGCTTTTCATGCATGTCCTGTAATTATAACAAAACAGCGCCATCTAGCAATGATTAATATAACCTTGTTATAAGCGAGTACACAACAAATCCTCTACTACTGTAGTTGTTGCCAGCGCCATCTGTTATAACCGATAAACTTCAAATTATTCTTAGTTTGACGACAGATGGAAGCACCTGTAGGTAAAAGTAAACATTTTTATTCGATACAATTCAACGCTAACAAATTATTTTCAAAGTATCTACTGAAAAGACCAAGGTGCAAGGTATTAAATTATCTATTATAAATCAATTATCATCTATTAGTAAGACAAAGAAAAACACGTTTATTGTAAGGAGATGGGATCACCCTTAAATATTTAGGTATTTTATGTTTTTGATATTTGTTTTATTAGCAGAATTAGAAATATATGATCTGCGAAAATTTTAAGTGTCAGACCTGGCAGTAAATGTGACCTGGTGACAGACATACCTAAGGACAGACGGACAGCGAGCTTTCAGCTACTGTTTAGCGTACTGTTTTTACCTAGGGCTAGGGAACTCTAAAAAACAAAACAGCAATTTTGATTGAACAGAAGAAATTCATCTCTTATGAATCATCTTTCTCACTTTTTAAACTTTACTTAGTCAAAAAGTAATAACAAAGATCCGATGAACAGATGTCGCCAAACTTTGTTCAGAAGATGGAGCTCGTAAAATTTCAGACCCCAGATAATGCAGATTTTGTTTACTTTGGTATGAACGATTTTTTGTGCATAAACGATTATTGTAATAGATACCTAATATTATAACGGCTGGATTAGATAAACTAGGACAATATGAGAAGTAAATCTTAAAAGTAAATTATCATAGTTATTAAATCCTTAATAGTTAATTATTAAATTGTTAAATGATTATATTGCGATACGTCCAAAAACTGTATCATTATCGTCGTAGACGATTAATCATTTTTATCATTAATAAAAGTGTAATTCACGCAAAGTTTTTTGTTTTTTTTTCTATTGTTCTATATTTTAATAAGGCACAACAGAACGTTGGCCCAACTCTACTTTGCAAGCAATGTTTTCAGCCCTTTTTATAAATAAAAATATTTACAACAGAACTTAGGACCTCCTCCTCTATAAAGTTGTTGAAAAATTAAATAGTACCTTAATGAGTAGGCTGTTCACCTAATTGTTTTATGATATATTCAAAGATAACAGATTACAGGACCTTATAGGCAGCATTAAAACCTGTTATCTATTTTAAACATGCGTTACTCCTTGTAGAATTTGATTACAGTACTTTGATACCTAGTACTTTATAACACCAGTTCTAACTTATAAGGTAAAAATAGGTAGAATAACCGAAACACTAGTAGTAACTATGTATATAGTTTTTAACCATTAAAATCACTTAGTGTAGGTAGTCGAACATACTTTTACGGACCACGCGTTCTGTAAAAGGAAAAAATTAGGGCATTC
Organism: Spicauda simplicius; assembly: GCA_949699795.1. Taxonomy (NCBI): domain Eukaryota; kingdom Metazoa; phylum Arthropoda; class Insecta; order Lepidoptera; family Hesperiidae; genus Spicauda; species Spicauda simplicius. Next base: position 2,453,166 of record OX453068.1, read on the forward strand.
CGGATTGTTCAGCTGACAAACATCGGTTGAATGGCCGATTAACGATGTGATGTAAAGCACAGGACAAACGGAAGCCGCGTAAGACACGGACGTGATATTTGAAGTGAAACTTCTTTATCGGGGTTGGAAAAAATTTAGTGTAACATTTTTTCGTTACGCGCCATCTTTTACTGTTACGCGCCATCTTTTTTTTTCCGTTACGCGCCATCTTTTTCTTATCCCTACCACGCGTGATAGATTATTATAGATTAGATTATTAGATAAAGTTTAATAAAAGCCTTTTATTATACTTTATCTAATTTAACTTTATTTAACCAATTTCTGTAAAGTTGCATATAGTAAATTATTTTTTGAAAAATAACGTCATAAAGAAGTTTCACTTCTTACGAGTGTACGCTAGTACACGCACACATTTTTTTAAATATTTTTCACACAAATTGTAACCTTTGATTCCTGATAATACCTTAATCTCGTACTACCAGTCTACCACACTCCAGTCAAAAAAATTGCGTTAGAAATATATAATGTCCAGATCACAATTATTTCTCAATTCCTGTAGGTGACATTTTGTGCTAAACTTGAGGTTAATAAATATCTTCTTCTTTATAAAAATGTATTTAATTATGTATAAAAACTACTCATTTAATTATGTGATGATATTTAGCAAAGTTGTTATTCATGAGCTCGCGAAGGTTTTTGGTGTATTTTTTTTTGATGTCGTAGCAACGCGCGCAGGGTACAGCTAGTTACTTAAATAATGACTTCATTTGACTTTATGAAAAACATTACTGTTTTAGAATAAATCTAAGTATTTATTTTTTATCTTATTCCATTTTTCATAACCAATGATAGATGGCTAAGGGTTAAAGCATTGTGGTTCGGCTGCGAACAACTAAGATTACATATAACAGTATAGGTCCTGATTATCTTTTTGTGTGTCGGTGTGTGGTTTTTAATTTTGGGGTAAGGAAAGTCCATAATGTTCGTGTAATTAAAGTAATCTACTTATCGAAGGCATTCCAACTTACACCTCGACATTAGGTAGGACTTTAATCATCTGAGGTTGTTTAATATGTTCACGGCAGTGACCATTACCGTCAAGTAGACTCGACATCCTCGCTTGATACTTGATTATTATTAAAACGTCGTTTCTGTGTTCTTGTGTCGCATTGTTTCTACTCGTATTTGATTTGCATGAAAGCTATTAATGCAATCCTTTCCACGCCTTTCGTCTCCTCTATCTGTCCTAAGCGATGCTAATGTATAAAGGAAATTTATTAATAAATACCTAGAAAGATGGCATATCCAATTTGTTTAGGAAAATATATGTTATATTTCCACCGCAATAATACCACTGTAAAGTATTTAAGATTTGGTTCCTCTATTTCCATATTATATTTTGTCTCTAATGACATTATTTATTGTTGAAAATTATTTATTTAAGTACCTACTATTAAATCTACTTATAAACCTACTTAATAAATCTCAGGTGTGTGTACTTATTTTAAACCTAGATTTAGTGCGTCAAATCCTAAATTGTGCTTAATTGCACAATGTTTTGTGAGTGATTTCATTGGACAAACACTAATTCTATCTAATATCCTTGCAGATTTTTTTATGTATTCCGTTAGCGAATATATTCATGCAACTACTCAATTGATTAAGGTTTTAATGATTTTTGTGTTAATGATATTGAAAATAATTAATTATTTAGATCGGCTTTTCAGAACAACTTTTTTGAACTCATTAACAAACGGTTGGTTTTCGATTAAAATTTAGTTCCCATGAACTTAAAGCGGGCTCAAAACTTAAACAAACAATTAGTCTCCATAAAAATAATAAAATGTTTAAGTCAATTATTTTCTTACATGTTGTTCCTTCGTTTGTCAGGACTCATATTTTACTAACTAATTTTGGAAGGTGATAAAACTAGTGAACTTCGACCGGGTAAGTACCGCCACCGCCACACTTATTTCTAACGTGAAGTATTCCTTGCGTTTCGATGGAAGGATGTGGTTGCTGGCACACTTTTGTATGAGGCGACCATCATAGTCCTCGGGAGTGGCAACGCATCTTTGATTGAATTCAGATTGAATCAATGTTCTGTATGAAGTTGATTACAGATGTCCATTGGCAGTAGTGACCACTTAACTACTTGAGTCAGATATATATAAAAAAAATTAACATAGGCCACTGCCACCCATAGACATCTGTCATTAAGCCCTAGTAGGCACGGTTCGCCACGGATGCTGTGCTCCCCTTGTGGACTAAGTTTGAACGCCTCAGGTAAAAATTACTCCTTACAACTCCCTTTAAACCAGAACACAGTAGCAATTACAGTTTCTGAGACAAAAATAGCTTGAACCTGATTCAGTGGTGTCAATTTTATCGTCCCACAACTTTGGTTCCGTTCAAAATATTTTTATTTTCGAAATAAAGTCTATTCCAAACGATAATAGCCAAAAGCGATCAATAGAGCCTCAATAAAACAGTTGTAAAATGTTTTCCGGTGCGATGCTCTCAACGACAGAGCCTTTTACGTATTTACGATTTTCTGCGACCGCAAAAACTCTGTTTAGGGAAACTAGATCGATAAATAACGGTTTTTCTATCCAAGGAAACAGGGTTAACGGTTTTCGTACAACTTAATCTTTCGTTCATCTATAAATGGTAATTATTATCATAGTAATATAATATTCTATCTGCGATGTATTTTGTGCCTACGCCGCTACTGAGTTTACTGCTGAAATTGGTACCAATATTTTTTTCTCGATTAATAGCTTTCTTTGACGTGAAAAGTTCTTTGGTTGAAATTATAGGTTCGCGTTATTAATGTGCTAATTTAGGCGTATCGTAGCTATAATCTTTAAACATCGCATCAACCCATTATTGGCCCACTGCCGGGCACGGGTCTTCTCCCAGAATGAGAGAGTTTAGGCCATAGTCCACCGCGCTGGCCAAGTGCGAATTGGTGGACTTCACACACCTCCGAGAACTTTTTTTTTTAAGAACTCTCGGGTGTGTAGGTTTCCTCACGATGTTTTCCTTCACCGAAAAGCAGTGATAATTAATTTCTAATACGCACATAAATCATTGGTGCGTGCCTGGGTTTGAACCTCGGACCTCCCGATCGAGAGGGCAAGTTTCAACCTTTAGGCTATCACTGCTCTTTAAACATATTCAGTAGCAAATGAGCACATAGATTTGCAATTGAGCAGAGATAGCCTAATGATTGAAACTTGCCCTCTCAATCGGGAGGTCCGAGACTCAAACCCAGACTACTGATTTAACTAAAACTATGTGCGTATTATAAATTAATTATCACTGCTTTTCAGTAAAGGAAAACATCGGGAGGAAACGTATACATCCGAGAGTTCTTTAAAAAAAAGTTTTCGGAAGTGTGTGAAGTCCACCAATTCGCGCTTGGCCAGCGTGATGGACTATGGCCTAAAACTCTCTCATTCCGAGAGAAGACCCGTGCCCAGCAGTGGAACAATAATGGATTGACAACATCTATAATATAGTGGAGTAAACCTGATAATTTTAGATTGACTTTTAGGCGGGACGAAGTTCGCCCTGATAGTTAATATAACGCACATAATTTGCAAAAGTCGTTTATTGGCATCCTCAGACACTCAATTGAGAGTCCGAATTTCAACCACACATTCAAGTATACGATGAATGTTTTGAATAGCAAAATCGATTTTGAAACAGTTTTTGCGGTTTGCCGGTGAATATTTGAAACAATACGGAATTTATTGAACGGTATCCGATTAAATTTTATTGCTTTCGACTTTTTAATGGATCACACCGCGAGTGGAAATGTTTCAAAAGATAATGGACAGTGTATTCAAATAGTGTTTTGTTTATTAATTTTGTTTGTGTGTGTTGTGTGTGTGTGATGTATTGAAATTGGATGTTAGATTAATGATTGGTCAATTGAAAAATAGTGATAGCACATTGGTATTAAGTTATTTACTGCTACTAGTTTTACCAATCTCTCGTCAACCTATTATTGTCCCACAGCTGGACACGGGTCTTCTCTCAGAATGTGAGAGTTTAGGCCATAGTCCACCGCGCTGGCCAAGTGCGGACTGGTGGACTTCACACGCCTCCGAGAACTTTCTTTTTAAAGAAATTTCTTTTTAAAGAAAAAAAAGGTTTCCTCACGATGTTTTCCTACACTGAAAAGCAGTAATAATTAATTTCTAATACGCACATAAATTAGAAAAATCAGTGGTGCGTGTCTGGAACCTCGGACGTCCCGATTGTGAGGGCATGCTGGCTATCACTGCTCAAATCGAACGTATCTAGGACTAAATCCTTTGTACACAATGACGTAAAAGGAAAAAATGCAAATCTCCAAATTATCTTTATTGTATAATCCTTACACAAATTAGGTCATAACGATAGACAAACAAAACCATCATTACCATGTAAGAAAAATATATTGTGATTATAATTATTTAAAAAAATAGATATAAAAAATATACGTGACGAATAGATAACCTGTTTCCTTTTGGGAAGTCGGTTAATAAGAAAAAAAAACAAACCCGCTGAATTTCCTGCCGGATCTTCTCAGTTGAGGTAGTGTTCCGATCCGGTGGTAGGGTAAAAAAATGTAACTGACAATTTGTAAGTGCCTCCGTAGGCCTATACAAAATAAACTGAACTGTGTGTAATTAATTTATTAGGTATCTGAATTTGACATAGATTTCATTGATTGACATAGTAATTTCTATATTAATTAAATGTTGTAATAATTTGATTCTATTAATGATTTATCTGATTATGTAATAATAATGATAATTGTAAATTAATGTAATTTAAATTTGTATATTTATAAATTTGCATGCCTTGACAGGTGGACCTTGGCGAACTTATATGTATATGTCGGCGACACCACGTATTTATGAAAAACACGTCGCCGAAAATAATTATTTTAGTTAGTTTAATGATTGAAAATTGTTTGTTCATTAAATTAGCAATATTTAGTGATTTTTAGAATTGTAATTTGGTTTACCCTCCATAAATTTGTTATTGTCACCTCACCAAACATTGTTATAAAAAGGCGAGCGAACGCCGGTAGAAAGCGATTCTTGTTTAACCGTCGAAGCGATCGGACCTCCTCAATTGTGAATAAATCGAAGAAGTTTATTTCTGTGTTTTACTTGAAATCTTCAAGAATGGACTGTAATGAAGACTCCTCGACCATCCGATGTCACACTGTCACGGTCTCACTTCGTTATATACATTTATAACGTATTATTGTAGAACATTTTGTGTACCCATGTCTATACAAAAAAAAATGTGTGCGTGTACTAGCGTACACTCGTAAGAAGTGAAACTTCTTTATGACGTTATTTTTCAAAAAATAATTTACTATATGCAACTTTACAGAAATTGGTTAAATAAAGTTAAATTAGATAGAGTTTAATAAAAGGCTTCTATTAAACTTTATCTAATAATTTAATCTATAATAATCTATCTAATATCACGCATGGTAGGGATAAGAAAAAGATGGCGCGTAACAGAAAAAGATGGCGCGTAACGAAAAAATGTTACACTAAATTTTTTTCCAACCCTGATAAAGAAGTTTCACTTCAACCAACCCCGATAAAGAAGTTTCACTTCAATAAATAAAGACATTCATTCATTTTATCATCCAAGCTTTACACACACGTGACAATTACTTAAAAATCCTTGGATGACGAAAGAAACTTGTGAGCCAACATTTGAGTGTCAATTCGCATCACCGTATACGTCGTTTAGCTAACAATACCCCCAATAAGGCGGTCGCCATATCTGAACACTCTAATTATGCTGGAACTAATTCTGTCAACGATGTAACACTCTGTATTCAGGGCTTTAAACATACAAACCTTGGTGATTGTTTTAACTTCGGAATGCCGTAATGGAAAACGCAGTATTTGGTATATTATAGGTACTTTTGAGATAAACGCGAGATTTTTTTTATCTGATTCAAATAGCAAACGAGCATGCAGTCCACCGGATGGTAAGAAGTCACTGCCGCCCATGCACATCTGTAAGCAACTTCGTATAGAACATGGGTTTTATCTGAAATCAATCACAGATGCGTTGTATCTCCCGAAGACTATGATGGTCGCCTCATATAATAGTGTGCCGGCAACTACGACCTTCCATCGAAGCGCAAAAAAATGCTTCACGCTAGAAATAGGTGTGGCGGTGGTATTTCCCCGGTCGAACTACACTGGTTCTAGCACCTGCAAATAATACATTAAAGATAGAATGTATATAATTCGATCGGGGAGGGTTCTTGCGTTTCGGTGTAAGGGTGTAGTTGCCGGCTCACATTAATGAGACTATCTTAGTCCTCGGGAGTAACAACCCATCTATGATTGACCTTAGATAGAACCTTTGTTCCATATAAAGTTACACACAGATGTTTATGGGCGGCAGTAGCCACTCACCATCGGGTGGAGTGCATGTTCATTTGCTCCTTCATCTTATAAAAAAATAATTTTATAAAAAAAAACACACATTTAAGTGCTTTTTGTGTTTATTAATAATTTAATAAAAATTACTTATAGACGGTTTCATAACCAGATATGTTTTTGTAAAAAATACGTAGGTACCTAACTGCTATAGTTTTTGTTCTTGCAATGCAGTTGAATACATTTTAGTTAACAATGGTCACCTAATCTACCACAATTACTGCATTTTTCTTCAAGTTTTGAGCGACTTCCATTCCATAAAAATACATTTTTGTTCTACTTATGTGTAGTTAACATTTTTCTGATGCAATTACGGTAAAAACTCAATTTTGCTAAAATATTCGATATAGGTACTGCGTTCTTTATTACGAGAGCGAAATAGTTCTTAAAGTGTTTATTTCTTACGATATCAGGTATTAACATATACTTACAGGATTACTCAAACTTTTTCAACTTTGACGTCACAAGTCGTCACGATGTCGTGACGACGACCCGCATGACGGAGCGGTTACCATGACGGTCTGACGCGCAATGGGTCCCGCGAATGGGTTCGATTCCCAGCCAGACAGATATCTAAATGATGAGTTTAGATTCATGTTCTGTGTGTGTTTGTGTTCGTCTTGTGTGTGTCCATACCCACGACACTAGAAAATCCTACTGTGGGGCTATTGGTACCCACGTCACAGGAAATCCTAATGGGGGGCTATGAGCGTAGAAATCGTGGTTAAAAAACAAAAGCGTGTTAAAAAAATAGCAACGCATCTGTGGCTAACCTCAAGTAGGATTATTTTATCTGTTGTTGCTTACAGATGTCCATGGGCCAGGCCACTTACCATCAGTTAGACCGCATGCTCGTTTCATACTACAAAAAAATACACATAGAAGAACTGTTTGTCTGCTACGACACGTGTCGGTACGTTCAATATCTGTACACATAAAAGAAGCTTCACATACATATATGGGTATGTTCAGTACTCGGGTTTGTTTTTCATCAGAAATAAACAAGAAATGTCAGCTGTAGAACAATTTGTCGTAAACAAAGTTAAAAAAGAACAATTGTTTAATATTTTTAACTTCACAATATTAAAGTTAAAGGCATTACACCCATTAACCCCGTGTGTTTTTATTTAAATAGCTATAAACATAAATGACTTGTCTGACAGTCAGCGATTGACGAGATGCGATAATATTAGTTTTGGCAATAGGAGATCTCCCGCCAAGCTAGGTGATCATGCCTGGGGGCGGCCGTGATCCAACAGTTTTTGTTCGGAACTTGTATATATGGAGGATTCTAAGAAAAATTCGTTAGCGAGATTCAGAATACTAGTAGCGCCATCTCTTGACGAGTTGTGGAAGATCGTTCTAGTGGCGACCTGCTAAACGTTATCAAGAGAAAACTTTTAGGAGGTCGCCAGATTAGTCTTACCCGAGGACAGCCGGTAGATACGTTGCCATTGCTTTGGACTAAGAAATGCACGCCTGGGAAAAATGTGTCTCCCCTACTTTTGATGGTATTAGAACCCTTTGCATTACGATTACGGGGGTACCCTCCCCCCACGGCTATTTTGTCTAATAGCATTGTTAAACTGTTTTGGACTAAAGTGTGTTTTTCTATTTTTTTTTATTTTTGATGTGACTGAAGTAGCAAACGAGCATGCAGTCCACCTGATGGTAAGTGGTCATTGCGGGCCATGGACATAAATAACCCCAGATAAGATCAGTCTTACTTGAGGTATTAGCATTGGATAAGTATATAACACTTATCACACAAGAAGGTGGTAGAACCAGTGTAGTTCGACCGGGGAAGTACCACCGCCACACCTATTTTGAGCGTGAAGCAGTTCTTGCGTTTCGATGAGCATCTAGCATCTAGCAAGACCTAAGCAAAAATAGGGACAGACAGAAGTGACTTTGTTTTATACTATGTAGTGATCTTATAAAGCTAAATCCCTTGCAATGAGACACAACATCATTTTCTACCTTCAGTTGTCACCATTTTGTTTTTCTTGAATACCACAGTGTCAATCAATTGGTCACGGAACCATGAATATTAATAGCTACAGTTAATTTACAAGGTAAATTAGCCATTCACCTAGGTGAAAAAATAAGTTTATCGTTAGTTGCGATAGTGCAAATCTCCTTTTAAGCAGTTCCACAAAAACAACGACAAGCGCGAGCTGGAATTAGTTATCGTGTTCTGTGGTTAATTGACAAAGTTTCCTGTGTTAAGGACTGAGGGCTTTAGTACGGCCTTTTTAATGTTTTTCATATTTCATAATGGTAGGTATGCATGCTAAATTACTAATTAAGTTGACTGTAGTATGTTGTAAACTGAAGGAGCAAACGAGCGAGCAGTCCACCTGATAAGAGGTTACTGCCGCCCATGAACATTTAAAATAGAACAGGGGATGCTACCTGAAGTCAATCACAGATTCAGGTAGCATCCCCTGTTCCAAATTGCAAGGACTAATATGGTCACTACATATAGGGTTGCCACCTTTTTACCATCGATTAAAGTACATTGGCTATAAAAGGTATAAAGAAAAAAGTACGTAGCTTCAAAATATAGTGGTATTTATATTATTAATTTTTGGCTGTAGCATACTTTTAGAACTGTGCGTGGTGATGTTAAGCAAAAAGAAAAAAGATAATAATAATTTGACGCCCATATTTCTAAAAAAAATCACCAAATGTAAACGTTCTACTACTTTATAAGGTACCTACGAAAACCTTGAGATTAGAGGATTTTAATTTTATACAAAACTGATTATTAAAACTTTTAAATCCCAGATCATGCAAATAAAGTATTTTCGCGTATTGAAGGTTTAAGTAGTTCGACCGAGGAAGTACCACCGCCACGAGATTGTTGCATTGAAATCTAAATTGAATTCAGATCGTGATTGCTTGAAAAAATGTAAATTGATTTCCTATTGAAATTCTAAGCGTAACACCAACAGATGGGCAAATATTTAATAATGATAATAATAGTACAGCTTTATTGCCACACAAAATACAGAAATAGAACACACAGACATATCTAATTTACATTAAATTTGTGGGCAAAGGAGGAATCTCAGCTTCTGCTAGCACGAGTGACCTCCTGCAGCGCATTCAGCGCATTTCATATGTTTCAATAAAATATAAAAAGAAAAAATAATAACTCTCTCATTCTGAGAGAAGACCCGCGCCAGTGGGACAATAATGGGTTGACGACACTTTATATTATTTATTCAAATTAAAAACAGAAAAAGCATAGCATATTATAGATCCTAATCTTTCGACAAAATTATGCAACATTAGCCGCGGTCAAGTGTTGGATGGGTGACCGTTAGTGGCTATCACAATGCGCGCTTATGTTAAATCTGAATTGAATTCAGATTGCGATTGCTTGAAAAAATGTTAATTGAACTTCTATTGAGATTCTAAACGTAACACAAACAGATGGGTAAATATTTAAGATATTTTAATCAAATATAAAAAAATAATAATAAACAGACAGATAAAGGATCTCTAAAACACACAGGTAACAAAGTAAGCTGCAGGACTTGCTCTCCATTAACAGTGGCATGTAAAGAATTCGCTCCTACAAAAACTAGGGTCAAATGTACAGTGGTACATTTATGTAATATTATCTTTGCTTAATAATAAGCAATTAGTTACGTTTTCAATGTCCTGCTGCGTTGCGCTAAATAACGAGAAATGGATACTCTTATTATAAAAAAGTTTTTCTTTATCTGACTGAAGTAGCAAACGAGCATGCAGTCCACCTGATGGTAAGTGGTCACTGCCGCCGTACGACATCTGTAATCTAATTCATACAGAACATGTGTTCTATCTGAAGTCAATCACAGATGCGTTGCTACTGCTACTATTTTGTATAGGCCTACGGGGGCACTTACAGATTGTCAGTTACACTTTTTCTACACTACCACCGGATCTTTTTTTCTTTTCTTTGTTTTCTTCGTTTTGTTTTTTTTTTCCTTTCCTTTCCAATACAAAACTTTGTGTTAAAAAAATGACTAATAAAGTTCACCAAAAAGGCAGAATACCACCATTTTAAAATACAACCTACCTCGAAAATCACACAAAACCGTCGACCGCAAAACGACCAACGTTTTAAAATACAAAAAACTTTGAAAGAAATAAATGTAATACATTTAAAGAACATTTAAGACGCTTTTGAGATAAAGCTTTGAGATAAAACCTTGGGGTCTCGGAAATCCGGTATGGGAAACCCCTTTTATACTAATAGACCCATACTGAGACTTTTTCCATTGTCATGGGTGCCATGGATATACACAAAATGTTGACCCACAACCGAAACCTAAATTTAGGTATATGCTTGGCCGGGGATCGAAGCCGGAACCGATATATCAGATCGGTATGGCGATCGACTTATGAAGCTTAAGATGCTGCAAAACTTTATCTCACTTTCGATGAAAGTGATAAGAACACTTACTTTGTACTTTTGAAAAATCGTTTTTTTCTGTCTTTTAAAGTTACGTTTCATTTTTAAAACGGCACGCGAGGCAAAGATAGTTGTTTGATATCATTGAAAAGTTAAAATATTTAAATTCATTATTCATATGCCAGTTCAAATATTGAACCCGGAAAGTGCGTCAAATTTGGATCATCAATAGATATTATATTATCTTTTTTTAAGCAATGCTCGACGACCTCTTTATATCACGGGTTACATATTTTTATGTAAGGCAAGATACTGGAGCTAACTTTCATTACCATGTAAATAACATGATTGTAATCATATAAAAAAATAGATATGAATAACAAAAAAGACAAACCCGCTGAGTTTCATGCCGGATCTTCTCAGTTGAGGTCGTGTTCCGATCCGGTTGTAGTGAAAAATAATGTAACTGACAATTTGTAATTGGGGGCACTAGGCCTATACAAATGAAATGTCTTTACATTTCATTTCATTTCTACCTGTGTCTGTTGTAGACCACATTCGGAAATAACCACTAAAGTTAGAGAGGCAAAAAAGATTTTAGGAAAATTTTCGGGCCGCAAATACTATTTCTAAGAAGACCGCAAAGTGGTCGCGGGGTGTTTTTTCCAATTGCTGCATTTTTCTAAAAATATAATCTAATATTCAGAAAATAATCAGAGATTGGCTTCTACCCGAATCACATTACTAGCACTATTTTGTAACTATAAATTGTATCTTGAAGTTATCAGAAACAATTGTGTAGTTAATTCAAAAATTCAAATTGTATACAGTTCCGCCTCAACCGTTTAAAACTCCGGTTAAGTTTCCTTCAACTCAATTTGTAGGAAAATCCTGAACTTATTGTTTATTTCAATAAACTTCAAGATTTTGCAATTTATTTAGTTTAATTTAAAACGAGATTAAGTTTCACAAACTATGATTGTAATTTAACTTTTCATGTGAAGTAATTATGAGTACGTTTAGAAGTTCTAATAGAAAATATGGTAGAACGTTTAATAATTTGTATGATTTTCAAATTTTTGTAAAGAAGTGTGTCGTGTTCCACTGCCTATTCCAATGTCGTTAGAAGCGACCAATGGAAAAATCCATGGAGTCTTCCTTTATAAAAACATCATCCACTGCAGTTCCAGACATACTTAGTTGGCAAAAAATCCCATTAAGGGTAGGCTATGTCAGTGAAATTCAAATAGCTGATAAATGATGATACCCACGTCGCTTAGCGGTCGCCATAATGACTTGATATGTAGTGAGTCCTGGGTTGAATCCCCGGCCAAACAGATATCCAACTGATGAATTAAGGTTCTTAGTATAGTTGTTTGTGTGTGTTCATGGAATCCACGACTTACGAGAAAAGTCTTGTTTTCTGAGTGTATAGAGTATGTGTCGTCAACCCATTATTGTCCAACTGCTGAGAACGGGTCTTATCTCAAAATGAGAAAGTTATAGGTCATAGTCCACCGCGCTGGCCAATTGATGGAAGAGAATAGAGTATATAGAACGGTATTGTTCAATATCTTTTAAAAGTTTGCATTCATATAGCTTATGCTACCAACACGCTTTCTACACACTACACTCATAGCCCCACACTAAGATTTTCTCCTGTGTCGTGGGTACCATGGACACACACAAGACGAATACACATGCTAAACTTGTAGTACCTAATGTGACATCACGCTGTCATTTAACGAGAATAAAAACGCGAACAAACCTACGGGATACCATAGTTCATACATCATACAATTCCATTTGGTATATTTGTCCCACGGTCCTGCTCAAACTAGTTTACGCACCAAGTCCAAACAAACATTCGTTACCATGACAACGTCACTACAAAATGGCCGCCTCCATACGGAGATCGTCATTAACATGTCGCTAAAACAGCGTAAAAGGGAAGGTAAATACGGACCATTTGTGGCGTATTATGTAATATAACGGAACACAACATTGAGAGCTCCTTTTGGGGCGGTTGCGGTCCAAAAAAGAGTAACCTACTATAAATAAGCATCTTACTCGCCTGTTAAGGTCCCCGCCTTACCGAGATCGGCTAAATATGTCGCTGCAACTGGAGTATGGAAGTCCAAAATTATGGTGTCGGCGCGTATGGAGATGCACGTGGTGTCTGCGTGAGGGGTTTCCTCTAGAGGAAAGTGAATGGAACTAAACTAGCTCGTGGTTTGATAAGGTCTGTTTTTTATGCCTATCCTTTTCCGTGGCTTACGGTTGGATTGGTTGTTAGGGTAGGTTAGGTTAGGTTATTATTACTATGAGTGACGATTGTACTGAAATATAAGTACATGAATACTCGCATTTAGACATGTATAAATTCGTATTTTTTATGAATATTGACCGGGGTTCGAACCAGTGGCGTGGTATTTCTAACGTGAACGTAACGTCTCAAGGTGGTAGAACCAGTGTAGTACGACCGGGGAAGTACCACCGCCATACCTATTTCTAGCGTAAAGCATTTCTTGCGTTTCGATAGAAGGGTGTGGTTGCCGGCACACTTTCACATGAGGCGACCATCATAGTCCTCGGGAGTAGCATGTGTGACTTCAGATGGAACCCATGTTCTGTATGTAGTTGATTACAGATGTCCATGGGCAGCAGTGACCACTTACGATCAGGTGGACTGCATGCTCGTTTGCTACTTCACTCAGATAAAAAAAATGTTAAGCAGTTTTTGCGTTGGGGTGGAAGGATGTCGTTGCCGGTTCACCTTTATATGAGACGACCATCTTAGTTCTCAGGAATAACAACGCATCTGTGACTGGCTTCAGATAGAATCCATGTTCTATGTGAAGTTCCCCTGCCTACCCTACATCTGTAAGCAGATGTAGGTACATGAGCGGCAGTGGCCACTTACCATCAGGTAAGCTGCATGCTTACTAATTACTAATTAATATCATGACTGATTTATTGAAGTGAAACTTCTTTATCGGGGTTGGAAAACAAAAGTGAAACTTCTTTATCGGGGTTGGAAAAAAATTTTGTGTAACATTTTTTCGTTACACGCCATCTTTTTCTGTTACGCGCCATCTTTTTCTGTTACGCGCCATCTTTTTCTTATCCCTACCACGCGTGATATTAGATAGATTATTATAGATTAGATTATTAGATAAAGTTTAATAAAAGCCTTTTATTAAACTTTATCTAATTTAACTTTATTTAACCAACTTCTGTAAAGTTGCATATAGTAAATTATTCTTACGAGTGTACGCTAGTACACGCACACATTTTTTTTGCATGTTATCACATTGTTAGCATGACAAGAGAACACTTCTTTGTAACAGCTAATATTATGTACCTACCTGTTCTGTGCAAATAAACTATTTTTATTTCTATTATGTAACAAGAAAGCATGTTTAAACTGCTGTGGTTGCAAAGTTAATCTGTCATCAACTAACTCGCACATTTATGCCTATAAATTGGTCGGCAACAAAAATAGGGTGCGATGTAAAAATATAATACCTCTGAACTATTTTTCCCGCCTATCCCGTATATGTGGCAGGTTAAGTATTGTTTTTTTTTTTTATATTTGTAACTAACGATAAGGCTGACGAGCCACCTGATGGAATGTGGCTACTGTCGCTTATGGACATTTGCAACACCAGAGGAGTCGCCAATGCATTGCCGGCTTTGAAGGAAAGCTCTTTTTGAACCTTTCTTGAAGAGCTTCATGTTAAAGCGAAGATTTAAGTAATTATAATTTCACTCTCTCATTGCTTGCTTCTGTCACCACCTCTCAAACACTAAAGAACTTGCTCTTAAGATGTTAACTATTAATTAGGATTTATATTCGATGTTTCTACGAGATAGACAATACATATAAAACTCATTTATAAATTTAATCCTATTATTATTAACTTAATAGCTGACCCGGCGAACTTCGTTTCGCCTAGATGTCAAAAATCTAAAATTATCAGTGTATATCTACTATATTATTCACAAAAACCTTCCTTTTTAATCACTATATCTATTAAAAAAACTGCATTTAAATCCGTAGTGTAGTTTTAAAGATCTAAGCAGACATAGGGACAGACAGCATAAAGCGACTTTGGTATAAAATATGTAGTGATTATCTATAGGTAACGAAAGCAACGAAGTTCGCCGGGTCAACTTGTATTATTATAATTGATTCATCATAAAAACGCTTTCTACACTCACAGCCCCACAGTAGGATTTTCTCCTGTGTCGTGGGTGCCATGGACACACACAAAGACGAATACACAAACACCCAGACCCAGAAGAGAACAGAATCTGAACTCATCAATCAGATACCTGTCTGGCCGGGAATCGAACCCGGGACCCACTGCGTGTCAGGCCGGTATGGTAACCGCTGCGCCACGCGGGTCGTCTAATCATCATAAAATTTAATTATGATCGAATAATTAGGCAAGGACTGCAAATGATGCGAACAGATGTCGCACTGCTCATACCTTTATAATTATTTTATCTTGCGTAGTCCTATCATTATTCGTTTAAATTATTTTCTACTTCTTAGTTTGTTATAAACCAGACAACTACAAATTATTATGAACACAAAAAACAGACTGCTTTTTCGAAACTCTTTCTCTGTTAAATTAGTAACACGAAAGTGTTATATTATGTAAATATTTGCAATGTCATATTTCAAGGTGGTAGAATCAGTGTAAGTAGTTCGACCGGGGAAGTACCACCGCCATACCTATAACGCAAGAAATGCTTCACACTGAAGCATTTCTTGCGTTTCAGCGGAAGGGTGTGGTTGCCGGCACACTTTTATCATGGAACCCATGTTCTGTATGAAGTTAATTACAGATGTCCATGGGCAGTGACCACTTACCATCAGGACTGCATGCTCGTTTGCTACTTCAGTCAGATATAAAAAAAAATAGTAACACAACAGTGCTACTATGTAAATATTTTCGAAATGGCCTATTTACTGGCTTTTACTCTAATGGCAAACGCCACATTTAAGAATAATTAAATAGTCCTTGTAATGATGTGTTACATGTTACAATTCGTTTAGCCGTTTGGGCTACACCATATTGCCAAAGAAATGGACATACACACAATAATACATACATACGCTCGACAAACTTTACCCTCCTTTTTATTAGGGATTATGATTTTTTTTGTTTGATTAGATAAACAAAACTAAGATGCTGTTGAGCAAAGGGGAAGTAGCGTTACATTGATGACAAAAATTTCGCAAAACACACGACACGTTCAGTTTTGTAAGAGTTAAGAAAAATATGAAAAATATAACCAAAGACGAACAACTAATACAGTACCATAAAGTATAGACCCGCGCTCATGCTGACATTAATTTCATATTTCAATGTCAATCATATAGATATTCCGATCCCGTTCGAACTACGTGCTCCGAGGAGTAATGGTGGAGCACCATTATTTATTTTCCCTTCCGGTGGCACAGGAAGGACGTAGACAGTTACTTTCGCGCCAATTGCATAACAAGTGCCGCCATCTTGCGGCCGGATGCGCGCGAAACTTTATCGAATTTGATGAATAAATTATCTGTATTGAATCACCAAAATAACAATGTCCAATTAAAGGTGGTTGAACTATTTGGTTTGAATCCGGAGAAAGCAACCGCCATACCTGATTGTGCCTAATACCAGCGGTGATAAGCGCTGCGGTGTTCTACAAGGCATAGAGAGAAAAAAAGCATGCTCGTTTGCTGCATCCATATTAAAAAAATAATATTAATTGGATGCTTATGTATATTATTAAAAATGTGTAAATTCTTGTTGAACTTACACGTTTTGAGCGCGGCGACTGAATCAAGAAATTTCGTAACGAAAAAACCTAACATCCCCACTCCACCTACCAAGTAACGTGTGTATATGGTACGACAGTACGAAGCTCGCACGAATCGAGACGTGCTGCTCGGAAATTGGACGAATATACAAGCAGCTGTTTATGAGAAAGTATAATATTATCAAAGAAAAAAACTTGAATTAATATCAAAGAAAAAACTACTGCATAAATAAATAAATAACTATAATTGCATGAGTTGATAAAAAATGCTATGCAATAGCTTTACCACGGCAGTCCCCGAGTGCCGCACATTTTTTTTTTTATTTTACGTACGAATGATTTTTTTTTTAATTTTGAATGAGTTTACTTTTAGTTGTCTTTGTCACTGTTTTTAAATCTAATTCAAACTGCTGTACCTGTATTTAGCTGTAGCTGCGTTATCATTTTTGACGACAAGTTGAATATCCCTATAAAAAGTCTTTTTTTATCAAATTCGATTAAGAAATCTCTTTTATCACGGCTGTCAAAAACATAACAGGGCCTAACACGGCCTATTGTTGTAGGGCACAAAAGGAGACGAGGATTATAATTGATTCTTAAAAAACATGTACTAGATATATATCGTCCAAGATCCAGGTAACAATGTATATGTTAGTTGCCTAGATGTTTATTTTTTATTTCCTTTGCATATCATTAAGATTTTTTTCTTTTAGAATAATTTCAAGGTTGTCTGTCTACTCTCATAGCCAATTGATTTTTTTCTCTATGCCGTAGGTGCTATAGACAGCGTCCCAGTAGCCTCGGGGTCAGAATAGGGCTACGGTATCCTCTGCCTGTCGTAAGAGGCGACTAAAAGGAGCTTCCGGGGTTGCAGACGGCTAGAGTGGGAGCTTCGTGGGAGCCGTCCTTCCCGGGATTGCCTGACCGTTCCGTCAGGCAATCCCGGGAAGGACGGCGGTATGTGTGGTCGCATACCGTCGTAAAGACTAGACGGAGCGGTGGGCCCAGCCGCCCATCTGGGAGGAGCCCGATGGGGCAGCGCACTCGGAGGATTCCGGTTGAAGTCGTTTCGAGATCCCGGAGTCCTCCTTTTCAGCGCCGAGGACGGCCACCGGGGAGGTTTTAGTGCGGTAAAAATCCCACATAACCCTGCGTCGCTCCCACGGCGTCGGGTACCTTTGGAAGGTTTCCCCCTTGAAAACAAAAAAAAAAGGGTGCTATAGACACATGCAAAAATGAATGCAGTAACATGTAGGCAAACAAGACAACACACACATTCAGATATCTGTCTGGTCGGGATCGGACGTCAGACAGGTATGATGACCATGCAGGCAGCAGACGAGCATGCAGTCCACCTGATGGTAAGTGGCCACTGCCGCCCATGGACATCTGTAAATCTGTAATCAACTACATACAGAACATGGGATCCATCTGAAGTCAATCACAGATGCGTTGCTACTCCCGAGGACTATGACGGTCGCCTCATATAAAAGTGTGCCGGCAACCACACCCTTTCGTCGAAACGCAACAAATGCTTCACGATAGAAATAAGTGTGGTGGTGGTACTTCCCCGGTCGAACTACACTGGTCCTACTACCTTTAAAACCATCTCATCTTCATCTGTACGGAACCTCGGTTTATAACTCCAAGCCTATCTAAGATTGAGTGATTATTGGCAATCGCCACTTACTAGCTAGACTGCGTGGTCATTTGCTACTTCTGTTTAAAACGTTGCTACCACTATACATACCTATAATACCTACATGTTTGCTATTTCAATGTAAAAAGCAAAAAAGTAAGAATATTATCGGGCACCATACTTTCAAAATCAAATCAAATCATTTATTATTAGTGGAACATGGGTACAATAAAAGTTATGACATAGTTCTTGTAATCCTCCATATTCCCGCCACAGGTGGGCATACAATAAAATATACATAATGATAAGACGCTAACATTTTTTAAATATAAATACAAAATTTTATGACGAATTTGGAATATACATTTATAATACATATTTCAACTATAAATACATATGTCAAAATTAATATTTATTAAACATTGATATTAAGAAATAGATTTATCGATCAGAAATTCATTAATCGTGTAATAACACTTGTCAATTAAAAATTTATGAAGCCTTCGTTTAAATAAATTTACCTCAACAGTGGCACGGATCGTCGCGGGTAGCTTATTATATATAACGGGGGCTCTGACGAATATACTTTGCTTATATAAATGTGTTTTTGATCCTACAGTGCATAACTTATCAGTTCTACGTGCCCTACTCTTAAATTCGGATAAATGTATGTTACATTTTACAAATATGCTACACTCTAATATATAAAGACATGGTAATGTCAGGATTTGGAGGCTTTTAAAGTAGATTTTGCACGAATCCCATGGTCTTATGTTACATACTGACCTGATACAGTTTTTCTGTGCTTTAAATACGAGTTCTTTGTCTACAGAATTACCCCAAAATATGATGCCATACCTAAGAATAGATGAGATAGAGGCATGGTATGCAGTTAAAACTGTTTTTTGTGGATTTATCCTACATTTATTTATCCTACAAAGCATGAAAGCGGAATGAACAATCTACATAAGCTGACATTAGGAAGTTAGGTGGAAAATGACCCATGTGTCACTTTTCCTTCATTCAAACACCTGTGAATCAAACTGGGAACTGATACGTGTGATAGGTGTACTTCAGTATCAATTTTCATTCATATAACGCCCTCAATAAACCTCTGCGCCCGTTACCACGTATTAGGCGCGCAACGGTCCACGTCCGGCGGATGTTTTAGGAAAGTGAACAGCCTTCCTTATCGGTCCGGTATTCTGGTCACACGCACGGTACACGGTAGCCCGGTTAAGCTAAGTCCGATCTTGTTCCGTTTCTCACACGTTTTTATAATTTCCGTAGAAATGGCCTTTGCTTTGCTTATTATAAGTGATACCTGGTCAGGTTTGGCAAGACATTTTAAGGGGCTTCAAATAGTACAGTCAAGTATTTAAAACAAATTATTTTTACTAGATCACATGGGATCCGCTGTCTTATATTAGTTACAGGATCAAAAACGCGTTTTAGAACACCAGCGTGTCTGCGTCTTTAGCCTAGGTATTTTCGATTGGATGCTATAATCCATACATTTGAAGTATCCTCTTACCTACTATGCAAAATAATGACGTGTGTTTTATATATAACTGAAATCATATAACTAGTGTTCATAACTTTCTATTCGTATTCCATTAATCAAAAGGAACCTGGTATACATTATGCGATTAAGTGACAGTTTCGCCTAATGCAACTTTACGGCAAAATTATCTTATATACACATACTAGCCGACCCGGCAAACGTTGTTTTTCCATTTAAAAATTAAAAAGAATGTTAAGGATGGACAACCCTTATCACTAAGGGGTATGTAAAATAGATGTTGGCCGATTCTCAGACTTCTCAATATGTTCACAAAATTTCATGGGAATCGATCCGTTTCGGAGGAGTACGAGAACTAAAATTGTGACACGAGAATTTTATATATATCTGATATCAATCCCAGAAGCCCTGCGCCGCTTAAGAAAGTGCGCTAGCAACCTTCAAAAGGTACCCGACGCCGAGGAAGCGACGCAACGTTTTACGGGATTTTTACCGCACTAAATCAAGGTTGCCGTCCTCGGCCACAAAGAGCACTCCGGGATCTCCAAAGGATCGCAACAGGATTTCTCTGAGCGCTTTGCCCCATCGGGTTGCTCCCAGATGGGCGGCTGGACTCACCGCTCCGTCTAGTCTACGACGATTTGCGACCACACTTATATCCGTCCTTCCCAGGATCGTCTGGCTGGACGGTACAAGCTCCCACTCTAGCTGCCCGCAACCCCTCCTTTTAGTCGTCTCGACAACAGGCAGGATATCGTAGCCCTATTCTGATCCCGGAACTACAAAACACAAGAGCATGCTTGAAGTAGATGTTCCTGAATTTATCCAATCCAAACCTACCTTAAATTTTCCTTGACGATTCACACTGAACCAAACGAAAAATAGTGTAAAATATTATTTACCAATGTAGAGCAGTAATAGCCTAATGGTAGAATCTTGCCCTCTCAATCGGGTGGTCCGAGGTTCCAAACCCAAGCACGCAGTACTGATTTATGTGCGTATTAGATACTACTTATCACTGCTTTTCAGTGAAGCAAAACATCGTGAGGAAGCCCCAAAAGTTCTTTAAAAAACACGTTCTCGGAGGTCTGTGAAGCCCACCAATTCGCATTTGGCCAGCACGGTGGACTATGGCCTAAAACTCTCTCATTCTGAGAGAAAACCCGATGAGGTATCTAAATAAATAAACTTTTGTTTGTGGTTGACGGAAAGCTACCATGAGGCGACCTACACACTCCTTATCCCCTTTTTGTCACCACCTCAGAAACACACACATCAAAAAATCTGTTTCGCAAACATCACAACCAGTGTACAATAAATGCAGTAAGAAGTTACAACCGTTGTTTTTAGTGGCATCCAAGCTGGTGATAACATCGCGGTGGCATGCGACCACGCGGCGGCGTGCCACGCTCCAAAACAATACGATCGCTTTTTGCGACCACATGTCGCAATGTGAAGGTCATCGTGAGAAATGAAATTTGCAAAAAGTTTGCAATTATCAGCATTGTGCCTAATTAAGAAACTAGTTTTTGCCCGGTCGAAAATAGTCCAATTAGGAACGGAGATACGCACTTTTCAGTTTACAAATTTTGGATAATATAGACTTTAGCGAGCGCAAACTACAAAATAAGAATTAAATAACAAAAAATAACATGTGCCACAAGGAAATATTAAGAAAAAAAAGGAATAAGAAAATATTGCCTAGTCATAAGAAAAGTTATAAGGAGGAAAATCTTTAAGGCGTCAAATTACTTACTTGGGTTTTTTGAAGTTGTCTACATCAAAATAACTTTGTGTGCGACTTTATTTGTTTATTAGTAAAAACAGAAAAAAATACTGACCTGTTTTCCCCTTACCTACTTGTCCTACTTATATATTTACATGTACCTTCTACCTAGGTATGTACCTGCTACTAAAAATACTATGCACAACTTGTACTTTTTTTGTCCTCGAGGGGAACCTTCAAAAGGTACCCCACACCGTAGGAGCGACACAGGGTTATGTGGGATTTTTATCGCACTAAAACCCCCCGGTGGCTGTCCTCAGCGCTACAAAGAGGACTCCGGGATCTCCAAAGGAATGGACTCTGGTTGTCCTCTCAACGCCTTACCCCATCGGGCTACTCTCAGGTGAGCAGCTGGGCCCACCGCTTCGTCTGGTCTTGACGACAGTATGCGACCACACATACCGCCGTTCTTCGCGGGGTCGCCTAACCGAACGGTTCGAGCACCTTTATCCGCCCGCAACCCCAGAAGCCCCTTTTAGTCGCCTATTACGACAGGCAAGGGATGCCGTAGCTCTATTCTAATCCCGGAGCTACAGGGACGATGCACTACTTGTACTACGAATACTTTCGTCGTCGTCAACCCATTACTGTCCCACTGCTGGGCACGGGTCTTCTCTCGGAATGAGAGAGTTTAGGCCATAGTCCACCGCGCTGGCCAAGTGCGAATTGGTGGACTTCACACACCTCCGAGAACTTTTTTTTTTTTTTTTAAAGAACTCTCGGGTGTGTAGGTTTCCTCACGATGTTTTCCTTCACCGAAAAGCAGTGATAATTAATGTATAATACGCACATAAATCAGTGGTGCGTGCCTGGGTTTGAACCTCGGACCTCCCGATCGAGAGGGCAAGCTTTAACCATTAGGCTATCACTGCTCCTTTACGACGAATACTTTACCTAATAGAAATTGCACCATAACCATCAATCTTCCTAAATATTTTAATGATATCACTGGAGCTGGAAATAGTAAAAAAATGGGTTGTCTGTAAAGTCGGTTTACTGACGATAGTTGAACGTGACAACGTCATAAGAAAATACTAATGGAATGGTTGCATTTTTCAAAAGAAAATTTTGATTTTATTTGTTTGATAGATATTTTGTATGGATATAGAGAAGGAGGTAAATGGAAATCACAATGGAATTGATCAAGTTATATTTATTTGTACGCATAAATACAATTATGTCAATTTTTTGACATAATTGTATTATAATACTTAGCGGGTACTCACTATATGCGGTTTATGAATTCTTATAGAATTCTGTTTGCCGATATTTCGACCCAGTTGCATGGGTCGTGATCACAGCCAAACTGCGGTAGCAGGGAGAGACCGTTGACAAGTCAAAATATCGGCAAAAAGAATTCTATAACAATTTATAAACCACATATCGTGAGTACCCGCTAAGTATTATAATGTATCAATTCTGCAATAATACTAGTCTAAAATCATATTGTATTTATGCGTATAGGCCGATTGTGCCTCTTTGTCACTCGTTCCACGCTCTCGCTTACACTTCAAGCCTTAAATGGAACGCCTCAAAGCGAGGTAACGTCGCATGAGTCATGTTTTTTGGTGCGTGCAGCTGGCTCCGAATTATAAGACGTTGTCACGTCAATAAAAAAAGAAGAAAATCGCTTGACTGAATTAAATCAATACCTTTAGTACAATTTACGTTTTCTCAAAACAATAATTGTTTGCGTTTTCGCCTATACATTGCCGTTTTACGTTTTCGTTTTTGGTCATATTTTGAGTCATAATTTTTTTAAATATTTAGTATATTTTGTAGCTATTTAGTATGTTTTTGTATTTGTACCAGGGATGTACCACCGCCACACCTATTTCTAGCGTGAAGCAGTTCTTAGGTTCTAGGCATATGAAGTTGCTTACAGATGTCCATAGGCGGCAGTAACCGCTTGCCATCAGGTGGACTGCATGCTCGTTTGCTACGTCAGTCAGATAAAAAAAGTTTATTTTAAATAAAATAATTTCAAATATCAATGTAATAATGACTATACCTAATATTATAATCTGTCACTTTTACTGGCCAGTCTCATAATACAAGTAAGTATTGGCAATTCAAAAAAAGAAACAATTATAAATACTAAGATATGATAAGATAATCATTTATTCGATCTGCTTACACACACATTTGGTTATTATACTGGAGTACAATATTAACAAAAAAGAAAAAACAGAAAAGATGGTGTTCAGCATTATGTTGGCATCCGAAGACGGCCAGCGCTGATCTTCCGCAGTGTCCAACCAGGTGACAACACGACGTAACGGCTTATTTAAAAAAAACCTTTTACTGTACTATTATTTTTTATTTTATTTATTTATAAGTTTTTGTACACGGACACATAATAAGGAAACATATTTAAAATAGACATAGTACATTATAGATAAGGTAAAAATACCTTTCTTTTTTAATAAAAATAATAAAAAACTAACGCATGACTGTCTGAATACGTAATAATAGAGTGTTTTGTATTGCAGAGTCATAATATTGATACGTGTTTTTACAATCATAATTTCTAGGGGAATTCGAAAATTTGTCTGACATTTTTGTAGAAAAAATTTTACCCTATATTACTCAGGTTTAACCGTTTTAGAATGTTGTAAGATAAATTTCCTTGAAGCTACGTATATGGTTAAATTGCGCAGTATTTGAATTTTTCAACTGGCAACATTTTCCGTGAATTTTTTTTTACTAAACGCATAATCCATCCAACCAATTATCCTTCAATATTACCTACAATTACATTACGAAAATATTTTTATAATTCAGCTTTTTGTCATAAGATTCATAATGGAGATATTGAAAACTAATTAAGCGCATTTAGCCTCTGTGGAATTTATCATTGCCTTATAATGTAAATCGAATTTATAGGAAAAAATAGTGAGGGGACTCGTTCGCCGTTGCGTCGATAAAAATAAGTGGCTAGAGACATTTCGAGGCCCTAGAGCCCCCTCCCTTCGCAGTACATAGCGTAATTACATACGACGACCGCAGAGGTGTGTCATAACCATATCCAGTGACCAGACTCCGCCCAGCCCTCTAAAAATACCAATACAACATTAAGCTAGACAGATCGTATCGAAATTCGAGACACGCTTTGCCCACACATGTTTTTTTAGCCCGAAGGAATCTCCCGTAAATTCCTGCGAATGCATTAAAATTGTATAGGATATCTGTTTTTGTGCGCGACGCATGTGACGGTTCTCGTACGAGTATATAATTGTAATTAACATAAGATTTCCCGTAATAACCGCGGTGTGCGCGCGCGCATCCAAAATGGCCGCGTCCGCTTTTTGCGCATGCGCGTACGCTGAATATCATAAGCTACGCGAGAGGCGCGCCTCACACGGACGCATTTTTCTCCGCAGCGTAAATATTCATATCAAATATTGTATACCGTCCGATATTAATTACAAATCAGCTTTTTGCTCGCGTTTCGTGTGCTTATAATATTAAATTAAAGCGACGACGCGAGTCACGAAACGAGAGTCGATGAAGCGATATTTTATAAGCGTTTGTTATTAATAATTTTTATTCTGAGAAAAACCGTATATAATATTTAATAACTGGAGAATTTATGCGAAACAGCATTGTTTTATGAAATCAGAGCAACGTTAGCACGCAGACACATTTTTTCCCAAACACGGCCAGTGATTTTATTTTATTTCTGTATAAATAAATCATAACATATCGGCAGCAATGCTGTCATAATAAACCCTTTTCTCACTAATTTCATCATGATAAAAGCTCAGAACTTGAAGCTCAAGCATGAAGAACCAGTTCATAAAATGTTTATTGTCCGAGACAATAGAAAATTATCGGAGAATATATATAAAAATATTCGATGCCACATTAATTGCCATGCCGATCGATGCCAGATGTTTTTAAATAAAATACACTATACAGACCTTAAAGAATTTTTGTTTTATATTTTTGGTATATATAAGTACAGTCAAATATATAGCTGGTAAGTAATTAAAAATAAAATACCATTAATTTTCTTTCCGATATGAAAGTCTATAAAATACTTACTTTATAATTCTTTAAAATAAAAATATAATAACTCTTGTCAATAAATATATTTTCAATAAACTGAACGTTTATTTTCAAATCTTTATACATTATTTAACAAGCAAATAGTAATAAGATGTTAAGTCCGTTTCTTTTAAATTATATAATTATACATATTTCACAGCATTAGAGATTAATAATATAACTTCTTACATCAAATCACCAACGAAAACATAATTACGATTACCATACATTTCCATCGCTATGTGAAACTCACCCCGTGTGCTGTGATAACATCTCCGGAGACACTGCGCTGCCCCGTCTTACGGGGGCGACCCTTACAGGTCACGAGATGGCTACGGGATGGTCACGACACGACCCGTGCAGACTTTTCTTCTCACGTGAGGTTGTTGCTGTGCGTTTCTCACGCGTGCTTGAATTGACTTGCTGTTTGTGCGTTCCGCGTGACTTCTGTAGGAAAACTGCACGACGCGTGATGTATAAGGTTTTTCTTCTCACGCGGGGTTGCGACTGTGCTACACGCGTTTGTGAAGTAACCTGCTGGTTCTGCGTCTTACGTGGAAAAAATATGTTTAAATTACACTTTTGCACGACGTGCAAGGTAGAGAATATCTAACCCCACAGAGAAACAAAAGACGAAATAATTAAGCACAACCCGCGTTCGACATTCGACGACCCGCGTGGCGGAGCGGTTGCCATACCGATCTGACGCGCAATGGGTCTCGGGTTCGATTCCCGACCAGACAAAATGAGATTGAATCATGTTCTGGGTCTGGGTGTTCGTGTAGTCGTTTTGTGTGTCTCCATGGTACCCACGACACACCAGAAGGTGGGCGATGAATGTACAAAGCGTGAATTTTTTTAAACAACCACAACCGAGTGAGGCATGCTAGAAAGATTTTAAGAACAAAAAAAAACAGAAGTCAACTATCTGTCATTGTGATACTGTCAATATACGATTACGTATGAAAGCCTCATTTGGTCAGTGTTAAATATTTCGTTTAGTTTCCTATTTAAACGGAAAATAACATATTTGTTTTGCAAATCAATTTGCACTTATTTTCAAATGACGATTGGCAAATATATGACGAAATATTGTGTTAATTTAACAAACAATAAATATGTTTAATATCGCGAGGTTGTAAAATTGAAATGTTGTACAATAAATTATTCAACAAAATTCTATAATAACTTAAAAGAGATGTGTAAATTATTAAGGAATTTTGCTTTTTTGACAAAACTTCATCTTCTAACAGTCGCAAAAAGGTAGAGAAGGGAGACAAAAGACATTATCCTCTTACCCGTCCAAATCTACGAATGAATCGGAAATCCTGCATTATGCACTGGTCTTGACGGATGAGTACAGTTGACTATGAATAGCAGTGACAACATACCATGTAGTTATATCTCAACTTAATAAAAAAACAACCAAAACAAAAAAAAATATGTCCAAAAAGAACATTGTTCACATACATGGAAACTTAAATAATTCACTTAAATGCTATTAAATACTTTTGAGCATGCATGAGCCTATGTAGTAGGTACTTAACAATTTTTATAATTTAAAATATAAGAATTGAATACATATACTTAAATAGGGTAAACAGCATAAAGTTATGATAAACAAGCACATCGTAACATAATTTTGCGTGTTGAACATTGGCGGTAGGCAGATAAGCATACCGCTTCGCACAAATAAAAGATGTAATATGGATGAGCCTATCAGAAACAACTATAATGTTATATTTTAAGATTCTACAATTTAAGTATATTTATGGTTATTTTAATATAATGACGTTAAAAATATTTTTAATTTTAATGATGGTGCAGGAAATTTTGATGTACGAAACAAAATACGAAAGTATACGAAGGTATTTTAACTAGGACTATAATTAGTAGGTATTTTAACTAGGATTTAATTTTAAGAAGTAGCACAGTAAGTACTTACAAATCTCGCGTCCCGTAACCTGTAAAGCCTTACAACTGGACTCGTACGCTGCACTGCACGAAGGCTCAGTTTTTGTCCACACGCGTAACACGATCGACCCATCTCATAATTTTACCTTTTTTCCACCGATCCTGCCCGAGCCTTATTAAGCCCTGATCGGCTCCCCGATTACGTTCGTATCGTAAACGCTGATTGACAGTTGCTATTGCTATCAATCGGCTCAGCTTTTATCGTACCTAAAATTGTAATTAGATCTGTGATTTTAATATTTCTCGTCGCTATAGGTCATATACGTAGAAAAAAAAACACATTTTTTCATTTTTATTGGATATGTTATAGCTTTGAAATAATAGAGACAAGATATATTTTCAACAAGATTATGCTCTAATAATTTATTAAGGCGCAAGTAAACACAGCCGTACATAGTAAAATTAAGACACTCTGTTATACTTTTCGTAACAAATTAATTTATTACATTTTTTTGCTTTGCCTTACTTTTTTGACAAAAAATACTCCTTTTATTTCCCTATTAAACATTAATCACAATGCTAGTTTTAGGTAAGGAACAAAAATTATTTAAGCATTCAAAACTGTTAATTAGCTTAGAATTGTATTCTGTTAACCGTTTCTCTCCTAGCAGCTCTAATTAACTTAATTCCCATTAAACACGTAATACGGCCTATGTGACATGTATCGCAGACTACCCCATTTGTTAGCTACAGTTTGTACTTGCCGATAGAACCTTACGCTGAAATAATTCGACGTTGCTTGCATGACCAATTAGTTGTTTCTGATTTTATTCGTGTAATTAAAATATCTTTCCTTGTATCACCGGATTTATGGGAAATGGGATGATAATAATCCGTAGGAGAACGAAAGTTATCGACATAGCTCTCAGAATTAGTAGGATGAAGTGGCAATGGGCAGGCCACATCGTTCGTAGGACAGATAACCGATGGGGTAGAAGATTCCTCGAATGAAGACCACGTCTCGGCAAAAGGAGTGCAGGCCGCCCCCCGACTAACCGCGGGTAACGGCTCCTAACGGGTAACCGCTGGATTCAGATGGCTCAGGACCGGTCGAAGTGGCGCAGATAAGGGGAGGCCTATGTCCAGCAGTGGACTTTCAAGGGCTGATGGATGGATGGATGGGATGATAATTGCAGCCGTGGAAAATTATGACGTAATAAGTATGTTCTATTTTTACGTAACTTGACTTATAGAGCTCAATTCTGTTAATCTTAAGAAGATTGTACTAAATATGAGAACAACTTATCAATAAGTTATTTTAACATCATTGTTATTATATACATATTATTGCAACCTTGTTACTTGCAGTTTGAACGCTTTTATCAATACATATTTTTTTACAGCTTCTATTATTCAGGCTGAAAAACCGTTTTACTCAAGAGGTATAAAGATATTATACAATTTAGTTTCCCCATGGATAGATTCAGAGAGCAGTGATAGCCTAATGGTAGAAACATCGATCGGGAGGTCCAAGGCTCAGCCCAGGCACGCGCCACTCATTTTTCTAAAATTATGTGCGTATTAGGAATTAATTATCACTGCTTTTCGGCGAAGGAAAACATCTCGAGGAAACATACACACCCGAGAGTTCTGTAAAAAAAGTACTCGGAGGTGTGTGAAGTCCACCAATTTGCACTTGGTCAGCGCGGTGGACCATAGTAAAAACTCTCATTCTGAGAGAAGACCCGTGCCCAGCATTGGGACAATAATGGGTTGACGAGAGAACATACTTGTACTTTACAAAACTAGTCAGAAAATATCAAATTAGCATACGTCTCAATTATTTATATTTAACATAATTGTCGCATGTAAAGATATAACGCTTTATAGTTTAACTCCCGTAGCACCACCACCACTTTTTTTGCCTAATAACTTACTTATCCGGGGTGTTTCAGCCTTTTTTTTTTGTTTTCGAGTGGGAAACCTTCAAAAGGTACCCGACGCCGTGGGAGCGACGCAGGGTTATGTGGGATTTTTACCGCACTAAAACCCCCCCGGTGGCCGTCCTCGGCGCTGAAAAGGAGGACTCCGGGATCTCGAAACGACTTCAACCGGAATCCTCCGAGCGCGTTGCCCCATCGGGCTCCTCCCAGATGGGCGGTTGGGCCCACCGCTCCGTCTAGTCTTTACGACGGTATGCGACCACACATACCGCCGTCCTTCCCGGGATTGCCTGACCGAACGGTTCGAGCTCCCACTCTAGCCGTCTGCAACCCCGGGGGTGTTTCAGCCTAGTCTTCAGGGATAGCCTCGGCCTCAGCTGAGGTCGACCTTATGTAGTGTTTCATTCTTATGTGGGGTTGATTACAGGTGCCCATGAAAAGAAATGTCTTTGCTTAATATAAGCCCACAGGGAGGCCCATCTTAGACTATGCTGGGGCCCTTGGGCACACAAGATTTCAGGGCCCTTTTGGAATGTAAAGAAAGTATAATGTACTTTTTACATTCTAAAAGGGCCCTAAGAACTTTCGTGCAACAAGAAAAGTGTAATGCGCCCGACCATATTTTGATATTAAGTGTGAGAAAAATTGTCGGCCCTTCGGTGCCCTCTGAGGATGCAGGCCCTGGGCACTAGCCCCGAGTGCCCTTATGGTAAAGACGACATTGTACGGAGGCACTATATTGTTAGTTAGTGCATGTACGATTGCTGCTTCTATAATACACATAAAACAATGATAATTTTCAATGTGTGACTTGTCTAGGGTTTCATTAATGGAAGCCTAGACAAATATTGTTACACTGTAATTTATAATAACTAACAATAAATTCTACCGTATTCTATACCCTATCGCCTTAAGGAGGAAAACTCCTAATTATTTAAATGAAAATCGTCCTTCAGACATTGTGATGGGCGACGCGAGCGGACAATGAACGCCGCCATAAGCGGAGCGGACGCGACTGTTTAGGCGGGCGCGTGTGCGGGCATACTGATGTAAGTAGGGTGGCGATCTTTCAACGAACTGTAGGACACATTACGCTTTCAGAAGATTCCGGTTGCGGTCGTTTTAAGATCCCGGAGTCCTCCTTATAGCGCCGAGGACGGCCACCGTGGGGTTTTAGTGCGGTAAAAATCCCACATAACCCTGCGTCGCTCCCACGGCGTCGAGTACCGTTTGAAGGTTTCCCCCTCGAGAACAAAAAAAAGACACATTACGCTTTAACATGTAACAACTAATCACGATATGTGTTTTTTTCCGATATTATGACCTAGTATTTGCCAGGTTTTACCTGGACACAGCCGTAACGCTATGATAATAATATATTTAATTAAAATTACAAGTGTTAAAGTTTGTGAGGATGCCTTTGTTACTTTTCCACACAAAAAATACTGGTCCGAATTTGCTGAAATTTGCCACACAGACAGCTTATGACTTAGATTAAAACATGGAATACTGAATGCCATGGTAAAGGTGATCGAGGCGAGCGAAACCACGGGACAAGCTTGAAATTGTAAAAATAATGCATAACATTTAATATTTTGATGTTTAATTTTTAAGTTTATTGTGTATCATTCATTGTGCATAAATATGATTTCTTTCTTTCTTCTTTCTTGTAAGTGATGGTATTTTGTAAACCAAACCATTTTCATAAGTTTTGTCCATTGGCAAACTCCGTTGGAACATACGAAGGAGTTCTGCAATAAATGATAGAAAAAGTTTTTCCTTGCTTCGGTTTAAAGATTTACAAAGTAAAGACTTTGCAAAGTATATTGTATGAAAAAATATAACTTGAAATAATAAAATAACTTAGTATGTATATTAATTAAGTATTTAATATCATTATGTTCTGTGTATAGAAGATTTAATGTTATTGTAATCTCAAATTTTAAATTTGATACAAGATAAGTAAGATATTGTCATATTAAAGGAAATTCTTTAAAGAATTATGAAGACAGTTACAGAAAATAAAGTAATTAAAACTTCATAGTCACCCTATGAAAATTTGACGCGCGAAACCAATTATGGCTTACGTTATTAAAATAATGCGCTCATAGAATGTACATTCGCAAAATATTTATGTGCAGACCCCATTGAATTGTAATGGTTGTTTTTCTAAATAGGCACGTTAAACTTTTCAAACAATTGTAACCTAAGACACGCCTGGTAATTGTTTTTGTTGGATTACTGTTGAATTAATTAATTGTAAGACACATTTAGGTACTAGCTGCGGCCCTCGGGTTTACCTGTTTAAAGATGTTGACATTCTGTGTGGTTTTACTCTTAAAGCACCACGGTTATATGTATTTATGCTTTTTTATCTGAGTGAAGTAGTAATCCTCCGGAGGTGTGTGGAGTCCATCAATTCGTACTTGGCCAGCGCGGTGGACTATGGCCTAAACTCTCTCATTCTGAGCAAAGACCTACGGGTCAGCAACAGTGGGACAATAATGGGTTGTACCTCCACTGGTCTGACATGTAAAGTGTTCCGGCTTCGATCCCTGGCTAGACAGATATATCTTAATTCAATTTCTACGTTTATGTACATCTTTGGGTTTTCAAGCACCCACAATACAAGACATAGTTCTAGTGTGTGGCAATGATGTATAAAATGGAATGAAATGTCTTTACGAGTATTTTTATAGGCCTACGGGGGGCACTCACAAAAAGTCAATTCCAATATTTTTTACATTACTACCAGATCGGAACACGACCACACCTGAGCCGTCAAGAAATTATACCCTATAGGTACATATTTTAATATATATATATTTTTACTATCTATTTTGACCTCCTCCTCCTCCAGTATCCTGCCTTACATTTGTAGAAAGCATTATTGTTATTAACTTGTGCCCAGCTGTGGGACACCCTTAAAGACGGATTAAACGGATCATAAGTAAGACAATTCATTGCAGGCATCATTTCAACTGTACACTCGATATATTTCGTTTTACGAGACTTCTTACTGCCAATACCATTACTGCTGGTTTAAATTGGCGATGTTTACGAGTTTTCCCGTAAAATCCAGGTCGCTCCCGCGGGAACTGTCGTCCCGTATTCGGAACTCCCACCGCCCGGGACGTCAGTTATCCTTTATATTACGTCAAAATGTACGTCAGGAAAATCTTCGCCTAAATGTGTTACGTCGTTCATTTCGGATTTTATTTAAAGCTTTACTTGTTGACTTAGTTTCGCGCGCGGGTTTGTTCGCAAGGTGTTATTGTTAGTAAAGTAAGTATACAAGGCGGAAATGAAATTATATGAAATGAAATGTCTTTATTTTGTATAGGCCTACGGGGGCACTTACAAATTGTCAGTTATATTTTTTTTTCTTACACTACCACCGGATCGGAACGACAACTGAGAAGTTCCGTCATGAAACTCAGCGGGTTTGTCTTTTTTGTTATTTATATCTATTTTTTTTAATGTAATTACAATCATTTTTTTTTACATGGTAATGAAGTGGTAAGTAATAAGTGGTAAGACGTATATGGGTCGGTCGAGGAGTTTCTACCGTCACATCGATTTCTAGCATGATGCCATTTTTACTTTTCGCTGGAAGGGTGTGACTGCCAGCTCATTTTTATATGAAACTACCTATATTAGTCCTCGGGAGTAGCAACACATTTGTTATTGACTTAAGATAGAAACTATGTTCTATATTAATATCTTTATAGATATCC
The DNA here is from genome assembly GCA_949699795.1 of Spicauda simplicius. NCBI lineage: Eukaryota > Metazoa > Arthropoda > Insecta > Lepidoptera > Hesperiidae > Spicauda > Spicauda simplicius. The sequence continues at coordinate 2,486,461 of OX453068.1, forward strand.
CTGGGTGGCAGTGACCACTTACCATCAGGTGAACTGCGTATTCGTTTGCAATCAGATAAAAAATAAGCGATAAAAAATCTGTTCAACTTAAGACATAGCTGCTATTCAACGAGGTAATGTTGCCAGCATTCTGGGAACTCATCCTATGGACAGTAATTTAGATGCAGATTTTTATTTTTGTTTATCTTAAATTTAAGTTATTTTTTTGTATATACACATAATTATGAAACTTAAGGCAAATATCGAAAAAAACACGAACAACGAACCGGAACTAAATAACGGGTTCTACAGAAATTAGTATTGCAACCCGGCGACAGCATAGCTGATTGTCGATAGCCAAATCCCGCTCCTCGGTACCGACTCCGAAATGGCATATCGTTTGTCGTTCGAATCGACAATGTTGCTCGCTTGAGTAATTTGTTATGGCAAGTAGAACAAAGTATTAGGAAGCTTGTAAAGGCTTCATACTTCTATCATGGGAGCAGAAAGTGTAAGAATTACTTAATTTTAAGTGAATTCAAGTAACAACGTGATAAACTCTATCACAGTTTTGGAAAGGATGGAAAACACTTTCCAAAGCCGTGGAAGAGATTATCAGACTATTGAGATCTCCTGTTGGGTATAGACCTCCTCTGAATGGCGCCACTTTATCCGATCCTGCGCCTTCTTAATCCAGCAGTTCCAGGGAATTCAGGGTTCTCGCAGTCTTTTTCAAGTAATTGGTAAATCTGGTCAAAAATGAAATGTGCTGCTTTTGCATTCACGTGGTTGCGAATCGAGGACCTTTCTTTCTCTCTCTCGGACTCTTGTTGTTTCATTTGACTTTTTTTTACTGTAATGGTAAGCTTAGTTCGTGTATGGAAACGACATAAAAAAACTTCTATTATTATTTAAGTACCTTTAATTAATTAGTATTTGGTGTTCCTATCTAAAATTATGTCACTAAATGTGTATTTCATAAAATACGCTTTATTACATTAATAAACAAACGCATTAACAAAAAGTTACATTCATTAATGTAAACTAAAAAGATCGTTCTTTTAAGTTTACAAAAATGCGTGTAAGAAAATTAATTTTATTAAGAGATAGATTAAATTAGATTGGAATAATATCATATTTATTTCATGCATTTCTTTAAAATTAAGTACCTTACTTCACACATGAAATACCTTTTCATGCAACCAACAACATTATAAGGTAAAGTATTCGAAATTAAAGTTATAAGAATAAACAAAAAAATAATTAATTGATTATTTATCTGTGATTTTTGACGATACTCATTTGGTTGACACTGAATTATTGTTTTTATAGTTAATTTAATTTATGACATTGTTTTGAATTATTTGTATAATTTTATAATCCATTGAGAATATTTCCATTTCATTTTATTATTACTGATTTACTGCCGTTTATTGATGACATCTAGATAACAATAAAGAATTATTACTAATATTTATTAAATATTTAGAAATGATTGTTTTTTGCTAATTTAATCAATTAACATTACTCGGATCATTAGTGGGAAAATTAAGTGCACTAACGAATTGGGATCACCCGTGATGTTAGTTTTAAGCCTATGTATTAAATAAATATAAAATACATCGCAATATAAAATACAATCTATATCCACTCATTTACCGTATATGTAAATCAAAATTGACTGATTTCTTACAAAATCTAACTTATGATGAGACCGAATTACTTATTTCTACTGCCTAATCTAACTCGTACATACATAATCTCGCAAGCGTACAAATACACAAACGCACACACACCTACATACACACACACACACACACACACACACAGCCACACACACACACACACAGCCACACACACACACACACACACACACACACACACACACACACACACACACACACACACGAACAAACTCGAACACACTTATGCTGAGCACACGCATACACATGAAAATGAAAAATGATATATTGCATTTAAATGTAATAAATCATTTTTCATTTTTCACACATACACATACAAATACAAACACGCATACACCTTAACTACTATACATAATATAATACAACTAATCTAAGTATTATCATTAGTTTCCTAAGTTTATTGTGACGTACTCCGAGGTGGGCGTAAATAGTAGCGACACAGTTCAACACTATTGATGCTGTTTACGAACATTACAATTGTAAATAAAATAAATCTTTTAAATCTTTTTTTTTAATATGCCCCCAGCGTTTCGGGCACGCTTGCCAAGGGCAACAATTTTGATGAAGTTTTTTGTATTTAATGTTTTTTTTTTCTTTTCTTTTTAGTATAATTGTTAGGTATTATAATTATTTGTGTAGGTTATATGTATTAGTTTTAGATAGGTTATATTATATTTAAATATAAAATATTTTGTCATAAATACATCCTACAAAAATTGACTTCAAAACATATGTCATGTGAGGGTTTGCAAGGATACCTTTCTACCTTGACAAGCAAACACGTATTAAAATGCCTGCCTGCATACTTTACATATTCATTCTGCTACCACCCAATTTGGTAAAACGTGGTAGACCCAGTACATTGGTTTAAATAACATCATTGGTGGATTTAATGATGTTGCATGAGATAAGGATATGGGTAAGGCATGTTGTGTAATTTATATGATCTTTAATCAAAATTCTTGTGCGATTTACCTGTATAAGTGCTTACAAATTACAGTTTCGATTATTGTGATGTATAACAGGGTTAAAGAGGCCACAGTATGTTTTTTCCTCATGGACTAATTATCAAGTGAATGCTGTCAAAATTTGAATTTAGAATAAAGTAAAAAAAATGTTATGAATAAATTACCAGTATTACCAGGCTATAAAAGTTTACTAGCTTAAGTGATTTAACGCATTTTATCTGTAAGTTGCCATTTTAAGAAGATAAGGATAACTATTGTTGGGTACAACCCATTATTGTCCTACTGCTGGGCGCGGGTCTTCTCTCAGAATGATAGAGTTTTAGGCCATAGTCCACCGCGCTGGCCAAGTGCGAATTGTTGGACTTCACACACCTTCAAGAACTTTTTTTACGGAACCCTCGGGTGTGTAGGTTTTCTCACGATGTTTTCTTTCACCGAAAAGCAGTGTTAATTAATTTCTAATACGCACATAATTTTAGAAAACTCAGTGGTGCGTGTCTGGGTTTGAACCTCGGACCTCCCGATTGAGAGTTTCAACTATTAGGCTATCACTGCTCTAGTTAGTTAGCTCTAGACTATTACTAAACATTAAGACGTCGGATAGAGGATCCTAGAGAGACTACAACACCACCATCGCATCACCAAATGTTAGGGATCGGAAGATATGCAATTCTTTTACTAAAAAACATCTACACACGGAAATGTTTTTCATAGATCAGTTGAATAACCATTATTATAATGCGTCATATTTCCTTGTTTACATTCAAGCCCGTTCCGTGACCAAGTACTTCTTGTTATAATAAACAAAAACAATAATATTTTATGATGCATAAACCGAATGCAAAAAACACAAGAGAACATTATAAAATAGAAACCAATCAATTAAAATTTTTATGACGTCCCGACGGTTTGTCAATGGCCGTCCGTTATCAATCAAATGTCCTCATTGGTTGAGATCTGACCAATCGCAAAGCAGAAATTATTGAACATCGAACAGTATTTATGCCGAATATACGTACACCAGAGTAAATAGACCTCTGTTACTGCGTGTACTGGCTGGATGGCGTCAACACTTAGTATCCACGACCGATAAAATTTACGAAAAAATATCAATAAAGTTTATTTTTTAAAATAGTTCAGGTATATTAAAATAAATTCATGCTCATTTTTTTTCATTTTATTACAAAAAATGAATTGAATTTTGGCTTTGTTTATTTTCGCTAGTAAACATACTTTTCAAAGAACCGAAAGAAACTTGTTCATTGTTTTTGAATATCAAATTTTATCCCTGCAGTTCAATAACTAACTTTATTTTAACTATTGATCTCTTATCTTGTCCACCACTTGGCCAGCGCGATGGACTATGGCTTAAAACTCACTCATTCCGAGAGAAGACCCGTGCCCAGCAGTGGGACAATTATGGGTTGACAACAACGATCTCTAAAGCGTATTAACCTTAATTTTAATTAGTGATTTAACTCGAACCATGTAGAGTCCGACTCCAAAGCACTCCTTCTGTTTCCGTTGATGTCGTTGTAAGCTGACGACTGACGAAGAAAATTCAGGAGGTAAACAGCATTGTCTTCCATTATAACATCGACATCCACTTCGGCTGCCAACATGTCATGCAAGCTGATAAAATCGGAATTTGGGGTAGCCATGTCCAGCAGTGGACATCAAAAGACTTACAAATAGATAAAACACAAGTTTTTTTTCTTTTTTATAATAGTGAAGTAGCAAACGGGCATGCAGTCCACCTGATGGTAAGTGGTTACTGCCGAACATGGACATCTCTAAGCAACTTCATATACAACATGGGTTCTATATAAAGTCAATTACAGACGCGTTGCTACTCCTGAGGACTAGGCTGGTCGCCTCATATAAAAGTGTGTGACGGCAACCACACCCTTCCATCGAAACGCTAATCATATTCACTTATTTTATTGAATAAAAAGTTCGCTATAAAATTAAATGCAGAGTGATCACACAGGTCTACTTAAGCTGGTCGAGTTGTATTCATTTCGCACGGCAATGACAGGCTAGGTGTAGTTTTTGTGCGTCTGTACAGGTCGTGTTCTTATTTTGAGTTTAAAAATAGTAATGTAATCGAATTAATTTTTTGTTCTGTAAACATCGATTGAGGAATATTTATGACGTTTTAAGATTTTAGCATTCAATCAACTATGAGAAAGATAGGACTAACCATATATATCTTTCACTTTTCTCATAATTATACTGAACTATATGGCCAGTAGGCCCGCTGTTTCGGTGTGCAGCATTAAGACTCTTTTCTTGTTATTGTAGTGAAATCTATGGTCGGCCGTACAGCCGTAACAGAATAGCCTGTTTTGGTGTGTAGCAAAGTTATGGTTGTTTTATGTTAACGTCTAATATAAAACAACCATAACTTTTCATTTACCTACTTTCATAATAATGGAGTAGTAAACGAGCATACAGTTGACTTAAGGGTATGTAGCGACTGCCTACCATCGACATTCGTAATCAATTCTGTCAAGTCCGGAGGTTGGCTCCAAATGAGTTGCTAGTCTTAAGCACGAAGCTGGAATGCCTCGAATAAGTATATCTCTTACATTTCCTTCATTAACCCAGATGAAGTTCTATTAAGTCTATAGACTTTTTAATAATTAACGGATACTCACGATATGCGGGTTTTAAATTCTTTAAAAATTCTTTTTGCCAATTCTTAAAGAATTCAAAAACCGCATATCGTGACGTGAGTCCCTTCTAATTATTAAAATATATCAATTCCGCGATAATACTAGTCTAAAATCTTATATCTACAGACTTTTGCCAGATGTGGATAGAGACCTGTGCCTAATTTGTGTTTATGTACTTTTTAATTATTATATGCAAAACTAGTAAGAAATCTTCAAACTCAAGAATATTTTTTTTATAAGATTAAAGTAGCAAACGAGCTTGAAGTCCTGATAGTTAGAGGTCACTGCCGCCCAAGGACTCCTGTAAACAATTTCATACAGAAAATGAAGTTCTATCTAAAGTCTAATACAGATGCGTTGCTACTCCCGAGGACTAAGATGGTCGCCTCAAATAAAACTGTACGTGAAAGCACACCCTTCCATCGAAACGCAAGAAATGCTTCACGATAGAAATAGGTGTGTTAATGGTACTTACCCAGGCGAATTACACTGTTTCTACCACCTACATATTCATAGAGCTTTTGACGAACCGAGTAGTGAACAAAAAAACAAATTCAATTTATATATTTTTATTTTAAGATAGGAAACGAAAAGGAACATTAATTATTACAATTACAAAAAATACTTCAGGTCTTTCGATATTTGTACAGTTAGCGCGAAATACTAGGTAAGTACTTAGGTATATTTAAATTCCATGAAAAACTAATTAAGAACGTATTTTTCTTGCAAACTGTACAAATTACAAAATAACCGTTATTATACCGAAAGTTAAATTATAAATGCTTCAAAATTTAATTAAAATAAACGCCTAATTTTACTAAACATTTTGATAAACTTATATCGACAAATATCGATATAGAAATACGTTAGATAAACAGTCTCGAACAAAAATGACACCTAAACTTGTCGTCAAATTTACGTAGTTATTTATAAATGGTCATAACGACCATATATTTTAGCAATACAAACTTATGTCCATGATTTAAAGTTGTATTTACAACGTCTAAAGCAAAAATAATGAAATTTTACTACTTGAATGAGCGCTCAATTTTGATATTGAGCGCTCTTTTTCACCGGACAGTTTTGAGACGCTGAATGTGTATCTTGGGTTTTACTACAGCGATGTTAACAAAATTTTAAGACATTTTTTTGTGTCGTATAAGCAACTTTTTTTGCAACTGATTAATAGAATTAGGCCTTTGAACATTTTGTTTTAACTTCACTTCTTAACAAAGAAATAAAGTAAAAATTGGAGCATTCCGACGCCGTTTGGCTAAATTTAAAACTAGAATACGCAAAGAATATGAACAAAAGATAAAAAATAAGTCTAACAAAATTCATACTAACAATTTGTTATGCACTTATTATAAAAAGAAAAATATATACTAATACATAATATAATTAAAAATTTTACATTGTTCATTTATAGAAAACATCTTTCTATTGAACATACATTTTGGTAACTGATTCATATTTTTTATTAAGACGAAATATGTATGCACTATTAAAAGTTACGAACGAAAACATTTTTACAATATGCTTCTTGGTGTTTAAATGGCATTAGAATGAGTATAATTTGACAACCCAAACCGCGTTCGCCATACCGATCTGACACTGTGGGTTCCAGGTTCGATACCCGGTCAGACATAGCGAAATGGTGAATTTAGTTTTTTGTTTAGGTTTGGGTCTTTATGTGATCGTCTTTGTATGTGTCCATAACACCCACCGCACAAAAATATGATTGTGAGGCTATGAGTGTAGAAAGTGGTATTATTATAAAATTGTTGGTTGATTTCCTTTTAACGATTTTATCAAGTAAAATAAATTATGTAAATGTTGACTGACAGTGTGACTCGGGAAATGTCAATAACAGAGCTGCAGAAAATTCGACGGGTTTACATTTTTCGCTATAATATTTATTTCCATATAAAACTTTCTCATACTTACATAAAAAAGTGTACGTGTACAATGTTGTCGTACATTAAGAATTTTTTTTTTTGCATTTTTTGCCACGCTTAGTTTAGACGTGACATTATTAGTACCTTGTCAATTTTGTTTATGCATTAAAATTTTAAATACAATAACAAACTTACATGTAAGAAACACATGAGAAAGATTATTCAACCGTACTAAATTAAAATACAGAAGAACAATAATACGTTTGGTAAAAAAAATATTATGACCTTACTAAGAACAGACTAAAAAAACTATTTATTTAACTACAGCCTATAATTATGAAATCTAGCAATTGAACATTAGCAATGAAAGTCAGTTTATAATTTTAGAATTCGACGAGATTATAAGTCTCAATAAAATTTATAATTTAAAATGTAATTAAAATAAAAAACCTTTAAACTTCGAAATGTCACAGATAATCGTAAATTCAAAAACTCAATGGCAGTATATTTATAACGACAATATATTTCATCGAGTATTTTGAAAAAAGAACTCAATAATAAAATTGAATTTACAACTGCACTGTGTTTCAAATTAAACTTTATAATTATTTTAATCATAAATATGTTTTCTTAATGAATACACATTATTAATATTAAAATTCGATCTACATTGAATACATAATTTAAATATGAAAACAAAAACCATTTTCTAATGTCGATAATTTTATAACATATAAATTACATATTTATAACAAAACCCCTTGTTTGTTTATTATAATTAGTTTCCAACTAATTCAATATTATGCGTTCCTTTTAGAGATGTTCATTCCATTTAACTCATTTATAAGACAAAAAGGCCCCCATTGGTAAGACAAAGACCAGTTGAAAACAATACTTTTAATAATTTATAATTATGTAATTATAGTTACTTACAATGTTAACTTTTTATGACCGAAGGAAATGTTACGGTTTGTTATTTTATTAATAAGAATAGCAAAGAGACTTAGAGGATACTTTTTTAACCAATTGCCTGAAGACGTTATAATTAATTGTAATATCGTCTCGTCAACCCATTATTGGCCCACTGCCGGCCACGGGTCTTCTCTCAGAATGAGAGTTAAAGTTTACACGTGAAGAAGTAACAAACATACACACTCACAAACTTTCGCCTTTATAATATTAGTGTGATGTACATAAACAATATTTTTGTGATAACGGATTTTAATGTCGCGAGTTAAGAAATAAAAACAATGTATCGTAAATACCCGTTACATATCAATTCAGTGATATTAGTATTTTTAAACTTTAAGCCAAAGAAAGGCGAAGCGCTTTTCGATTAAAAGTACGTAGTCACCTTCGCTTATGAACATTTGCAAATGCATCGCCGTCTTTGAAAGTAGTAACATTACGTATTTGTACAATTGTACATTTAACATTAGTACATTATATTCAAACGAGTTATCCATTGTCTAAAGATACACAAATAAGCACGGTACATAATGTGGATGGCGATTATAATCATTGACGCGTAATAATTGCTCCCTAGTGTACCTAATACACGTCCCTGTAGTTCCGGGATCAGAATAGGGCTACGGTATCCTCTGCCTGTCGTAAGAGGCGACTAAAAGGGGCTTCCGGGGTTGCGGGCGGCTAGAGTGGGAGCTTCAACCGTCCAGCCAGGCGATCCCGAGAAGGACGGCGGTATGTGTGGTATCGTCGTATAGACTAGACGGAGCGGTGGGCCCAGCCGCCCATCTGGGAGGAGCCCGATGGGGCAACACGCTTAGAGGATTCCGGTGGTGTTTGTTGGAGATCCCGGAGTCCTCTTTTTAGCGCCGAGGATGGCCACCGGGGGGGTTTTAGTGCGGTAAAAATCCCACATAACCCTTCGTCGCTCCCACGGCGTCGGGTACCTTTTGAAGGTTTCCCCCTCGAAAACAAAAAAAAAAAAAAAAGTGTACCTAATACACATACATTAAATTTATGTCGGCCATTTTTGTATGCAATCTATATACTATAAATAATTAATAATATATTGTAATGTTTAGTAGAATTTGAATAGTCTGCATTTGACTCTTTCCCGAGCTTAACTGTCAATTTTAACATATTGTGATTTTATGATAAAACAGAAAAAACACATACAATGTGTCGCCTATAGTGGCGCAAATTGGCAACTAACCTTTTTATAGCATAACTGACAAAACTATAAATTTTATAAATACACTAAAAGCTACTTATTCACTGGTGATATCTTTCTCTTATATGGCGTGAATGAAAACAAAACCCTTAGGCGATTGACACGGCACCGCGCACCGCCGCGAAAGGCGGTAGCGGTAGAGCGGTTTTCGTAGCGGTGCCCCGCGCGGTAAGGCGGTTTACGCGCCTGTATGCGCGGATGGACCGATCTCCGAAATAAACTTTTCGACATCGAAATCCATTTTTATTAAATTGCACCAATTGGTTAGGTTAGGCCCGTGTATGAGACGCCGCCCCTCCGCGCTGTCGCCCGCGCGGCGGAGCGTTGGTGGTAAGAACACCGCTGGACTGTGCGGTCAGTCGGTGTAAGCGTGTCACCAACGGATTTATTAGACCTCAATATACGAGATCCGCTTCTCCGTCAACCGCGGCGGTGCGCGGTGCCGTGTGTAAATCGCCTAAATGATCAGCAGTACTCAACGTAAGCTGACGCACAAACAGGAGCGCCGGATATTTCTATTCGTAGTGACTACATCCACGAAAAACGAAATATTTGGCCATAAATTCAAGAAAATGGCCCCAATTATTTATCCCGCGATGAGTGAATAAGAAGCTTAAACTGTATATTTGTAAACCACTTATAATGGGGTTACCATTCTAAGTGGTTTAAAAATTGTCGACGAATTTACATACGATATTATTGACTGATGGAATACCAGAATAAACAACATGGAGTCTATTAGTTTTGTAGCTTAATGTATAACAATAATGCAATAACTTGATTTCGAATACATATAGTATATCCCTATATAAACATTAATAAGGTTAATTGTAGTAATATCGGCGCTGGGACGAAACCGTACGAATTAAATTGTTCAGTTAACTAGCGCTATCACTACATAGTATAAAACAAAATCGCTTCCCGCTGTCAGTCCCTATGTATGCTTAGATCTCTAAAACTACGCTACGGATTTTAATGTAGTTTTTTTTAATAGATAGAGTGAGTCAAGAGGAAGGTTTATATGTATTCATGCATCCAACACTGATAATTTTAGATTTTTTGACTTTTAGGCGGAACGAAGTTCGCCGAGTCAATTTGTTAAAAATATAGTGGTATGGATCGGATCGCCGCTAAAGAAATGTACGTATGTTCTATTTGATGGTGGCAAAACTCTTTGTGATTGAACTTTGGGTTCACCAGTGCCATATTTATTTGTATAACAGCGATTTTTTAATATGTGGTAGAACCCATTGGAGTTAGCCCGGAGAAGTACCACGGCCATACCTATTTCTAGCGGGAAGCAGTTTTTGCGTTTCGATGGAAGGGTGTGGTTGCCGGCATACTTTTATATGAGGCGACCATCTTAGTCCTCGGGAGTAGCGACTCATCTGTGATTGACTTCATATAAAACCCATATTCTATATGAAGTTGCTTACAAATGTCCATGGGCGGCAGTGACCACTTACCATCAGGTGGACTGCATGCTCGTTTGCTACTTCAATCAACTATAAAAAAATCTTTGGGTTACAATTACCCTACAATTTTAAACGTAAGGTTTTACCTATGCTCCGATTTACCGCACTAACCCTATATTTACTAGTAATTACAATGTTTTGTATAATTGTACACTCAATACAGTTTAATTTCAACATTTCCCTATAATTGAATTGCATACGTGCAATTTATAATTGGCAAGGACTATGCAAGATAGCGCAATAATTTTAACTAGTTAGTAATGATTCTACTAGACAGTTGAGGCATTTTTAAATATTTAAGAGGCTTACGCACTATCCATCTGTCACCTACCTGTCCATGCACATTGTAGTAACAACAAAATTTTTAGCATCTTTGACTTTTAAGTCTGTGCATAAAAAAGGCTAATATGAATGAACCTTTATGTGTGCTTTACTATTCTTAGCCTGTATGTCATCCCTTATTTATTTACCGTCATTCGCCCAGTCAACCACTGATTAACCACTGCTAACAAATTAAATTAAAATTGGGTGCGTTCCATTAGACGTTCACAAAGCGCACGCTCACGACCACAGTTTTTCCCGTTCCATTAGTTTGTGAGCTTTACTGACGGATTCTCTACTGGAACTATCACTTCGACCCACTTTGTTAGATTGGTCATCGTGAGCGTCGCGTGGGCGTAAGTCATGACGTCATGAGTGACGTATTCGCCGCGACCACAACGACCGCGGTCATCTTGTGGAACGACGTCTTGGGCGTTTGGGGCTTTGTAAGCGTCATCTGGAACGCGCCCATTATTAGCCTATTAGATTTCTGACAACTTTGAAGTTCAGTGTCAGTCTCACTTTATATTTGGAAAAAAATAACGTACATCGTCATACACATACGAGTACTTGAATTTTCCATTAAGATATGAATTTACCAATCCACATTTTTTATTATTTGACTGAAGTAGGAAACGAGCATGCAGTCCACCTGATGGTAAGTGGCAACTGCCGCCCATGGACATCTGCAAGCAACTTTATACAGAACATGTGTTCCATCTGAAGTCAATCACATATGCGTTGCTACTCCCGAGGACTATGATGGTCGCCTCATGTGAAAGTGTGCCGGCAACCACATCCTTCTATCGAAACGCAAGAAATGCTTCACGCTAGTAATAGGTGTGGCGGTGGTACTTCTCCGGTCGAACTACACTGGTTCTACCAACTTCTTGAACTTGGTGGTCTATGAAGCTATTTCTCTTAGTAAAAATCTGGTGAGGTGAGAAAAAGACATCTAGGTTCGAAATAAATAACTTGCCCATCAGTGGGATTACGTATCGACGATGAATTCACGAACAATTATTTATTAGCTTGGTTGCATGAATGTTTGAAAGATGTTTCAATACGGATAGTGCATAAACATCTTACGTATATAACAATTGAAATATAATCTTGACTACATATAATACGATAATAATATACATAATATCATAATATTGCTATATAGTTATTTAACTCAAAGAAAACTTTGGTACATAAGTTACTAATTATAGTTGTAAGTAATTTCGTTATGTGATAAATTTTACAATACTCGTGACCACGCCTCGTTACCTGCAAAAGAAAAGAATCCTACTAATATTATAAATGCGAAAGTTTGTGAGGATGTATGTGTGTTTGTTATTCTTTCACGCAAAAACTACTGAACGGATTTGGTTGAAACTTTACAGTAGTATAGGTTACACATCAGAATAACACATGGACTATAATTTATACCGATTTTTTTGTAATAAGGTTATACTATAACGAGAAATATCAGATTAGTCGCAAAAAAAGTTGTCCTCTGAGAGCTATCTTCGCGTACGCTGCCTAAACCGTTGGAGATATCCAAATATAATGTACGGTGGGATTGTTTGGCTCACATAGATCTAAATAAAAGTCCGCGACAGCATATATCTATATTTTATGTATAACCCACAATAACTCTTTTTATACTTTGAAAATTTAAAAAATATGAAGTTGATGTTTCCATGGGTTTTTTACAAACTAAATATTAATCCTTATCAAAATAAATGATTTCAAAAAATCAAGCATCTAATACAGATTAAATCTACTTTTTACACCATGTAAATTGGATAAGTAGTTTAGAAGATATTACGAGTATAACATATTGCGTACTCAATTGATTGACCGGCAATACGCGCCGTGCGCCGCCGCCGTATACAACGAAGTTCTATGAAAATAATATTTAAATGGTTATAAATCACGGAGCAAAATAGGGAAGGTCGATGTGAATGACGTCCCTGTAGTTTCGGGATCAGAATAAGCCTACGGTATCCCCTGTCTGTGGTAAGAGGCGACTAAAAGGGGGCTTTCGGGGTTTCGGGCGGCTAGACTGGGAGCTCGAAACACCCAGTCAGCAACTTCGGGAAAGATGTCAGCATGTGTGGTCGCATGCTGTCGTGAGAGCCAGGATGCAAGGAGCTTGAACAGTCCAGCCAGGCGATCCCGGGAAGGATGGTGGTATACGTGTGGTCGCATATCGTGGTAAAGACTAGATGGAGTGGTGGGCCCAGCCGCTCACTTGGGAGGAGCCCGATGGGGCAATGCACTCAGAGGACTCCAGTTGCGTTCCTTTGAAGATCCCGGAGTCCTGGTACGATAAGAATCCCACATAACCCTGCGTCGCTCCCACGGCGTATGGTACCTTTTAAAGGTTTCTCCCTCAACAAAAAAAAGGTCAATAAGAATGAAACAGTGGAAAAGGTTAGATATGTCATTCAATCGTCATCGACCTTTTAATGTTATACAACTCGGCACATAAGTCAGTTTAGCAGTAGTTTAGGTCGTAGTTTACCCGTCCCTGTAGCCTCGGGGTCAGAATAGGGCTACGGTATCCCCTGCCTGTCGTAAGAGGCGACTAAAAGGGGCTTCCGGGGTTGCAGACGGCTAGAGTGGGAGCTCGAACCGTTTGGTCGGGCAATCCCGGGAAGGACGGCGGTATGTGTGGTCGCATACCGTCGTAAAGACTAGACGGAGCGGTGGGCCCAGCCGCCCATCTGGGAGGAGCCCGATGGGGCAGCGCGCTCGGAGGATTCCGGTTGAAGTCGTTTCGAGATCCCGGAGTCCTCCTTTTCAGCGCCGAGGACGGCCACCGGGGGGGTTTTAGTGCGGTAAAAATCCCACATAACCCTGCGGCGCTCCCACGGCATCGGGTACCTTTGGAAGGTTTCCCCCTCGAAAACAGAAAAAAAAAGGTTGTAATTGACCACGCTAGGCAACTGCGCGTTGGTAAACGTCACACGTTTTGAGACCCTTTCTTAAAACTTTTAATTTCAGAATAAGTATTAATATCCGTTGCCGACAAAACGAATTCAAATTAATATACGTGCCTGTGATTTGAAATTTGAACACACAGATTTAGGAAGTAGGGCAAGGGTTCAATCTGAAGTCAATCACAGATGCGTTGCTACTCTCGAGGACTTTGATGATCGCCTCATATAAAAGCGAGCCGGCAGCCACACCCTTCTAATGAAACACAAGAACTGCTTCATTGTAGAAATAGGTGCGGCGGTGATAACTCCCTGGTTAAACCATTGCTTTACCACCTTGCAAACTTTATGTGGCAGGCTAAATTCCACGCGAGCGAAGCCGCGGGCAAAAGCTAGTATTACTTAAAATATACTGTAAATGAATATGACGTGTATATTTCTTTATATACCTTAGGGATGAAAATGGCCGTCCCTGTAGTTCCGGGATCAGAATAGGGCTACGGCATCCCCTGCCTGTCGTAAGAGGCGACTAAAAGGGGCTTCCGGGGTTGCAGGCGGCTAGAGTGGGAGCTCGAACCGTTCGGTCAGACGATCCCGGGAAGGACGGCGGTATATGTGTTCGCATACCGTCGTAAAGACTAGACGAAGCGGTGGGCCCAGCCGCCCATCTGGGAGGAGCCCGATGGGGCAGCGCGCTCGGAGGATTCCGGTTGCGGTCGGACCGAGAACCGGAGTCCTCTTTATAGCGCCGAGGACGGCCACCGGGGGGGTTTTAGTGCGGTAAAAATCCCACATAACCCTGCGTCGCTCCCACTGCGTCGGGTACCTTTTGAAGGTTTCCCCCTCGAGAACAAAAAAAAAGGGATGAAAATGGTAGCTGATGGTAGATGGATAGCCTCATATGTATAAGTGAGCTGGCAATCACATTTTTCCCCCGAAACGCGAAAATTGCGGTAGAAATAAGTGTGGCGGTGGTACCTCCACGGTAGAACTACAATGGTTGTACCATCTGAAAAACAGATATTATTATAGGTGATAGAACCAGTGTAGTTCGCTCGAGGAAGTACCACCGCCACACCTATTTCTAACATGAAGCAGTTTTTGCGTTTCGATGTGGCCTGTATGAAGTTGCTTACAGATGTCCATGGGCGGCAGTGACTACTTACCATCAGATAGATTGCATGCTCATTTCCTACTTCAATCTTATAAAAAAAGATCAATTACTGTTGCCAGGAGCAGTTAACAACTGGTGGGGACAGTGGGGAAAGATCGGTGACGCTATACTGCAAAAATCATCATGTCGTCGATGTGACCTGTCGCTCGGATGTTAGCTTATAAAAACCCCTTAAAACTAAATGTGCTTCACCGCCCTATTTACAGTAACGTTGCACTCTTAAATGTTAAACTTGAGGTTATCTTTACTGCTACTATTTCGATTCAGTTGCCTGGATCGTGGTCACGGCAAAACAGCTTTAACTCGACCTGACATAATATGATATTACATGGACATAACTTAATATTTTTTTTATATCTGACTGAAGTAGCAAACGAGCATGCAGTCCACCTGATGGTAAGTGGTCACCGCCGCTCATGGACATATGTAGTCAACTACATACAGAACTCTATTGCTACTCCCGAGGACTATGATGGTCGCCTCATGTGAACGTGTGCCAGCAACCATACCCTTCTATCGAAACGCAAGAAATTCTCCACGCTAGAAATAGGTGTGGCGGTGGTACTTCCCCAGTCGAACTACAGTGGTTCTACCAACCTGGTCTAATTTGGCACCCATTCAGATGCAGATCCTTGGGTCTGATAAACTCTCATTGGAACTTAATAACATATAGCAGTGTTACCTAACGCCTCACTTCCTGCCCCCGGTGCTCAAGTCTTGTAGTTCGCTGCTGTCGTCGCTAGAGGCGCTGCATCCATTCGCTGGGTTGGCAGCGGCCATTGCCATCGACAGCGGGATGGTTATGTACTGCGGTTGACTTGTCGACGAGGACGCTGGGGAGATAAGTTGTGTCAAATAAATACTTATTTTAGTTAAAAAAAATGTTTAAAAATAAAATGGCACTACAATTAAAAGCAGATGAATTAAGTGATACATCCATTGGTGTGCGAAACTTTTGCTTATCTGAGTCAAAATAATTTGATTTTCACAACGCGCCGAAAATCGCATTTTAATAGAATCCTGTTATAAAAATGTTTTAATAATTTAACAATTTTAACATTGTTAATTTTACAAGGGTTTTATGCTTTTCTGCTAAAAACGGTATATCTTTTTAATTTCTTCTATGCTGGTTTTTAAGCAAATAGGTTTTTTTGAATATAGGTACAATATACGCCGTATGCCGTATTCGTATGCCGATAACATTACATATAATTAATTTATTTACAAACTCAATGGCACTGGTTATAATTTAAAGCAAATTAAGTGGATATATAGGTGAGCGCACCCTTTTTCCTCTTACACAAAAATACACCGATTCATGTTTCAAAAGTGCGAAAAAGATACTACATGATAAAATGTTTGATGATTTGTAAAATATATCTCTCGTCTCGTCAACCCATTATTGTCCCACTGCTGGGCACTCTTGCTCTTGCACTGCTGGGTCTTCTCTCAGAATGAGAGAGTTTAGGCCATGGTACACCGCGCTGGCCAAGTGCGAATTGGTGGACTTCACACACCTCCGAGAACTTTTTTTTTTAAAGAACTCTCGGATGTGTAGGTCTCCTCACGATGTTTTCCTTCACCGAAAAGCAGTTATAATTAATTTAATGTAAAATAAATACTTTTAAATATAGCTTACCGCCTTCCTGTCCTTGATTAGCGACACCAAGAATGAATCCTTGCGGGTACCCCATGGCCAGGTTCCCCAGGCCGAGGTGCGTGCCCAGCCCGTCCAGCCCCACGCCAGCCAGCACCCCAGTGTGGTATAGCATCGCTCCCCCCGGCATCTCCAGTTTAGGCAGAATCTTACGCAGGGCGGGCTGATTGCTCCCTTTCTCACCCTCCTGGTTGCTAGCTGATGTTGATGGTGCGTTGTCGTTTGGGGTTTCCCTGGGAAGTATTATAACTGCTTGAGCATTGAAATAAGTATTAATTTGAGTTAATGACGGCAATGGTAAAATAATTATGTTTAAATTAAGTTTTAATTCTTATTTTACTTGATTTGGTGATAGAACGTAAATGGTTCAACTGCCATACCAAGTACCACTGCCATAACTATTTCTAGAGTGAAGCAGTTCTTGTGTTTTGGTGGAAGGGATGGCTGTCGCCTTACTTTTATATGAAGCAACCATGTCCATCTTTGAAAGTAGCAACGCATCCATGATTGACGTCGGAATGAACACTTAGTCTATATGACGTTGCATACAGATGTCTATGGGCGGCTTTGACTACTTACTATCTGCATACACGTTATTACAATAATCTTATTAAATAAATACCAGTATAACATGATAGAAGCAACTGGTATCTTTTATACGTTCTTAAAACGCATTTTTGTATTTAATTTAAAGGAATGCCTGTAATTCCTCCGGACTTTGGACTCCGGCTAACTGCCGCTCTCGTCCCCACTTTCCCCTGAGGAGGTTGGCTTGCCCTGTTAAATAAACATAATACAAATTCTAAACTAACCTGTTATTAACCTCTCGGTTATCCAGCGCAGTGGTCCAGTCCTTGTTGTAAGAGAGGTTCGCCAGCTTCTCGCTAGGTGACTACGGCTAACTGCCGCTCTCGTCCCCACTTTCCCCTGAGGAGGTTGGCTTGCCCTGTTAAATAAACATAATACAAATTCTAAACTAACCTGTTATTAACCTCTCGGTTATCCAGCGCAGTGGTCCAGTCCTTGTTGTAAGAGAGGTTCGCCAACTTCTCGCTAGGTGACTACGGCTCACTGCCGCTCTCGTCCCCACTTTCCCCTGAGGAGGTTGGCTTGCCCTGTTAAATAAACATAATACAAATTCTAAACTAACCTGTTATTAACCTCTCGGTTATCCAGCGCAGTGGTCCAGTCCTTGTTGTAAGAGAGGTTCGCCAGCTTCTTGCTAGGTGACTCCGGCTCACTGCCGCTCTCGACCCCACTTTCCCCTGGGGTGGTTGGCTTGCCCTGTTAAATAAACATAATACAAATTCTAAACTAACCTGTTATTAACCTCTCGACTATCGAGCGCAGTGCTCCAGTCCTTGTTGTAAGAGAGGTTTGCCAGCTTCTCGTTAGATGATTTCGGCTCACTGCCGCTCTCGTCTCCACTATCCCCTGAGGAGGTTGGCTTGTTCTGTTAAATAAAATTATTACAAATTCTAAACTAACCTGTTATTAACCTCTCGGTTATCCAGCGCAGTGGTCCAGTCCTTGTTGTAAGAGAGGTTTGCCAGCTTCTCGCTAGGTGACTCCGGCTCACTGCCGCTCTCATCCCCGCTGTCCCCTGAGGATGCTGGCTCGTCCTGTTAAATAAAAATATTTTTATTTAGTATCTTCAATATTATAAAACATTGTAAGGATATATGTGTGTTTGTTATTCTTTCATGAAAAACTACTGGTTAAAAAATTCACGGAGATAGTTTATGACCTAAATCAGAGTTTTGCAAAGTGAGGTACACGTACCCCTAGGGGTTTGCCATTTGATGGCAGGGGTTCGCGACAAGATTTACGTAGTGGATGCGTGATTACTGGCAGGCTCGTTCCGTACACATGGTGGCTTGGCAGGTAGCATAGTAGAAATCGACTTGCCGAGTCAGAAATAAGGTTAAAATTTTCCAAAATTATTTCTAAAAATGACTCCATTTATGACAACAAATAAGCACAATCATCACATTAATAGCAGTAAAAATATATTTCTTTCGGCACTTTTATTGAAATGAAAACAGAATTTTCATGAGTCAATTTTATTTTTCTTTGGGGGGAGGGGGATTTATTTAGTTAAGTGAAGGGGGTTCGCTGTCGTTTGGAAACTTTAACAGGGGTACATGGAGCCGAAAGTTTGAGAAACCCTGACCAAATTAAAAAATAGGACATTGACCATGGTAGATATGAAGATAACTATTAATAAGAGCTTCGTTATCAAATACATGTTTCAAATTCCTGTTAGGTTTTTTGATTCTGGATTAATTTAAGATTAGCTTATATTTTTCTTTTTCATGGTATCAGAAGTAGTTACTTTTATTTATTGTACGATCACGTGTAAAATTTACTAGGTTTCTGAATAATAAAAGGAAAAGGATGTCATTTAAACATGTGGAAATGTTTGTATGTTCATCATTGTACCTCGAATAAAATATATATATCAGATAATTTAATGTAAATATTTTTAACTGTAATTTATTTATTTATTTATTTATTTATTTAATGAACACCAACATAATGTACATTATCACATAAAAGTAGAAACAAAGCAATGTATATAAAGGGTAAGCTTAATGTCATTACAATTACAGGTGTAGACTGCTTGCAAGTTGAATTTAAAACGTTAAAAACATAAAAAGAGGTTGAAAAAGTAAAAGTAAAAATAAAAATTAAAAAAATATACACGTGTGCAATATCAAAGTTTGCAATCGTTGCGCAATGCAATACACTTGATTTTACCTATGTTTGTATGAAAGATGTCGAAATTTAAGGACTTGGAGATATTGATGCATTCAGTAATGATTCTGTTAATAGGCGCATGTTGTCCGAGGTTTGATCTATAGGTACATTGGTAATGTAACATCTTTGCAGTGTGAATCTTTTGAGCTCGGCTGTGGAGCAATCGCTAAATATTTTCCCCGAGTTCTCTTTGCGTTCTAATCTTGAATTCCGTAGGAGCGTTGTAAGATTAATTCTCACTGAAGAGAAGTGGTGTAGTACCCTTAAATCTTTCTTTTTACGTTACATCGTCAGAAAGAGGGTAATGGTTTTGAGCGTATCTATATATTTATTTATTAAGCTATTGCTTTGCGCGGGCTTTGAGCGCGGCGAACGAATCAAGAAATTCCGTAACGAAAAACCTAACACCCCCCACTCCGCCCACCATGTAGCGCGGCCGAGCGTTCGCTTAACAAGACAATACATTACAAATACAAAATACGTATACAAATAATCTTTATTTGTCGAATAAGGTGTAGTAATTACATTGGTGTTCATAGTCAACAATTTTCGCTTATTCTGCCATAAATGGCATACAAATATTATTTATGTCTGATTTTAACGATATACTATACATTAAATTTTAAAGACTATATTCCAATCATAGTAAAACTGTTTGCAATCAAGATAGATGTCAATAACAATGTCAAATAAAGATAATAATAATAATAATAGTATTATGTAATAATATAACTAAGAAATAGATTAGGCTTAAATTAAATTCTGTCTTAATTACAGGCCACCACGGCATGCATCGTTGGCGAGTTTAGATAATAGATTCGAAAAACCTCAAACTCATGCAGTCGGGTAAAAATACAATGAAAATAACGCTTACATTCTATCCTTAAGAAGACTTAATGGATGCACTTTTTATCTACTGTGGGGCGCTCATGCGGCAGTGATAGGAAACGTTGAGAAAGCTTTGAGAGAATAAATATTAACACACACCGCCACACCTATTTCTAGCGTGAAGGTTTTGTTGCGTTTCGATGGAAGGGTGTGGTTGCCGGTATACTTTTATATGAGTGATTGACTTCACAGAACCTATGTTCTGTATGAAGTTGCTTACAGATGTCCATGGGCGGCAGTGACCACTTACCATCAGGTGGACTGCATGCTCGTTTGCTACTTCATCAGATAAAAAAACCTACAAACCTAAATATATTTGCTTGAGGAACCTTAAACTTTTGATGCAGTCGGGTAAAATACAATGAAAATAAACAAACAAACAAACAAACGCTTTCTACACTCATAGCCCCACAGTAGGATTTTCTCCTGTGTCGTGGGTGCCATGGAAACACACAAAGACGAATACACAAACACCCAGACCCAGAACAAGAATCTAAACTCATCATTCAGATACCTGGCTGGCCGGGAATCGAACCCGGGACCCACTGCGTGTCAGACTGGTACGGTAACCGCTGCGCCACGCGGGTAGTCTAAATAACGCTTACATTCTATCCTGTCTTCTTAATGGATGCACTTTTTATCTACTGTGGGGCGCTCAAGCGGCAGTGATAGGAAAACTTGGGAAAGCTTTGTGAGAATAAATATCCTCCACGTTGTGAAGGTATTAACATCTTGTCTACGTTAGATGCGATAAATAAGGAAATGATGGAGAAAAATGATTATCTATGGAAAGTACTTAAGTAAGAATGAAAAAGATTTTTGCTCATTTTAAGGCAATTAATTGATTTCCGTCGAAGTGGCGTAGATTAGGGGAGGCCTACGTCCAGCAGTGGACTTTGAAAAGTTTATGGATGGAATTTTAAGGTAGGAGGTAAGGTACCGGGGAAGTATTTCTAGCGTGAAGCATTTCTTGCGTTTCGATAGAAGGGAGTGGTTGCCGGCACTTTCACATGAGGCGCCCATCATAGTCCTCGGGAGTAGCAACGCATCTGTGATTGACTTGAAGTCAATCTGAAGATGGAACCCATTTTCTGTATATAAGTTGATTACATATGTCCATGGGCGGCAGTGACCACTTACCATCAGGTGGACTGCATACTCGTTTGCTACTTCAGTCAAATTTTGTTTAAACTGTAAATGTATTGAAACAGTGATGAATCCTCCATATCATTAAATAGAGTTGGTTAAACCCCTTGTGATTCAACTACGGTAGCACCACCGACAAAAATGTTTCTGTGATGAGACAGAAACAGGGGTGGCGATTATCAACGTATGAAATGAAATGTAATGTCTTTATTTTGCATAGGACTTCGGGGGCGCTTACAAATTGTCAGTTACATTTATATATATATTTTTACACTACCACCGGATCGGAACACGACCTCAACTGAGAAGATCCGGCAAGAAACTTAGTGGGTTTGTCTTTTTTCTTTGTATATCTTTTTTTTAATTTTTTTATTTGCCATCTTGTTTTTACATGGGTAACAAAAGTTAGCTCCAGTATAATACCAGTACCGGTATAATACCGCTGTTATTAAACTGTTATTAAACAGCAGTGTTAAGCGTCGCTCTTGTCTTATCCGGCGCGTTCTATTTAAGTCCTCAGGGGCTACCCCTCAACGTTGCGTAAGGTCTACGGGCGTCAAAGAACGTTTCCTTGCCTGGGCAATAGTGAATACTACTGTCCACCGGTATTCTGTGTTGCCGTTTTGCAGTATTGCAGCCTTTAGTTTCATTGACCCCACGCTATGTCTAGTTTGTTTTTCTTTCAATCTGATTGAAGTAACGAGCGTGCAGTCCACCTGATGGTAAGTGGTCACTGCCACTGCAATCTGTAAACAACTTCAAACAGAACATGGGTTCTATCTGAAGTCAATCATAGATGCGTCGCTACTATGATGGTCGCCTCATATAAAAGTGTGCCGGCAACCACAACCTTCCATCGAAACGCAAAAACTGTTTTACGCTAAAAATTGGTGTGGCGGTGGTACATTCGGTCGAACTACATTGGTTCTGCCACGTAAGAAAAGATCCTATTTTATATTTAACAAAATGCAGTTTCCCAAAATTTTTCACTTAAAAAATAACATATAAAAATGAATCTAATGAATCACTTTTAAGATCTCAAACGAATAACAGATACAGAATTTCGATCATAACGATGCAATTACTTCACCCACGCGTTCCGATTAATTGGTGCGTCAAAGGCGCTCTGATTGCGTTTAATTGGTGCTTGTTCCTGAGGGCGATGGGATTGGAAATGTATCGACATTGTTGTATGACTGAAGTTTTAGTATTTCATTGATTGAAACGGCCGATGCTTTTTATCGCCGCTAAATGCTGAAACGAA
This sequence comes from Spicauda simplicius, assembly GCA_949699795.1. NCBI lineage: Eukaryota > Metazoa > Arthropoda > Insecta > Lepidoptera > Hesperiidae > Spicauda > Spicauda simplicius. The sequence goes on from OX453068.1 coordinate 2,509,499, forward strand.
TTGGGAGAATTTCAGTTGAAAATCTGGGGTATTTAAAAGTTTTAAGGGAAAGTTTTTAAAATAATTGGCAACACTGCAAAGAGTCTGTATCCTATACATACGTTTGTAGAACGTCATTAGAACGTCACACATTTATCACCGATTTTCCAAAGGAAAAAGTTATTTATTCGTCGCGTGTATTTTTTCATTTTGTATGTAACCAGTAATTTTTCGCGTAGGTGCAATAGACTAAGACGAATCAAACTGCATTGCATGCCGTTAATTCACTGGGTATTCCATTTTATAGAAACTAAATAAAAATGCAGCTTTCTCCTTAGCTCGCTAAAAATCCAACAATGCACCACTAATTTCCACTAAAATTTCCACTAAAACCAACATATTAAAGAATGAGTCTAATGAATCATTTTTAAGAGCTGAACGAATAACAGAAACAGAATTTCGAAGCATAACGATGCAATTACTTCACCCACGCGTTCCAATTAATTGGTGCGTCAAAGGCGCTCTGATTGCGTTTAATTGGTGCTTGTTCCTGGGGGCGATGGGATTGGAATGGTATCGACATTGTTGTATGGCTGAAATTTTAATACTTCATTGATTTATTGAAATGAAAACTTGGTATGTTATCTCAGTTTGTAATATGACGTAATGTATGAGTATTAAGTGGAGAGGCGGTTGTATTAACTAAATAAAATATTGTCGGAATATGACAATATTTTATTTAGTTAGCAAACATAAATAAATGCAAAAAGTTTTTATCGAATCTTCCATAGTTCATGCGCTTCGTATAAGTATATCTTAGTAGTATTAGACAGCGACGACCTTTACCAAACATCTAATAACACTGTTATTAGATGTTTGGTAAAGGGAGATCTCCCACCAGGCGCGGTGATCATACCTGGGGAGCGGCCGTGCTCCAACAGTCATTGTTCGGAACGTGTATATGTGCAGGGTAGTGAGAATACTTCGATAGCGTGTTTCAGAATACTAGTAGCGCCATCCCTTGATGAGTTGCGGGAGATCGCTTCCGGAGTTAAACCACAAAGAGTTCGAGCAAATTGAAAATTATACCAAAGTCTACGAATTAATTTGTTATATGTTAGAAGATTTATCAAGGTCAATTTATCATCCATATTAACCCTAATACCGAGCTGTACCGAGAGCGTAACGAGCCGAGGAAAAGCAGCATTATTGTCTCGAATATGCCTAGTTAAGGACAGAACCTTTCAAAATTACCCCTGCTTATAATGGTTAATAGTTATTTTCCAGAACACATTTGAACTCAACTCACGTTTTAGGCCGATACTCAAGAGGCTGCAAAAGCTACGACACTTATACTATAATTTGCAATAATAATAATAATAATTAATTTCGAAAAACATGTCCCAGATTATGAAAGATTCCAAAAACTTATGGTAGATGACGGCTAAAAACAAATACTAAAAAAATATATACTTAAAACGCTTTCTACACTCATAGCCCCACAGTAGGATTTTCTCCTGTGTCGTGGATGTCATGGACACACACAAAGACGAATACACAAACACCCAGACCCAAACCATGAATCTAAACTCATCATTCAAATATCTTTCTGGCCGGAAATCGAACCCGGGACCCACAGCATGACAGACCGGTATTGTAACCGCTGCGCCACGCGGGTCGTCAATACTACATCATTATGTTGAAGAAAATCATTATTTGGAGTCTGTTTGAAATCTAGAAGCGTTTTCCCCTAAAAACGTTATATTTACTTACACCAATAAAGAATACCGATAGGCAAAAAAGGTCCTTGAGAGGCGACCACGTTTAGGCAAAAGGAGTATAGGTAGCCCCCCTCCCCTACATGATAAAATGAAGACCTGAAGAAAACAGCGTGAAACTGCTGGATTCAGAGGGCACAAGACCGCTTGTAGGACCGCGGTAGACTACAAAAGGAAAGTAACTGTATGGATTTTTTGATTATGGTAAGTGGTCAGTGCCGCTCATGGACATCTGTAATCAACTTCATACAGAACATGGGTTCCATCTGAAGTCAAACACAGATGTGTTGCTAGTCCCGAGGACTATATTGGTCGCCCATGTGAAAGTGTGCCGGCAACCACACTCTTCTATCGAAACGCAAGAAATGCGCCACGCTAGGAATAGGTGTGGTGGTGGTACTTACCCGGTCGAACTACACTGGTTCTACCACCTTGGATGTAACGGATGTAACCTTGTATGGAAATGAAAACTATTTCTTAACTTTTAACTATTACATATGAATTAAAATACTTATTTTTTTACTATTTATTTATTATTTTACTTATTATTTAACTAAAAATAAAAAAATGGATATAAATAAGAAAAAAGACAAATCCGCTGAGTTTCTTGCCGGATCTTCTCAGTTGAGGTCGTGTTCCGATCTGGTGGTAGTGTAAGAAAAAAAAATGTAACTGACAATTTGTAAGTGCCCCCGTAGGCCTATACAAAATAAAGACATTTCATTTCATTTCTTAATATTTCTTATATTAAATTTATAGGCACAGTTACAAGTACTAATTATAATTCAGATAAGTATTTGAAAACTAGATCCTGACTCATTAAGACCCTTTTAGGATTGCCGCGTTACACTCACTGCATTCCTTTCTAATGCAATTTTGCAACTTAGATCCCTGAATGAAGTGTTATGAATGATTCAACGTGAATCATGAAGGGAGTGGCTTTGGTATGAAAACCTAAGTTTTTGAAGTGAAACTTCTTTAGGCGCATGAGGGTAAAATTTTTACAGATGAAACGTCACGCCGGTATGCAACGGAAGTGTCGGAAAAGAGAGAGGGAGTGATCGAGACCGATTGAGAGAGAGTAAGACAGGGCGAACGTAGCATGAGCAACTAGCCGTGGAGTGAGAGTAGGGAGCAAGCGAGTGAGAAAGATTGAGAGAAAAAGTGAGACAGAGCGAACGTCGTATCACGCCTTTTTCCCTTCCTCTTAATCTTGGAAATTTAAAGTTTTAGATTTGTATAAATATAAACAAGATTTATAAATTAGTTCGCCAAAGAAGTTTCACTTCTGACATGTGTACTTTGTACGCACGCATGTTTTTTTTTTTATACGATTGGAGTAGCAAACGAGCATGGCACCTGATGGTAAGTGGTCACTGCCGCCTATGAACGTCTGTAATCAACTTCATGCAGAACATGGGTTGCATCTGAAGTCAATCACAGGTGCGTTGCTACTTCCGAGGACTATGATGGTCGCCTCATGTAAAAGTGTCCCAGCAACCACACCCTTCCATTGAAACGCAAAAACTGCTTCACGCTAGTAATAGGTGTGGTAGTTGTACTTCCCCGAACTACACTGGTTCTACCACCTATAAAAGTAAAGTAAAGTAGTTTTAGAATAAACCATAAGGATAATGCATTTTGTAAACCATTGTTCTCTACTTTCCTTATAAGTTTTTGTTTATATAAGGGTTGGAGATCCCGGAGTACTCCACGCAGTGCTGAGCACGTCCTCCGGGGGGATTTTAGTGTGGTAAGAATCCCACATAACCCGCGTCACTCCCTCGACGTCGGGGACCTTTTGAAGGTTTCCCCTTCGTAAACAAAAAACAAAAAATAAGGCTGGGAAAGGAACCGAGTCTCTCTCTAACACGCGCATGATAACCGCTTCGCTACACATCCATAATTCATGTAAGAATTATACGCCCTTTAACTATCTAGGAAACGCCAAAATTTAGTTAGGGCTATACAGCACTCAATGACGTCATTATCCAGTAACAAAACAAACATTCCAAATAACTCTTATTAAACCGACCAACTGGAACAGTAACTAATTAGTTGGTATCTTCGTCACAAATCTGCGTACACAATTGTTAATAAATGCCCACAAAGGATGATTTCGTACTTCGCTTGTGATTGCGGACCGTGCTGATAGAATCGTGCACTTGTGCTTATAATACACGGCGTCATATGGATACGCTAAGCATTATTAATATTTATTCATCCGAACTATGCTAATGCAAAGGAATATAAAGAAAGAAAGAAAGAAAGAAAGAAAATAGGTTTATTCGTGATAATTACAACACATAATCGGTACAACTATAGTACACTAAATTAAAACATATACTATCTTATGACACAACAGACGTAACTGAAGAATAGATGTCATTTGAATATAAAATACATACAAAACTCGGCCGTTATAAACAATAATAACGTCTTCTAGTGTATAATAATACGTATGAGTAAAAGGTTTCATGTTTATGATAAGGTAACTTCCTCGGCTCTGCCCGCATCGGTCACGTTTCACGTCGCAATACACGCTTTCTACACTCATAGCCCCACACTAGGATTTTTACCTGTGTCGTAAGTACCATAGACAAACACAAGACGAATACACAAACACCCAGACCCAGAACACGAATCTAAACTCATCATTCATACCTATCTGGCCGGTAATCGAACCCGGGACCCATTGCGCTTCAGACCGGTATAGTAACCGCTCCGCCACGCGGGTCGTCAAATGAGTATCTTATGCGTTAATCTAGTTCGTGAACTATGTTTGTGTGAAACTTCAGTGAAATCTGACCGGTAGTTTTTGCTTAAGGGAGTAACAAACATTTATTCAAATATTTTAAACATTTTAAATAAGGCGGATGTTCATTTCATTATATAAAGTTAGCGGCCGGGGACTAGGACGGCGGACCCACAAACTCGAGGTTAAGCATTTACCGCCCACATATGTCCCAAAAATAAAATTCCATCCTCTAAAAAATGCAAAGCTCACGTAACATTTCAATGGACTTATTACTCATGAAATATCCCTATAAATATTTATAAAGACACATCCACACTATCCGAACACGCGTCGTGTTTATCGCGTGGGCGTTACCTTTGTGCGCCGCCGTACTAAATAATAATAATTGCGGCTAACTAACTACCGTTTAACGCACTCCGCTTTCCTCCATCTGATAGCCAGTACCGTCTGCAAATGTATGAAGCTACTTGGTATCTCCTGGTAGGACGAATTTAGCAGGTAACCTGAATAGATCGATCAGAAGGTAGCCAGCACACTTATTTTTAGCGTGAAACAGTTGAGCTTTTACATGGATAAGTTGTCGTCAGCTCATTAATGTCACACTGCTGGGCACGGGTCATCTCTCGGAATGAGAGAGTTATAGGCCGTAGCACCACCACGCTGGCCAAGTGCGAATTAGTGGACTTTACACACCTCCGAGAACTTTTTTTAAAAAACTCTCAAAACTCTCGGGTGTGTACTCACGATGTTTTATTCACCGAAAAGTAGTGATAATTAATTTCTAATACGCACATAATTTTAGAAAAATCAGTGGTTAAGTGGACACTGCCGCCCATGAACATCTGTAAACAACTTCATATAGAACATGGGTTCTATCTGAAGTCAATCACAGATGGGTTGCTACTATCGAGGACTATGCTTGCCTTATATAAAAGTGTACCGGCAACCACACCCTTCCATCTTGCGCAAGAAATGCTTCACGCTAGAAATAGGTGTGGCGGTGGTACTTCCCCGGTCGAACTACATTGGTTCTACCACCTTATTCTGCTGGTCATCATTGGATAGCTTCTACATGCTTCAGTACCAAAAAACTAGGCCTTAAACAAGTAGAAATATAAATGCTGAAGGCGACTTTTTTGCGAACCGTACTATCTTCTACCCGAGCACAGTGCGTACAGTACAACAATGGCTTGAAAGGACCATTTTTGGTGGTCAACTGTTGTTTTGTCATTCTGTGCAATTTCACGGATGACGTCATTTAGGGAAGTAGGGAGGGTCATTTTAATCTGAGTGTTTACATTCGAGTTTAACTCGAAATAATCTAATATTTAAATATACAAGGACCCTTCCTAATCCTACTTATATAAAATATGAACTATGCAATATTGCTATTTGTTATTGAGAGATACGGTTATATGAAAATTTGGGAAAAATAAGTAATATTTTTTTTCAGTACATAGTAGGAAAAATGCAATATGTTCTATATGTATATAATCGCATGGTTGATTTAAAAGAGACACAATACGAAATTTGCATGGCGTGAAAAATCCTTGGAGAGTTTCTTGAAGCACCTATTAAAGAAACGTACCATTTATATTTTAGTCCTTTTCTAATAATCAGACGAAACATTTATATTAGTCCTTTTCTAGCAAAATATCGTTACCTTTCAGTTGGCTAGACAAAATAATAATTTACTAAGAGGAGGTTTAAGTATTTTAGTGACATTGTCGAAGTTTCGTGCGACTCATAGTATGTCGTCAACACATTATTGTCCCAATGTTGGGTACGGTCTTCTCTCAGAACGAGAGAGTTATAGACCATAGTCCACCGCGCTGGCCACGTGCCAATTGGTGGACATCACAAACCTCCGAGAATTTTTTTTTTAAGAACTCTTGGGTGTTTAGGTTTCCTCACGATGTTTTCCTTTACCGAAATGCAGTGATAATTAATTTCTAATACGCACATAATTAAAAAAAATCAGTGGTGCCTCGGTTTGAACCTCGAACCTCCCGATCGAGAGTGCAAGTTTCAACCATGAGCTGTCACTGCTCTACAGTATGATAAATCTTAATTCGATTTTACTTCCTAATCACTAAATTTCTATAGCGGGAAATTGTAACTCGCGTTTATATTGTTGTAATAACATCGACTATGCGCGTAGTATTTGTTTATCCACCTACAGAATCGAAATTGCAAAAATATTTGTATCGGATGCTAAACATGGCATAACAACGATACTCAGCATACAATAAATTGCGTTTGCAACGTGATACTGGAGCAAATACTATTCCCGTTATGTTAAAATGTATTTGGTAACAAAAACAAAATAATATTATACTATATTTAATATATATTAGAATATTATTATAATATACTATAAACTATCTATAATGTGCGTACACAACCTACATAATACCTAAATGTGTGTGCCAAATTTTAGCGAAATGCGATTTGTAGTTTGTGCGTAAAAGAGTAAGAAACATATACATACTCATATATTTTCATATTTATTTTCATATTTTTGGTCACTTTTGCCTATGGAAATTTGCAACTTCATATAGAACAAGGGTTCAACCTGAAGTCAATCACAGATGCGTTGCTACTCCCGAGGACTAAGACGGTCATGTCATTTATGTGTGAAATTTGATATGACATGCGAGACAAAATTCTAATTTACATGACTAATGAATAAAATCCACAGGTGCGTTGATATCATAACCCTTGTTACTACATAAAAACAATAATTTTACCACATAAAAAACAATCATTCGTTACAAACGCCTTACACAGTACACACTACAAAATCCGAAACGAACCTAACGTATCGAGCCGCCACCACGCACACAATCGGAGCGATAGCATCTCGTCCGATCGTGTCCGATACCCGCTGAATGGCGACAAGGTGTCTGCGAGCGATAATGAGATCGAATTTGTTGGATTCGCTATTTACATCTCGCGCTGTTTGGTACTGTGTCGCTTTTAAAGAAACCACCTGGGATAGAATCATAATCAAGTGTTTTTGACATTGGATATTTGTAGCAAAATAGCTTGCTGTTCACTTGATGATAAGGGGTCAGTATATGTAAGCAACTTTCATCGTATTGCGAGATGGCAGCACTGTATCGCTCTTAAGAAACTACCTGTGATAGCACCATAATCAAATCTTCCTTGGCATTGGAGTAGCTACTCGTAGCAAGCGGGCTATTCACCTGATAGTAAGTGGTCAGTATAGCCCATGGCCTATAAGCAACTTGCATTGGGTTGCGCGTTGATAACGTTGTGTCGCCTTTACGAAACCGCCTATGATAGCACAATAATCAAATCTTTTTTGGCATCGGAGTACTCGTAGCAAATGGCAATGGAGCCGCCACCACGCACACTCGGAGCGATAGCATCTCGTCCGATCGTGTCCGATACCCGCTGAATGGCGACAAGGTGTCTGCGAGCGATAATGAGATCGAATTTGTTGGATTCGCTATTTATATCTCGCGCTGTTTGGGACCGTGTCGCTATTAAAGATAATGGTGCTACCACGTTTTTTGATGACGGGGAGGAAACCGGTCAACTACGGTTCTCCGGTCAACCGGGGTCCTCCAAGCGCGATGTCCCTTTTGGGCTCTTCCCTGGTGGGGTTAAACGCTCACCGCACCTTCTGGTATTTAAAGTGGAATGCAACCACACATATCGCCGTCCTTCCCGGGGTCGCTTGGCCGGACGGTTCGAGTTCCCACTCTACCCACCCGCAATCCCGGAAGCCCCTTTTAGATATAGTTCGAGTGGTACCTCCCTAGCTAAGGCGAACTAAAATAGTACATAAAAGCGTAATAGGTTCCGACTGTCATCCTATGTGTAATGGTAATCACTTCCCTGTGTGAATTCAGAGCAGTGATAGCGTAATTGTTGAAACTTGCCCTCTCAATCGGAAGGTCCGAGGTTGAAACCCAGACACGAAGCACTGATTTATTTAGATAAGAAATTAATTATCACTGCTTTTTGGGGAAGGAAAACATCGTGAGGAAACCTACACACCCGAGAGTTCTATAAAAAAAGTTCTCGGAGGGGTATGAAGTCCAGCAATCCGCACTCGGCGAGCGCGGTGGACTATGGCCTAAAACTCTCTTATTCTGAGAGAAGACCCTTGCCCAGCAGTGGTACAAAATGGGTTGTACCCCAATCACTTCCTATAGTTCCAGAATCAGAATAGGGCTACAGGTCGTAGATAGCAAGAGTAGCTCGAACCGTCCAGCCAGGCGACCCCGGGAAGGACGGCACCGACCGACGGGGAAGAAGGTAATCAAGTTCTACGTCTGAATCTAGGTCTAATAATTGAACCAACTACTTGCCCTAACAAGGAATAAAGTCCCAAATATCTAGTTTTAGGTAAATTGTCTGTAGCGAATAGAAATTTAAATATAATTGTGAATTTATTTCTGGACTTAATTTTAAGCTATTCTCCTAAATAGAATATTACATTACAATCACAACAATGAAATTAAATACTTAGCGACACTTCCCAAGCACATCTTTCGTATAATTTGCCGAGAAAATTAACCTTTTATGCCCAAATCGCCATAACTTTATGTTAAACTTGGTTCCCGAGTCATGAAAATCGTGACGGACCAATAGTGTGGTCCAGTCTTCTATAGGGTCATTTAATACGCTTCTTAACAAGCTTAGCCAATGTTTGTTCAAATTTGCAAATGTCCTCTTTCCTTTGGGAATTTGCAAAATTGTACTAATCTCATTATAACTGTCATTTTTTTATACTTTAACCTAACGATAAGGCAGACGGCCTACCTAAAAGTAGTCACCATCGCTTATAGACATTCGCATCACCAGAGAAGTCGCCAATGCATCGCCGGCTTTTAATCCGATCATCCGATTAAAGTTAAAGTAGTACACGAGCATGCTGTCCACCTCATCATAATTGGTCAATACCGCCCACGGATATCTGTAAGGAACTTCATATAGATTAGAGGTTTTATCAGAAGTTAATTTCAGAGTGGGTCTATCTTCTTGATTTCATCTTACTGATTTATAACAATTAGTACGCCATAATAAATAACCCCTTTTTCTAAAAATGTAAAATTTATTTCGGTATCAATACCGATAATAATTCAATACTTACCAATTTGATCTCGTGAATTAAAAATAAAATTAAGACAGAAAAGGAACATATTCATGAATTAAACGTCTAATGAACTTCTGACTCTTAACTTTTTCAGTTTAGTTAGTATTTTTTTCTCATTTTGAGAGGAGACTCGAGCCCAGCTGTGGAAAATCAATAGCTTAACGACGTTTCAGATCGTTGGAACATTGGGCCAAATATTGTATCCAACGTTGGCCCAAATTACCACCAATATAGAGCCGAGGTAAACCAACAATGGTCAGGACGGCCATTAGCGTGACGTCACGCATATTAAGCGCGCTTTGATCTCACCGACCATTGTGCGCGTACGCAGAGCTACTTCCGTGTGGCGGGATGGCAAAGTGCGTAAGTATCAATTTGCGAGTTTTGGAATTAATTATCCTAACAAATTGTTTCAAAGCTTATTTGCTGGAAGATTCATTCCTTATGATGAGAGTTACATTGTACTTGGGTTTTAAGACGTTTGAAGGTAGTGAAACCCCTTAATCGTCGTTAAGGGAAGCTTACGCCTGAGCGCTCATTGGCTACAATCTCTTGAGCAACTAGTATCTATAGCGATTATACTATAGTGGTGGTAAAAATGACTGCCAAAACTACAATGAAACTGGCAACTAAAACAATTAATGCATCTATATAACATGCATGTAGCGTCGATCGCCCAAGCCACAAATTAGACCGTTTGAGGTTAAGTAATTGTTCAATAGCATAAGCGACAACATGGTAGCTATAGCAACTGCCTTTCAAGCAATAGTAGCTAATGTGCGGTCAGCTTGAGTATTGATGTTTTCGGGTATGAACGGTGGCCACCACCACTACTTTTCTCGTCAACCCATTATTGTATGACTGAGTTTTCGGCCATAGGCCACCGTGCTGGCCAAGTGCGAATTAGTGGACTTCACACACCTACGACCTACCTTTTTTTTTAAAGAACTCTCAGGTGTGTAGGTTTTCTCACGATGTATTCCTTCACTGAAAAGCAGTGATAATTAATTTCTAATACGCACATAATTTTAGAAAAATCAGTGGTGCCTGGATTTGAATCTCGGACCTCCCGATCGAGAGGGTAAGAGTAAGTTTCAACCATTAGGCTATCACTGCTAACACGAACACTACTTAAGAAGACATTATTATGCGCACACACAGACACACACCAATAAAAAGCGTCCCTATCCGGCGGTCCTAGAATCTTCAAGAATACCAAGGCATCCTCATCAACATATGGCCAACCTCGGGTAGGACTTATCTTTAGAACGTGGTAGAACCAGTGTTGTTCGACCGCGGAAGTACCACCGCCACACCTATATCTAGCGAAAACAGTTCTTATGTTTCATTGGAAGAGTGTGATTGCCAGCACACTTTTTAAGAGGCGACCATCATAGGCCTCGGGAGTAGCAACGCATCTGTGATTGACCTTAGACAGAACCCATTTTCCGCATGAAGTCGCTTACAGGTGACCATGGGCTGCAGTGCAGCCACTGACCATAAGGTAGACTGCATGCTGGTCGCTACTACGATCAAATAAAAAAAACTTATCTGAACAACCCACCATCACGATGATTGCATACTTGTTTGCTAGCTTATCATAAAAAAAACTTGGTTTAATGACGAAGAAATATAACGGGAAGTCTTACATAAAGATATAAATGTTAGGACTGTATACCAAACGTTTTGAGGAGTTTTATTTACCGAGGAGATCAGTGTTAACAATTGTAATCGGTTTAACACAACAAAATTTCGTTTAACGTTAAAAAGCAAATCGCCACTTGTCTAACATAAACAAAAACACCTCTAATTAGCAGAAACATCTCTTATTTTTCCTCAAATTTGGTCACAGCTAAGTGATTAAAAATACCTGGTAAATGTTAACCCTTGGAAAATGATACCCTTAAACGTTCCCTCAGGACAAAGGGATTCACAGTTGACTGCTGTCCCGAAAAATAAACGCATCACTGAATTTCATCGTTGTGAAAACAAATATTAAGTGAACGGGATAATTCGGGCCTTTGGAGACGGAATAGCAGAACATAAATTTTAATTAGGAAACATTTTATGAATATTTCTTAAGTAAATCACAAAAAGTGCAAAGTGTCGTGCGTAAAGATACAGTTAGTGTAGTATGTCGTGATATGGAACCTAAAAAAGAAAAACTAACTAGACGTAGGGTAGATAGGTTAATCTACAATTAGTGCTTGTCAACGGTTTCTCCCCGCCACCGCAGTTTCGCCGTGACCACGATCCATGTAACTGGGTCGAAATATCGGCAAAAAGAATTCTTAAAGAATTGAAAAACCGCATGTCGTGAGTACCAGTTGATTATTAAAATGTATCAATTCCGCGATAATACTAGTCTTAAATCATTTATTTACGGGAAGTCGTTAAAGTTTAGCTTTATCCACTCACTTTCTACCTTTGCTATTATACTTAATAGTTAAAGTAAAGTAAACCTTGTTGTTAACTGTTTGTTCTTTCATAATACAGTCCACCGAATGGTAAGTGATCACCGCTGCCCATGTACATCTGTAAGCAACTTCATATAGAACATAGGTTTCATCTGAAGCCAATCACAGATGCGTTGCTACTTATTAGGCTCTATGTTTTGATTTCTTATTTAATTATAATTTTATTACTTAACCGCTTTTGCCTTACCACCCAATTGCTCCCATTCTACGCGCTGGATATGGCACCAAAATAGGAGCAGAGTCTTGTTATAATGTTATTAACGTAAATTACGACACCTCATTGTCCTCTGTTTCGAAACGTGCAGATGCTGTATGACCCAATCAGTCAAATATTTGCATTGCGTTTATATACTGGTTTGTGCTTTTGATTTTAATGCGAGGAAAGTTATATTTAATTTTTATTCCGTCTATCCATCCTTTTGAGGACCACTATTGGACATGGGCTTCCCCTAAATAGCGCCACTCTAACTGTCCTGTGCCTAAATTCAACGTTTTCCCGCTGTCTTCTTCAGGTCATTGGTCCACCTGCTTGGGAGAGACCTATGCCCCTTTTACCAAAACGTGGTCGCCACTCCAGGACCTTTCTATCCCATCGGTTATCGGTACGTCGAACAATATCGTCGTCCATTGCCACTTCAGCTTGCAAATTTTGACAGCTATGTCATGTCGGTAAGCTTAGTTCGTCTACACATTTCATCGTTGCGAATTATGTCTTGTAGCGAAATTCCTAGAAGAGAATTGATTACAAACTTATTAATTTTAATTTCTTAATAGCTTCGTTAGTGTATGTGGGTAATATCTTGCAAGAGAATTTTTAATTAGTTTATCCCAACTGATTGAGCTGAAAATTTCCTGACAATTATGTTGTTATGGATATCTAAATCGGAGATAAGGTTAGAATTCCCTCTAAATCTGTCGGAGAATACGAAAAATAATAGCCTGTCTACCAAGCTTTTTATTGATTCCTATTTTTAATATAAATTTATGAAAAAAAAAACTGTTTACTATCGTCTACAAACAATGGTTTATTAGTGCATTGCTTTCTTTGAAACGCCTTATAGACTATGTTTTACTATTTCCGTTTTATTATATTTATCTGGAGCGTTTACCTAGTCAAGGGTAGCGACGCTTCTGTAACCAACCTTATGTAATTAATCTTATCTGTTGATAGCAAACGTCTATCAGTGATGATATTTAAACAGTGTCATTAGCAATAGTGTAAATCTCCAGAGCGGTGATAGCCTAAATGGTAGAAACTTGTCCTCTCAATCGGGAGGTCCGAGTCTCAAACCCAGGCACGCACCACTGATTTATGTGCGTATTAGAAATTAATTATCACTGCTTTCGGTGAGGAAAACATCGTGAGGAAACCCACACCCGAGAGTTCTTAAAAAAAAAGTTCTCGGAGGTGTGTGACGTCCACCAATTGGTCAGCGCGGTGGACTATGGCCTAAAACTCTCTCATTCCGAGAGAAGACCCGTGTTCCGTAGTGGGACAATAATTAGTATACGATCCATTAAATCCGAAATAGGTGGCGGTGGTGCAACGTTCACGCCTCAGTCCCACTCCAGTGTAAGTCATGCAAGCTTAAACGGGGTATGTGTAGTAATTGGCCGCGATTCGACGAGTCGGACAATGGACGCGCGTCAGACGCAGATACCAGCTACCTTGCATCACTCTGAGTTATGTCACCACATTCATTCCCATGGCAAAGTGTAGGTCCAGATTTAGAATAAGCTACCAGCGGCCGTCATTCGTGGCCATATCATTGAATTCACTCCAAATAATGTGAATAATAATCACCAATGTGGCTATCACTTTAGTATAGACTTTCGATGGTAAAAAAATTGGTACCAGCTACCGAGCATCAATCTGGGTTATGTCATCACATTCATTTCCATGGCAAAGTGTAGGTCCAGATTTAGAAGAAGCTATCAGGGGCAACTGTCCTGGGGCCTTTATAAAAGAAGAGCCCCAACACAAGACAATTAGAAAAAAATCTTGCAAATTCCAGCCAGTAAATTTTAGCAAACAACTTGTCCTTGAATATTTTAGATTTAACTTTTATATTTTTGGCCATCAAATTGCAGAGACATAGGTGCCTCCGGACCTCGAAATCCGGCCCTGAATGACAGTCACCAATGCGGCTTTTACTGTATTTATTTATTCATTTATTGGATAAAAGGCATCCTAACGACATTTAACAAATTCTATACTATAAAATAAACTATTATTTGCAATATTTTAGAGTAAAATTGTCACTTATAAGGACGCTCAGCTTACATGGAAAGCAAACATAATATCTAGATGTAACATAACAGATAGATACAGAACATAGTAGTTTTATCTTTTCAAACAGTTTAGTTTATTAGGTACAATAGTGAATAAAGTTTTTCATAAAATTATTATAATTATTTTTCATAAAATATTGACTTCCAATGGCAACGAATGTGTTAAAAAAAGAACCATTTTTTGTTCTTTTTTTAAAAGAAGGTAGGATAGAAATGTATTATAAGTACGTTAATAAAATAATATTAAAAAGTATTTTTAAAAACAAGGTTTCGTTTCAATGCACTGGAAAGAAAAAAAAATGTAGTACTCAAACCTAACATTTTGTCGCAATGTACTATGTTATATGTTGTAAAAGCTTATCGCGAAAATAATTGTAGAAACAACATATTTTAACATATGCTTTGTGCCTCGATTGATCTAAAGTGTAACAATAACAAGTGTAGTAAAAAAGTATGTCCAATACTATTACTTTTTAAATTAGGCACTTGTATCATCGTAAGTGTAATATAGATTAAATATAGACAGATGTTACATTTTTCCATGAATCAATATCATACGCTCCGTCCTTAACTAGAGTGCATTTTGCTCATAGATCTATATCGCAATTGAGCTTTGCTTATGTCTGGTACTATTGCAAGCATTCTGAATAAAACGCTCTGGTACTCGTAATGTGACTTAACTTTGTAAGGCATTTTAGATTTTTTTTGACGGGGAGGAAACCTTCAAAAGGAACGCCGGCCTTGGGAGAGACTTTTTTTTTTTTTTGACTAAAGTAGCAAACGAGCATGCAGTCCACCTGATGGTAAGTGGTCACTGCTGCCCATGGACATCTGTAATCAACTTCATACAGAACATGAGTTCCATCTGAAGTCAATCACAGATGCGTTACCACTACCGAGGACTATGCTGGTCGCCTCATGTGAAAGTGTGCCGGCAACCACACCCTTCTATCGAAACGCAAGAAATGCTTCACGCTAGAAATAAGTGTGGCGGTGGTACTTCCCCGGTCGAACTACACTGGTTCTACCACCTTGACTCCGGGTTATGTGGGATTTTTACCCACTAAAACCTATTCGGTGCCCTTCGTCAGCGCTTGCAAGGGACCCTAGGATCTTCAATGGAACGCACCGGTGCCCCCTAGCGCAGCACCCCTCATGGGCTCGTCTCTTGGGTGACGTGTAGCTGTCCCTCTGCACCTTCTGGTGTATACGACGACAAGCAGGCACATAAGCCGTTAGACGCCTCTTACGACAGGCAGGGGACACCGTAGCCGTATTCTACTCCCAGACTACAGGGGAACACAGGTCATATCTATTTCTACCATAACCCTTCTTGATTTTGGTTCAATCTTTCATTTTGTTTATTTGAATTGAACAGTTTGTATAAGATGTTCTTATCAATGAACCTGTAAGATACTCGGTAGGAAATCGAGTAGACATAAGGTTGTTAGAAGTGCAAATTCATTGTCACTTGTATTACTTATATTATTGTCAGTAATGCTCAACCAAATTTCTTCAATCTTATGATACTAACAATATTTTTCTGCTTGACCCAAATTCTTATTTACCGTGTAAATTAGAACTTCAACTAAAGCGATTGAGCGAGAAACTTATGTTCTAATTTTTTTTTATGTAATTGACGTAGCAAACGAGCATGTAGTCCACCTGGTAAGTGGTCACTGCCGCCCATGAACATCTGTAAACAAAAATTTATTAGATAGATAGAACCTATGTTCTATATATTTATATAGAACATTGGTTCTATCTATCTAATAAATTTCACAGCGTGAACAATGAATTTCACAGTGAAGTCAATCACAGCTGCGTTGTTACTCCCGAGGACTAAGATGGCCGCCTCATATAGAAGTGTGCCGGCAGCCACACCCTTCCAATAAAACGCAAGAACTGTGTTACGCTAGAAATATGTGTAGCAGTGGTACTTCCTCGGTCGAACAACACTGATTCTACCATAATCATAATCATAATCATTATTTATTGCCTCATGCGTCATATTACATTTGATGTTCGTATAACTAATAGCGCAGCATGAGACCCTGTGAGGGCGCAGCAATGTCATATAGTCATAAAATTATTATATTAACACTAGTATTAAACATTTAAATTGTAAATTAATTTAATACAATATGTCAATTATTGAGATATTCTTCAACAACACTGGTTCTACCACCTTTTCATCATATCTTTTAAAGCAAATGATCTCATTTAGGGGATAAGCGTTTCGAAACAAGCAAACCCGCCGGCAGAGACCTAGTTCGCCAGATTTATCTATATGTAAAGTTTCCACATACAGTGTGTGCGACGTTAGCGACTGACAGCGACACGTTCGTCGCCGCGTCGCGATGTGTATCGCGCCCGAACGCTGTTTTCGTATCTGCACACAGGTTTAAGGAAACTGGAAAGGACTTCAATCGAAGTAGCCCTTCGTAGCGCGGCTATTGTGGTGTCAGCACCCACCCTTATGCTTGATGATAGCAGTGTTAAGAATCATCTAGGTACATGTAACTTGTCAGAAGAACAATATGATTATCTGCTACGGTCTTCAGTGGCAGATGATCATATTGTTCTTTTAAATATTTTGACAGGCGCAGGATAGAAGATGGGTTCTATCTGAAATCAATCATAGACGCGTTGCTATTTTTTCTTTTTTTTTTATATTAAGACCTAACGATAAGGCTGACGGGCCACCTGGTGCAAAGCAGTCACCGTCGCCTATGGACATTTGCAACACCAGAGGAGTCGCCAATGCATCGCCGGCTTTGGAGGAGAGCTTTTTTTTACACCTTTCTTGAAGAACCCCATGTCGTAGCGCCCCGGGAATACCTCAGGAGGAAGTTCATTCCACATCTTGCACGTCCGCGGCAGGAACGAGCGCGCAAACCGAACCGTGGATGACCGCCACGAGTCCAGTTGATGCGGATGGAACCTCAACCGTCGGCGAGTGGTGCGATAAAGGAAGGGTGATGTGGGCATCAGATCAAACAGTTCCTCGGAACACTCACCATTATAAAGCCGGTAGAACACGCAAAGGGAACCTATGTCCCTCCGCAAGCTTAAGGGTTCTAACCGATCGGTGATCCTTGGGTCGTTGATGATTCGGACCGCTCGCTTCTGTACGGAGTCAAGTGGGTTAAGTTGGTACTGTGGCGCTCCAGCCCAGAGATGCGAGCAGTACTCCATGTGGGGCCTTACTTGTGCCTTATAAAGCAGAAGAAGATGCCCCCCAGTGAAGTATTGCTTGGCTCTGTTAAGAACGCCCAGTTTTTTAGATGCCAACTTGGCTTTACCTTCCAAATAACTCCGGTACTGCACATCACA
Organism: Spicauda simplicius; assembly: GCA_949699795.1. Lineage (NCBI taxonomy): Eukaryota > Metazoa > Arthropoda > Insecta > Lepidoptera > Hesperiidae > Spicauda > Spicauda simplicius. The sequence goes on from OX453068.1 coordinate 2,527,250, forward strand.
CGATATGTCAACTCCCAGGATCCCCAAGCTTTTATTAATGGTGAGCGGAATTTCCTGAAACTTTGGCGCTACAACAAATGGGGTTTTTTTAGCGGTACCTAAACGCGCAGACTTGCGTCTTCGTGGGGTTGAACTCAACAAGATTAAGTCGACCCCATGTCGAGACTCGCTCCAGAGAGTTCTCGATTTCAGACACAAGTCGGATTCTACTATCTTCCACGAGTGTCCGAGAGGCGTTCGCACGGCCTGTGTATGCAACAGGCCGTGCGAACGCCTCTGTGCTGGCTACACGGGCTGTGTATGCTAATCCGGAGGACTACGATAATCGCATCACCTACAAGTGAACCTACAACCACACCCTTCCATCGAAACGTAAAAACTGTTTCACGCTGGAAATAAGTGTGGCGATAATACATCTGCGGTGGAAGCTTATTCTCTACCACCTTGGTTTTTTTAGTTATGGAAAACCTCTTGATTCTCACGTGGCACCTATGGCCGACTTCAGAAAGCTCGGTTAGGGAAGCTATATAGGGATGGGTCGAAACTACCATTAAATGGGCTGCCTTATTTGTGCTCTTACAGAATTTGTAATCTATTCAGTAATTTCATTGTTTAATAATCAAGACAGTGCCTAGATCTTAATCGGTCTCTTTGAAGACTCACTGTTAAGGTCTCTGAAAAACACGACTAGATTGTCAAAAGATTATTTCCGAAATTCAGTAAACGCAATATTTCGTACAGTAAGCGGTCCCATCTACTGATTAGTCCTTTCTAGAATCTCTAGTCCCAGGCAATCGGTTCTCGGGTGTAAATGGGTGCATAATAAGGGGCCATTCAAACCTCGCGGCACAATAGCGGCGGTACACATGTTCGTGTGCCCCGACATTTGTATGGCGGCCGGAATAATGATCTACGCTCACCGATGCCCCATCGAGATGCGTGTTCAGATATCCGGGACAAACCTTGAAATTTCGTCCGGTTCTTGTAAAGGTCTATTGTCTTTTTGCATAGCCTGTCGCTCTGCTTGTTAGCTACTGCTAATTCAAATTTTTCGTTTTATACCCATTTTCAGTGTATGTAGTTAGCGGTGGAATTTAATGTTATCTGAGAAACTTTATCTTAGTGCAAAAATCTATTGTTTTTCGCTTATAATCAGCTACAATATTACCTTCCCAATAAATGGAAATAAATTAAATTTTAACAAACAAAATTTTAACAAAGTGTAACGCTATGCATATTTGAAAGTTAAACTTAGTTGCTTTAAGATATCCAGATATAAATTACATAACAACTTTTCATTAAAAGTATGGTTAGTGATCTTTCTAAGTGTATTTAAATACGAGCCGTTCCAACTTAGTCTGCAGAAGTAGCATTGACGTATCCACATGTGGTCTTATGTCTGAGTTTAATCCTATCTTGGGACACCGTCGTCAACAGTTTGCTGGGAACGGATCTTAATTTTCAACACCACTGTAAAGAAGTGACCGTTTCGCCGCACAAGACGTCAAATTTTACTGCAAATTATTTATATAAATAAATAAATAAATTACCTTTCAAATAAAATAAAAAACATCTAAATCGGTTCACCCAGTCCAAAGTAATCAGTTAATAAATATAAAAAAACAGTCGAATAGATAACCTCCTCTTTATTGGAAGTTGGTTAAAAGGAAACAGTAAAACCCCGCATTTGATAAAAAAATCAGAGCTATCATTTTTAAATAACCCAATGACTTTAAAAAGCTCCATCCAATTTGTTTTCATAAAGGCATTTCCAATTATCTTCAAAACAAAAACTATAAAAATATTAACTAAAAAAGAAAACAATGTATTTGTCACGAAACCTTACCGCAACAATGAGCAAACAGCGAACAAATAGAAAACAGGCTGAAAAATCGAAAAGCTTTCAGTACAATTGCCAATAAAGACCGACGTAAAGTGATTTGGAAACTCCATTATTATATACAAGAAGTACTTTTACGTGTGGTTGTATTTATATGTATGTATATTAAGTATATTTATGTGTATGAAGAACTGTAATTTACTTTTTGTTATGTTAGCAAAAGTGATAGAACCTTTTTGAGTTCGACTCCGTATCGCAGCCACACCTACAAATTAATTTTATCTAATCGAAACAGCACAGAGAGCATGCTCTTTGCTATTTCCACCTGATGCTCACTGCCGCCTATAGACATCTGTAGGCAACTTCAAATAGGACATGGATTCTGTGCGTAGTCAATCACAGATGCGTTGCAACCCGAGGACTATGATGGTCGCCTCATATAAAAGTCCAAAACCACACCCTTCCAACGAAACGCAAGAAATGCTTCACGCTAGAAATAGGTGTGGCGGTGGTACTTCCCCGGTTGAACTTCACTGGTTCTACCACCAGCAAAATTTTTGCCTACTAACAACCCTAGTTGCGTAATAAATAACGCATAAATTACAGTATATTTATGCGAAATTATGATTTTTCGATAACTGAACAACTAAAATCTTTTCTGTACAAACGTTTTCGTCACTTTCATGTCGCTAGATTATTTATTTTACATTGGGCTATCACTGCAAGATACTGGAGCTAACTTTCATTACAATGTAAAAAAACATGATTGAAAAAAAAATACAACATAACAAAAAAGAGAAACCCGCTGAGTTTCTTGCCGGATCTTCTCAGTTGAGGTCGTGTTCCGATCCATTGGTAGTTTAAAAAAAAATGTGTAACTGATCATTTGTAAGCGCCCCTGTAGGCCTATACAAAATAAAAACATTTTAATTCATATCATTTAAAATCCCATTATTGAAAGTCTACGTCCACCAGTGGGCCTCAAACCTCGCCAAATTTCATTTCTTGTTACCTAAGTTAGATTACATAGGTTTGAAGTTACAGTGAAGACCCATCATTTCTAACCTCAGCGTTTTGCACTACAAAATCGTGTTTCGATTCGATTTCAAAGTATCATTGTGTCTGGTGTATCATTTGGCCGTTCACACCATTTCATCCCGCATACCCTGAAATTTGCGCTGGGTTGAGCAAGCGCGATCGTGTCATTGTAGCCCGTAGCCAAATTCATGTTTTCTTTAAACAAAGTAGTTTTATAACGAACTGTACTTACATAACATTAATCTTCTGGAAATCACAAAAAAATAAAGTTAACTTACATTTAAGGGATTTTAAATCATTTTAAACAGAAATAACGAATTCTTAATCTATTATTAATCTTTATATTAATACGCGAAGCAAAATCTTGGAATCCGTTTTTAAAATATTTTATGCGAACGGAGGAGTATGAAATTACGCATGTTTATAGTTGATGTAGAGAAAGAGTACCAAATGCTAATATTTTTTTCTAAATAAAGTATAAAACTTACATAACTGAAAACGCATTACACACTTAGTAAATGAAATAAAACTATCAATTTCTTGCTATGAAAACACATATTACTTGACCACAACAATTAGGCGAATAAAACAAAAGTGGTTCAATATCCCACATCTCGCTTCTTACCCTGCGCATCCCCTACTGACGTGCAGTCGTGTATCGTCTAGGTGTTTACGTTAGCCAACACGTGTTTAATGTTATTTCGTTATAATGTTACTTTAATGAGTGACTGTTAAATTTTTAAAGTTATTATTAAATTATTTGATTATTCGTCAATAAACCTCAAAATGGGCAGGAAAAAGACTATTCGTGGAGGAGAGAGGACTCTTACATTCAAAATGTGCATTTTTTTAACAAGAGAAGAGTATTGGGCTCACTACTCTCCAAAGTCGAAAATCGAATGTGTGCTGCAACAGGCAATCAGTCACATAAAAACAGAAAGAAAATATTCTATGTCTGCGGATATATTAAACACATGAAAGTGCTTTAATAAATACTCGACTATTGAAAACACACCACTATGTATGTTTTAATAATGGTATACCTACATACTTTTGGTATTTGATAAAATAACATACATAGTATCGGGATGGGAAATCCCTAGTTCTAATGACGTTTCAACTGTCGTGCGCCTAATTGTTTTGGTCGAGTAGTAACGTCAAATATTTTAGATGTCTTTGTCAATATACTCGCTATTTTTGGCAGCTTAGTTAATAAAACATTTGTACGGGTACAATAACGGGTGTATTTAAATACAATTTAATTGGATTTGAGAAATATATTGTGGTATTTTGAACAATATAAAGTTTCGATTTTGAGTTAAATTACGGTCGAATTTCGACCGTTGCGATTGGTGACTAATACTAATAGTATCGTGTATTAATGATAAGATTTTGAATTATTTTTGCCAATAACTCTAACTAGTTACTTGGACTGTGGTCACAGCGAAGTGGTCAGTTTCAGGCTATTCGAGGATCCGGGGTTAGGATTCCAAGAACCACCATATTAAAATTATTTAATTTTAATATGGCCATGGACGTATTAAAAGTCAAATTTCACGGTTCATGGTAAAGGACACACACGCTTTCTACACTCAAAGCCCCAGACTAGGATTTTCTTCTGTGTCGTGGATACCAAGGAAACACACAAGACGAATACACAAACACCCAGACCCAGAACATGAATCTAAACTCATCATTCAGATATCTCTCTGGCCGGGAATCGAACCCGGGACCTATTGCGCGTCAGACCGATATGGTAACCGCTCCGCCACGCGAGTCGTCAAACATTGTAATAAAATATATAGACCTGACTTCTCTAAACATAGTTGATCAGCGCGGTCTAAAACTGGCATAGAACTCTTCTTCTGAAACCTTAACCTTACCCAGCACTGGGACATAATTTAGTACTGAGGATTAGCTATTTATAGCTCGCCAAGAATCATTGAGCTAAATATAAGCTTAAGCTTGAGAGTAAATCAAACTTACGATTTTAATTAAAACTTATCACACACATGCCGTCTTTAATATGGAATGAACATGTGGAATGTACTTTAGATTTCCCTAAACAATTACAGTCCACGATCCGATCGACTGATAGGAGTACCCACGTTTATCTAATCTTAATCTATAGATGCTTTTTAATCTATACTAATATATAAAGCTGAAGAGTTTGTTTGTTTGTTTGTTTGAACGCGCTAATCTCAGGAACTACTGGTTCGAATTTAAAAATTCTTTGTATTGAATAGACCATTAATCGAGGAAGGCTTGAGGCTACATAACACCACGCTGCAACTATTAGGAGCGAAGAAATAATGGAAAATGTGAAAAAAACGGGGAAAATTATTCATCCTTGAGGGCTTGCGTTGCGTGCCACGCGGACGAAGTCGCGGGCACAGCTAGTCATAATATAATTCTTATTGATAATTAGTCTATCCACTGAGCTCTCCCCTTAAGCGTATTTACTTGTGACGAGTTTTATTTTATTATGTAACGGGTACTCCCGATATGCGATGTATGAATTTCGTTCTGTGGATATTTCAACCCAGTTTCATGGATCGTGGTCACGGCCAAACTGCGGTGGCCGGTAGGAACCGTTGACAAGCACTAGTGGTAAATTAACCTATCTACCCTACGTTTAGTTCGGTAGAAAGAAATTCAGAAATTGCTTAACGTTACTCCCGTTATAAAATGTATAAATTCCGCCATAACATTAGTTTAAAATCTTATGACGAGTTGCCTATCAAAATATAGACTCAAATAGGTACCTATGTATATCGTGTTCAGTAGTATTTCAAAACAAGGTACTTGTTGATAGCTGTTTGCACCATTTTATTGGGACCTAACAAGTAATTTTGTCGCATATGACTAACACACTCTCTCCTACATACACCAAATATACTTACCAGGTGGTAGAAACGGTAGTTCGATATGAAGGTACAATCGCCACAGGTATTATTAGCGTTTCGGTGGAAGTGTGTGGTTCGGCTCATTTTCATACACGGCGACCATTTTTGGTGGATCATATTGAGTAGTATGAACTGCCAACAAGATCCCACCATTAATAAAGATGACATGATTTTTTTCTGAAAAAACAAACTTCAACCCTCATTTCCCATAAATGCTAATTTGGCACTTTAGCATTATTTCCTTTCCACTGACGATAAGAACTAATATAACCAATTAGATAATATTTGTTCAAATCATCCTCATTTAAAAATTATTACAAAATATCGGTACAAATTTCACCTACAAGCCAACACAAAGTAGCGTTCACAACAGACGTACAATTTGACGGTTCGCACCATTTCTCCGGTAACGCCCTGAAATTTGCGCCAGCGAGCGTGACGGATGCAAATCGATCGCTCGCAAACATCGAGTAACGCGCAAATCACGGGCGGTGGCGATCTGCGATCGTCGCGTCGTGCCGCCCCCGGGCGGGATGACTGGTTGCCGTTGGATAGTGTACATGGCGCTTTATGCACAGGCGATGTTATTAGTTGTACAACTTTATAATATAGCTAGTACCGATTGCATATGTTAAAGATAATTAATCAATTTACCTCATTCATATTATAAGAATACTAGCTGTCCCGACAAACGTTGTTTTCCATATAAAAAAAAAAAATTGAGGGGTGGACCACCCTTATTATTTAGGGGTGTGAAAAATAGATGTTAGCCGATTCTCAGACCTACCCAATATGCTTACCAAATTTTAGAGGAATCGGTCAAGCCGTTTCGGAGGAGTATGGAGACTAACATTGTGACACGAGAATTTTATATATAAGATTACCATGTGAGTTATCAATGTCAGATCAGTCAATGCGCTTGTGATGGTTTTATCAATAAATACGTACACTGATTTGGAATTAATCCAATATCGATAGTTTGAGGACAATGGCGACTATTCATATAACAATCCATTGGATTCTGCGACATATATATTATTAACATTCGCTGAAATTAAAGTTAAAATTTCAATTAAAAAAAAAATATGGAACATCTGTCATTACAATACTTTTTCCTACACTATCATCGTGTTAGCGTTCTCAACATACCGATATTAATATTATATACATAATATACATTTACGATATTTTTATGTGAAAACTTATTTAAATATTACAATAATAAAAACATTACAAAGAAGAAGATATAAGTTGTCATGGGTTGTCAATGGTCGGTCGTGCGAAAAATAATTTAGATAAACTAAGGTAAACTAAGAGTTTGATATATAAATAATTGTGATGTGACAATAATAAATAAATAATATAAATAATTGTAACTAAGTATATGTTAAATAAATAATTGTGATGTGAGAACGTATATTATTGAAGTGAAACTTCTTTATCGGGGTTGGAAAAAATTTAGTGTAACATTTTTTCGTTACGCGCCATCTTTTTCTGTTACGCGCCATCTTTTTCTTATCCCTACCACGCGTGATATTAGATAGATTATTATAGATTAGATTATTAGATAAAGTTTAATAAAATCCTTTTATTAAACTTTATCTAATTTAACTTTATTTAACCAATTTCTGTAAAGTTGCATATAGTAAATTATTTTTTGAAAAATAACGTCATAAAGAAGTTTCACTTCTAACGAGTGTACGCTAGTACACGCACACAATTTTTGGTAGTCTAAGGGATATCCGTTAACAATCGGTTCGGAACACGACCGCAACTGAGAAGATCGAGTAAGAAACTCAGAGGGTTTGTCTGTTTCCATTGTATATTTTTATGACACTTTTTAAAGTATGTATTTCTTAAATTAAACGGTTTCTGAAACATTTTTCTTCTTTTAAGGCATATTAAAAATTCAGAGTATTTTTTTTAAAAACAACACCGTATTTTTCAAAAATATGCCAGCTAAGCTATATGTCCCAATATTGCAGAAAAGACTACTAACGTCGAAAACATCGTCAAATATGTAAGACCGGTTGGTTTTCTTCCAAAACAATCTCACCACCTTTCCAACCAGAACATTGGAGGGAAATGCAATCGAAAAATAGCAATGTACATCGAACGGTGTGTTAAGCTCCATGAATAGCAAATGTAACGTTAGATCAGCGAGCACGTTTGCGCCCTGGATAAACAGTTCACACTTGCAGACACGGTGTGTCAGTGCCATGGGAAAGCGGATTCCGTATCATGGAATGACAAAGAAATCCGATTTAAGTTACAGTAGCAGTCCATCTGAAAGTGGTCAATGCAGCACATGGACATCTGTAAGCAATTTTATATAGAATACTAGTTGACCCGACGACCTTAGTTCCGCCTACAAGTCAAAAATCTAAAATGATCAGTGTTTCTCCGCTATATTATACATGTATAATACATAAAAACCTTCCTCTTGAATCACTCTATCTATTAAAAAAACTGCATTAAAATCCGTAGCGTAGTTTTAAAGATCTAAGCATACATAGGGACAGACAGCGAGAAGCGGCTTTGTTTTATACTGTGTAGTGAAGGTTCTATCTGGAGTCAATCGCAGATGCGTTGCTACAGAGGACTCCAGAGCACTGAGATAGATGGAGCGCCTCATTTGTAAAAGGTTGGTAAAGACAACGCCCAACTTTCAACGAAACGCAAGAACTGATTCACGGTGTAAATTCTAGGTTTAGGAAAAAAATACATAACTTTAAATTGTAGAAACTTTCTTTATGAAATAGATGATTTACTAATACCTAATAATAAAACAAAGGCTCAATGTTCATTAAAGTAACGGGCGATAGATGCATTTTTTAACCTTTAAATTAATGTAGATGTCTTGTGTATATAATTTGGTACAATTTTATAAATTAACCGGCAAGCAGATAGACAAACTTATTTATCCACCAGAAATGTCATGTATGTTAAACAACTCATTGTTAATTCCCTTTGACCATACGGGCGAAGCCGCGGGTAAGAGTTAGTTTATATTTAGTAGACGTAGTATTTTAAGAAAAAATATTAAAACTTTAATTCACGTACATTTGACATATATATTTTTTACTAATACTAGACAGTTTCAAAAAATAATACATTTATTTCTCTTCGTTAACCTGTGCGCACAACAAATATAAAATACGATTTAATTTGTATAATATATAAATACACAAACCCAACGACCCGCGTGGCGCAGCGGTTACCATACCGGTCTGACACGCAATGTGTCCCGGGTTCGATTCCCGGCCAGACAGGTGTCTGAAATATGAGTTTAGATTCTTGTTCTGGGTTTGTGTATTCGTCTTGTGTGTGTCCATGGTACCCACGACACAGAAGAAAATCTTGCGGTGGGGCTATGAGTGTAGAAAGCGTTTTAAGTTTCTTTTTAAGTTTAAATCCTCCAAATCGTCTTCAATTTTAGAATTCAATTGAAAATAGTATGTAAGGTGATACCAAAATCTAGTTATGAAGAAAACTGTTATATCAAAATGGGTAGATACTAGAAATTGAGTTGAAATCGATGAAAACCCGGGTCAAATCACTAGCCCAACTGCTATCTAAACGGCGTGACACGAGAACCTGTGAACCACAACCACCCATTGAGACTTTTCAGAATGAAAGCCTCTCGACTGCTGAGTTTATTGTAACTGTACTTATTAAAAGATATTTTTCACAATTTATAGAATACATTAGGTTAGAATAGTTAACAAATAATAAGTAATTTCATTTTTAAAAAGTATACTAAATAATAGTTAACTATAAAAACTCTTTAATTTAAGCTGCACATGTTTATGTTGAAATATTTTTTGATTATTAGGTAAGTCAATATTATTAAGATAGAAGTCCTCCAAGCCTACACTTTGTACCGTAAATATTTAAAAAGCTCCCATACAATACTTTTTGTGCTAAACATAGGCCTCTCCTACATGACGCCACTCCAACCGGTCCTGTGCCCTCTGAATCCAAGGGTTTCCCGCTGTCTTCTTCAGGTCATTGGTCCACCTGGTAGGGGTTTTTTTATATTCCTGTTAAAAAGACGCCGCGTTCAAACGCCATTAATCTGGCAACACAGGGGTTAAGTCGGAACCGACATACCGCCTCGGGCGCGCCGGCCTATCACGAAGCCTGCCTATCTGACAGGATTCGTAGACACGGATTTAATAGGTTCGATTCCCGCTCATTCGATATTTAGCCCATTTGTCATTGTTCGCGATGATAACGCCGTGTTGCCTCCATTGCTCGTGTGAAATGTAAGTTTTCTCATAAACAGGGAAATTATTACTTTTATAGAGTGTCTGAAGACTTTTATAGAACAAAGAAAAAAAAATCTTCATAAACTATTATTAGGTATAGACAGGAGCTTAATTAAGCACTGAATGCTTTTGCTGAACTTATTTAAAGAAGAAAAATATTTATTTTTTAACTTTGTTACTACTACTGTTACTGTTAAATACTTTTTAAGTAAGTATCGATTTTAGCCAAATCATTCTGTATATAACAAAAAAACATCATGAAGTTTAATAGCAATTTAGCTGTAAACAACAAAACACATTTTGCATCATACGAGACGACATCTTTTATTTTTGTCTAGGTATTCAAAGTTTTAAGTGTAATCTTTTCACTTTGGATAACAGCGAAAATGTGCAAGTATTTTATCACTTTTTTTAATTATAATCCACATAACGTATGCAAAATATGTATGTTAGGCATAGGTATATATACCCTGAATTTATTTAGTTATGAACAAAGTAGGTGAAACGATATCTACTTACACTTTTTTCTTTTTTATTAAAGAATTCTCGGGTGTGTAGGTTTCCTCACGACGTTTTCCTTCACCGAAAAGCAGTGATAATTAATTAATAATACGCACATAATTTTCGAAAACCAGTGGTGCGTGCCTGGGTTTGAACCTCGGACCTCCCGGTCGAGACGGCAAGTTTCAATGATTAGGCTATCACTGCTCTTTGACTATGACTGCTCTGTCCATTACGTAATTGTATTTTTCCCCCTCAGAAATTAAAAAAAAAAAACAAATACGACAACAAACGATATCCTCCTTCTGACGTACTCGTGTAAAAAATATACCACCCCGATTTCTAAAGTGGAACAGTGTTTTGGAAAGAGAGGGCTGTTAGCCCACTTTCAAATAAGCAATCATCTTAGTCTTCGGGAGTAGTAAGGCATCTGTGGTTGATTTCAAATGTAACCTCTGTGCAATAAGTATATGAACTTACTGATGTATACTCGTCTGCTATTTTATTCTTACAAAAAAGCAATTGTCAACACGATTCTATCAAAAACAAACCCAAGTCGTACATAAAACAACGTGATTTTACTATTATTAAGGAGATTCTATTAAGGGTATTTCATAATCCCTCGCGACCGACACACGCCACGCCTCGCGAATTAAACCGCTCGGCGACTGAACGATCGCTGTTGGATAATGCGATCCATTAAGCAAACACGCTGCGGCTGGTCCTCTGTTGATTTACACCATCCACCTCGTATATTGGACGATATAATTTTCGAACTATCAAGACTTCATTAATAGTCAGTCAATATTTAGGTTAGCGTGCAAACGTATTTTCATTTCGATTTTTTGCTACAATAAAAGTAATAGTAGCGCTTGTATAAAATGTCTGTATTTTGTATAGGCCTACACTTAGAAGATATCAGCCCTATATTTTTTTACGCTACCACCGGATCAACGAAAGACACACACTATCTCGCATTTGACACAAACACATACATAATAAACGAAATAGAACATTCAATTTCTTAGTACGAAAACACATAACGTCAAAATTGTTAGTGACTAGTAAAAAATAATATTGATTTTTAATACCAATTTTTTACTCATTAAACTCCTACCAAAACCCGAATCCACTGTATAAATACGAGTACGCCGATGTGTACTCGGTACTCATCTAAATGCAAATTCACTGCATTCTTCATCCCGTGTAATGCTACTGGATAAAAGCTTGTTTGATCGTTTAGAGGAAATTCGAGCTTTGTGGGTGATGAATATTTGATATGATATCGGAATAATGCGAAACTAAATTATAATCACACTAGTTTAATCACGCGGCTTGGCCCGTTTTTACCACTTTAATGGGTATCCTATGAGTAATTTTTCACCACTCGCAATACCTAGGTCTCTATAAAATGTCCCTGTAGTTCCGGGACCAGAATAGGGCTACGGTACCCTCTGCCTGTCGTAAGAGGCGACTAAAAGAGGCTTCCGGGGTTGCGGGCGGGAAGAGTGGGAGCTCGAACCGTCCGGTCAAGTGATCCCGGGAAGGACGGCGGCATGTGTGGTTGCATGTTGCCGTAAAAACCAGAAGGTGCGGTGAGCAGTTCACGCCCACCAGAGAAGAGCCCGATGGGGCATACGCTGAGGACACCGGCGGCGGTCAACTGGAGTTCCCGGAGTCCTCTTCGCAGCGTCGAGGTCGGCTACCGGGGGGTTTTAGTGCGGTAAGAATCCCACATAACCCGCGTCGCTCCCACGACGTCGGGTACTTTTTGAAAGTTTCCCCCTCGAAAACAAAAAAAAAAGGCACTATAAAAACCTATTGGTAATTCCCACCTCAAAGCTTAAGCTATATCGGTCCGGGCCATATGCCATGTTTAAAATCTTTAACAATTTGCCGGATGAAATAAGACAGATAAAAAATGAAACAAACTTTTTGCCAACAATAAAACAGTACCTTATAAGCGAGTGCTTTTATGACTTAAAGGAGTATTTCAAAAAAATTAATTATTCAACTATACATAAAACAGATCGGTGTGCTCCTACTAAATTGCTGTACCCTATATATAAATAACAGGGTTCATACTATGTGTGATTAAATAATATTGACCACCTAATTGTAATGTTCACATTGTTCACTATGTATGCATGCAATAAGAATTGAGTATTAATCTACGTCATATAAGATGTCTGTGCCAAATATCAGCGAAATCCGACTGGTTCCTTATGCGTGAAAGACTGACAAACACAGTCATGTACCTATATCGTCACAAAAGTTTGAATTTTTTTATCTAATTGAAGTAGCAAACGAGCATGCAGTCCACCTGATGGTAAGTGGTTACTGCCGCCCTGCTACATCTGTAATCAACTTCATACAGAACATGGGTTCCATCTGAAGTCAATCACAGGTGCGTTGCTACACCCGAGGACTATGATGCTCGCCTCATGTGAAAGTGTGCCGGCAACCACACCCTTCCATCGAAACGCAAGAAATGCTTCACGATAGAAATAGGTGTGGCGGTGGTAGTCCGGTCGAACTACACCTGGTTCTACCACCTAGCAAAATTGGTTCTACCACTTACAATGCCACTTATGGCACTCAGGTAAGACTGATCTTATTTGGGGTTCAATACAGATGTCCATGGGCAGCAGTTCATTTACCATTAGGTGCAATAAACGCTCATGTGTAACTTCTATATTACTAATATTATCAAAGATTGTGATGATGTGTGGATGTATAATTGTTATACTTTGGTACAAAAAATACTGGTAGGCTTTGGCTAAAACTTACAAAGATAGTGGACCTGTACCAACACATAGATTACACACACACTCCTTGATAAACTTTAACGTCGACTCACTTTTCTATAACACGACCAATTTAGTCATCCAGAGTAGCAACGCATCTGTGATTAATTATAAATAAAAACCTGTTATAATATAAAGTTGTTTTCATGTATTCTCGTTTAAAATTTCAACTGGATAAAAAAAAACGTTACTTGGCAGTGAGGTACTATCATATAAAAAAGTTTAAAAAGGTTTATTATTGAAGCTATCAGTTGAAAGTACACAAACAGCGTTCAACGATGCATGGAGATGAAAAGTGAAGCGATTTGCATTTAGACGAGCGCCGCTACACCCTCGTGCATATTCACACAGCCGCCGTGTGTGCGCTCGTTTGCTTTGCATTCTGTTGCATTGTCAACATTGGATACTGCTTTTTTGAGTTTGTCAATACAACTGCTTGAAATCCTTTTAGTCGGAGATCCTAAAATTGCATATTTGAATTCTGTGCTTCACAGCTGCTTAACAATTGCATTGATCTTGAAAAGCACCTCTTCTTCTATTTCTGTGAATGAAGCAAAAACTACTGGTCGTTTTTGTTTGAAATTTGGTTCTTGGCAGAGATTATTTATGACCTTGATTATAGATGACCTTTTATTATGACCTTGATTATCCTGTGTGATAATCAAGGTCATAAACTTTTTCCGTGATAAACAGTAATATTGGCTCACTTTACACGTATTGACCGTCTTAATTCTTGGGAGTAACAATGCAGCTGTAATATAGTTCAGATAGAATTACTGCTCTTGGTATATGGAGTTGCTTACAAACTTGCTCGTCGATGCTCGTTAGTTACTACAAAAAAACGTTACGCGGCGATGGTACTATTATATAAAACAGTGTCCAAAAGTTTATTATTGAAGCTATCAGTTGAAAGTACACAAACAGCGTTCAACGATGCACGGAGATGAAAAGTGAAGCGATTTGCATTTAGACGAGCGCCGCTACACCCTCGTGCATATTCACACAGCCGCCGTGTGTGCGCTCGTTTGCTTTGCATTCTGTTGTATTGTCAACATTGGATACTGCTTTTTTGATTTTAACAATACAAATGCTTGAAATCTTTTTAGTCGGAGATCCTAAAATTAAATATTTGAAATCTGTGATTCACAGCTACTGTAACAGTTGCATTGATCTTGAAAAGCACCGCTTCTTCTATTTCTGTGAATGAAGCAAAAACTACTGGTAGTTTTTGTCTGAATTTTGGTTCTTGGCAGAGATTATTTATGACCTTGATTATAGATGACCTTATATTATGACCTTGATTATCCCGTGTGATAATAAAGGTCATAAACTTTTTCCGTGATAAACGGTAACATTGACTCACTTTATACGTGATGACCATCTTAGTCCTTGGAAGCAACAATGCACCTGTGATATGATTCTGATAAAACTACTGCTCAAGGGATATGAAGTTTCTTATAGATGTCCGTGGGCGGCAGTTATCACTTAACATCAGGTGGATTGCATGCTAGTTAGTTACTACAAAAAAAAACGTTACGCGGCGATGGATCTATTATATAAAACAGTCCAAACGTTTATTATTGAAGCTATCAGTTGAAAGTACACAAACAGCGTTCAACGCTGCACGGAGATGAAAAGTGAAGCGATTTGCATTTAGACGAGCGCCGCTACACCCTCGTGCATATTCACACAGCCGCCGTGTGTGCGCTCGTTTGCTTTGCATTCTGTTGCATTGTCAACATTGGATACTGCTTTTTTGATTTTGACAATACAACTTGAAATCTTTTAAGTCGAAGATCCTAAAATTACATATTTGAAATCTATGATTCACAGCTGCTGTAACAGTTGGCATTGATCTTGAAAAGCACCGCTTCTTCTATTTCTGTGAATGAAGTAAAAACAACTGGTAGTTTTTGTCTGAAATTTGGTTCTTGGCAGACATTATTTATGACCTTGATTATAGATGACCTTATATTATGACCTTGATTATCCTGTGTGATAACCAAGGTCATAATACAAGGTCATAAACTTCCTTCCGTGATAAACGATAACATTGGCTCACTTTATACGTGATGGCCATCTTAGTCCTTGGGAGTAACAATGCACCTGTGATATAATTCAGATAGAATCACTGCTCTAGGTATATGGAGTTGCTTACAGATCCGTGTTCGCAGTTATCACTTACCATCAGGTGGATGGCATGCTCGTTAGTTACTACAAAAAAACCTTACGCGGCGATGGTACTATTATATAAAACAGTGTCCAAACGTTTATTATTGAAGCTATCAGTTGAAAGTACACAAACAGCTTCCAACGCTGCACGGAGATGAAAAGTGAAGCGATTTGCATTTAGACGAGCGCCGCTACACCCTCGTGCATATTCACACAGCCGCCGTGTGTGCGCTCGTTTGCTTTGCATTTTGTTGTATTGTCAACATTGGATACTGCTTTTTTGATTTTGACAATAAAACTGCTTGAAATCTTTTTAGTCAGAGATCCTAAAATTGCATATTTGAAATATGTGATTCTCAATCTTTAGTCAAGTATAAAGTGAGCCAATATTAGGCACACTTTATACATGACTAGTTGAATCCAGAGCTTCGCCCGCGTTAATAAAAATCGGTTGTCCCGTGGTTATGAGATATTTTCCCGCATTAAAAGTAGCCTATATATTAATCCAGAGTATCAGCAAACTCCCTATGAATTTTTATGAATATCGCTCCAGCTGTTTACACGTGAAGAAGTAACAAACATACAAACTCACAGACTTTCGCCTTTATAATATTAGTATGAAGTATGATGACCTTCTTAGTCCTTAAGAGTAACAAGGCACCTATGATATAATTCAGATAGAATCACTGCTCTAGGTATATGGAGTTGCTTACAGATGCCCGTGGCAGTTATCACTTACCATCAGGTCGACTGCATGGTTGTTAGTTACTACAAAAAAACGTTACGCGGCGATGGGGTACTATTATATAAAACAGTGTCCAAACGTTTATTATTGAAGCTATCAGTTGAAAGTACACAAACAGCGTTCAACGCTGCACGGAGATGAAAAGTGAAGCGATTTGCATTTAGACGAGCGCCGCTACACCCTCGTGCATATTCACACAGCCGCCGTGTGTGCGCTCGTTTGCTTTGCATTCTGTTGCATTGTCAACATTGGACACTGTTTTTTTAATTTTGACAATACAACTGCTTGAAATCTTTTTAGTCGGAGATCCTAAAATTACATATTTGAAATCTGTGAATCACAGCTGCTGTAACAGTTGCATTGATCTTGAAAAGCACCGCTTCTTCTATTTCCGTGAATAAAGCAAAAACTACTGGTAGTTTTTGTCTGAAATTTGGTTCTTGGCAGAGATTATTTATGACCTTTATTATAGATGACCTTATATTATGACCTTGATTATCCCGTGTGATAATAAAGGTCATAAACTTTTTTCGTGATAAACGGTAACATTGACTCACTTTATACGTGATGACCATCTTAGTCCTTGGAAGTAACAATGCATCTGTGATATGATTCTGATAAAACTACTGCTCAAGGGATATGAAGTTTCTTATAGATGTCCGTGGGCGGCAGTTATCACTTAACATCAGGTGGATTGCATGCTAGTTAGTTACTACAAAAAAAACGTTACGCGGCGATGGATCTATTATATAAAAGAGTCCAAACGTTTATTATTGAAGCTATCAGTTGAAAGTACACAAACAGCGTTCAACGCTGCACGGAGATGAAAAGTGAAGCGATTTGCATTTAGACGAGCGCCGCTACACCCTCGTGCATATTCACACAGCCGCCGTGTGTGCGCTCGTTTGCTTTGCATTCTGTTGCATTGTCAACATTGGATACTGCTTTTTTGATTTTGACAATACACCTACTTGAAATCTGGGCGTCAATTGTTGAATTTGTAAAAGACTCTTGTTATTCAGTTTCTTATTTATGTTAGTTTTATTGAAGTGGTCGCTACTGGTACCGAGTGCTGCCGATCTTGAATAGTGCCACTCTTACTCTTCTCGTAGATGCTGGAAATAACAACTAAGAGATACAATACAGGAGATGTACAGCATCTTCTTGTGTCATTAACCCATGTTTTAAAGGTGGTAGATCAGACCAATGTATTTCGACCGGGGAGGTACGACCGCCACACCTATTTCTAACGTGAAACTTGCGTTTCGATGGAAGGGTGTGGTTGCCAGCACACTCTTATATGAGGCGACCATCATAGTCCTCGGGACTAGATCTATGTTCTATGTGAAGTTGCTTACAGATGTCCATGGGCGGCAGTGACCATTTACCATCAGGTGGACTGCATGTTCGTTTGCTACTTCATTATTATAAAAAAAAAAACTCTCCATGTTCACAACACGCATGTCAAGCGCGGTGACTATTTTCAAAAGCTATTATCTATGTCTAGCAGCCATTCACAAAAGAATGGAATGGTCGGTACTGCCTGTAGAAATTTGTAATTATTGACAAAAAGCAGTGCTACCTGACAGCCTGACTAATTTCCATTCTACGTGTAATGTACGATCGAAGCACCGTTGCATTCTTATATGCAGTCGATTACACAAGTCTGTTACAGGCGGCTGTAGCGACTTACAATTAGGTAGAATACATCCTTGTTTACCGCTTCATTATCATAAAAAAAGATATAAACGTATTCCTGAAGTACAAAACCTCGCTACCATTTATGTTGGACCCCACTTCCCATATGTCAATAGGCGTCAAGCGACAACTGTCAGAAGTGACAGCTGTCAAATGAACTGTCAACTTGACAAATATTAATAGCATGGTGACATTATCAAAGGCTGTAAAGGGACGGGTAATGACTTCTATTTAGGGCTGGTTCCGTAAACTTTGAACTTAGAGGTCCTGCGAACATCATTTGGTGACAATTCTCAGAGGTTTGTATGAAATTATCTACTGATTCAAAAATTGAAATTAGGTTATATATGATTTTAGACTAACATTATCGTGGAATTGATTTATTTTAATACTTAACGGGTAACGATTTGCGGTTTTTGAATTCTTATAGAATTCTTTTTGCCAATATTTCGACCGTTGGATCGAATTCTATGAGAAAATTGTCGAAATATTGGCAAAAATAATTCTATAAGAATTCAAAAACCGCATATTAGGAGTACACGTTAAGTATTAAAAATAAAATTAGGTTAGTTTAATTTGTTGTAACAAAAGTAAATGTATACTATGATATTATAGTATTACGAAAGCCGACTTGATTTCGAATGGTTACTGCAGCCAAGCGATCTGTAAACGACTTTACACAGAGCAAGAGTTCTATCTGCAGTCAATTACAGATACGTTATTACTTCCAAAGAGTTAGGATTAGATATGTCGCCTATATTAAGCGATCCGGCAAAAACAATCTTCCACCAAAACGCAACAACTACTTCAAGGCACGTCCTCGGCGTTCTACCACCTGGTTGAGTACGTATTCAAGTATATTATCCACCAATTCGCACTTGGCCAGCATGGTGGACAATGGCCTAAAAACTCTTTCATTGAGAGAATACCCGTGCCCAGCAGTGGAACAATAATTGGTTTACCCCACGTATTCAAGACGATCCCTTGAGGTAAGTCCGTCTAACTTCCAACAGGACAGTATGACGCTACAAATCACAAACGAAAGTAACGACTCTAATTAACTGTACCGGCTCGCAGGACCAGCAAAAACCAGCACATCGACTAGTCAAGCCTCTTACGTCCAAAGACGAAAAAAGCCACGATAGATCCTACACGTAGCATTCCCACGTGCTACGGGGAATCGAACCCGGAACGAGCGCTGGGAACCGCTCGGGAGCGCGGTATCTCTCTATAATTGGCCTGTGACAATAAATATTGAAGCAATAATTAAAAGGTAGCCATTAGGTTTTCATTCCTAGCGTTTCTTGCGGGTTATTGATTTGCGCAATGCTTACCGAAATGATTGAGTGGAAATTAACAGCTGCTATTTGTGGAAAATATTGGAGGAATAGGACTTGTTAGATGCTACGAGTTAAAGTTTAGAGTTGTTGAATGCTTAAATAACATAAACTGTTGTCCGTCTATAAGTGAATACTAAGAAAATCTTAAACGATTTTTAATTTTTGAACTCCTTGACAAATTTTGAAAATAATTTTACATAAATAGTAGTATTTCATTTCATTGATGAGAACTTATGGACCATCACATAAGTATAATTAAATAACTTCGGAAATGGCCCAAAAAATGTACCCAGTAGAAAATTTATTGTTTTTTTAATTGCATTAATTTTGTCATATAAACTAAATTTTGTATAGATTTCGCTGTAATATATAAAAATATACAAGCCAAATCTAAAATAAATACATACATATGTACATTATGTTTAAATAATTTCGCATAAAAACAATTCGACATTCTCATACCAAACCTTAATTATCCCCAGAAGTGACTAAATTAGCATTATTAAATTAGAGTGCACAATAACAATACGCATTTAAAAGTCAACTATACAATGCTTGACACTCGGCATTCCTCACTCGGAATACTTACTATTATGCCTCGCGTACGCGCACGTTTACGTTACGTTTTATCGTTGCGACCGAAAAAATCTCGGCGCAAACGCACCGGTCGATCGCCTTTAATTTATCCGATAAATAAATATATATGCGCTTGGATGATAGTCGTATTGACAGCTAAGAGCGAGAAACGAATGTCAAGTATGCTGAGGCGATACAATCTTAAAAGACCGCCTGTAAATATTGACATAGTTTTCTGATGAAACAACTGCCAAGCTCGTTTTCTCGGTTAAAGTTGAAGGAATGGCGTAAAGAATAACTTTACCTGTGAAACGACAAATATTACTCAGAAAACCAATTCAAAATAGATACGCAATATCAAAAGTTCTTACTTCTGATTTTAAATTCTTACTTCTGCTAATGACACAAGAAATCGATTGGATACAAATTATTTACACGCAAATCAACAAACTTAACGTAGTATAGAATTTTCATAAGCTTAGCTAGTAGACTTTAACGCGATCTTCAAGAACATGAAGAAGAATAAATCTACTATAATCGCCGTACCTGTCAAGCAAACGCACATTTTTTCGTTGTTCCATCGCTAGCTCATCGCTTCCGTGTCACTCGCGGTGGGTGGCCACATTGTCATTTGTAGTATATATACTGTATTTTGCGGCCACGTTCCCGGATGGCATCCAGCCTAAGGGCCTCGCCGTATAAGGACGGGGAAGAGCGCGAGTGCCTTTAAATTCGCGTCTTGTAGCCCAACAAAAAATTACGTTACGAGTACACACAGCGTAAGCGTGGAACATGTGTGATGTGGCTTGAACAGTGGCACAGGTAGGTATTAAAGGGTGACGCTTGTATATGTAAGGTGGTAGAGCCAGTGTAGTTCAACCGGGGAAGTACCACCGCCACACTTATTTCCAGCTTGAAACATTTCTTGCGTTTTGATGGAAGGATGTGGTTGCAGGCCCACTTTTATATGAGGCGATAGTCATAGTCCTCGGGTGTAGCCACGCATCTGTAATTGACTTCAGATAGAACACATGTTCTATTTGAAGTTGCTTACAGATGTCCATGGGCGGCAATGACCACTTACCATCAGGTGGACTGCATGCTACTTCAATCAGAAAAAAAGAAATGTAACGGGTTCTCATAACATGAGACTTTCGGGTCAGTTACATGGCTAAACTGGGGTACCGGGAAGACTCTCCCCAGAAGTACATACGAAAATATTTCATTTCCTCAATACCTAATATTAGTCTCAAATCATACATAGGGACATGCAAAGTATTGTGTCCATCAGCTGTAACTTTTGTTTCATATTAATTCTCAGTAGAACACTTTGTAGATTGACTTCTCTTCATCACCACAACTATGTATTTCTGACCTTGGTATAAGCCAAAAATAGTTGAAATCGGTATCAGATGCTCCTGTGTTTTCGTTTGAAAGATATGATAGTTATGCAAATGTGTAAGTTGATAACACGACTGACACTTATGTACATAAATGTACTACATGCTAACTTACTACTTTTACACCTATCGTGAAATGAAATATCTTAGTCATTTCACTGATTTCAAGTGAATCATTTATTCACTGCCTTTGGGGTTTTGTTAACAACATGGTCTGGGGTTTTGTTAACGTCATGGTAAATTGACAAAACGTTCTATTCCGTTAGTGAATATTTAAGCTGGTCTCATAATAATAAATGACTAACACACTAATTGACAATGTAATGATTCTAATAGGATATATTAATAGTAATGTATACGAATAATTACATAAAATTGAACATGATTTTAATGACATGTATCTATCGAATATATTTGTAATTGACATTCTCTTTCTAATACAATTAATTATTATAATATTTGTATGTCATAATATGACTAGATACGATGGAAGTGTCTATTTTTATGTGAACCACCTTGATTGTATTCGTATCTAATGACAAATAAACGATTTGAATTTGAACAAAATAGTTATTTTTTTTATCATACAATTCCTATGTATTTGTACTACTGACACCCACAAGCTTGTCAGACCCAGGCTCGTTGGGAGGCGGCACACGTGTCGGACTTCGTCCCGATCCCGGCACGCCATCCCGGCATCCCGGACATCTTGGCATCCCGTGTCACTGCACGGGATTCCGCGTAATTGTTACGGTTTTTGCCGCCAGTTTTGATCGGTGATTTGATGCTTAATTAGCCTTTACTGGAATGTGTTGTGTTTTGATTGGAGTTAGGTTCACGATTCCAAGTAAATAGATATTTTTATTTCCTAATAATGTTTATTCATATTTTTAACCGACTTCAAAAAAGGAGGAGGTTTCTCAATTTGACCGTATATATGTTTATTTTTATTTTTAAAAGTCTTCTCAAGTTTTGTTTTTTGATGTTTGGTTTTGGTATTAAAACCTTTATGAATCGCTGTGTTGTACGTTTTCTTGAGTTCTCTCTACGATATCGTTGCTTTCTTATTACAAAATAGACTCGTCAAATATGTTTCATCGCGATACTTCGTATCAATGTATCCTCCATCCGAATATAAACCTATTATCACAGGTACTCAAGTACCTGTGATAATAGGTAGTTTAAATAGTTTGTTTATTTTATTACTTGAAGGAAAACTTACAGCCAGACGTACAACAATATACGAAAGAGTAAAGTAAGTGGTCATTCAGGTCATTTAGAAATTTCCGCATATAGTACCTATGTTTGTGCAAATAAATATTTGATTTGATTGGTTTGATAGATAGGTAAAATCATAGTAAATAGGTAAAAAAGTCGGTAAGATACAAGATACGATACAAGGAAACGAGTAAAATATAAAGAAACTAATTACAGTTCAGATGTGAAGAAGTCTTCTGATAACTTACGCTTGAGTTCAGAATCGGAGGTATGATATAAATCAGAAAACAGATACTTTCTAAACCACTTACAAAAATTCCAGATCTCAAAATTACCTGAAATAAAAAAAAAAAAACAATTAATTAGTAATAGCATTCCAAAAATATACACAAATATGCGCGTATATAAGGGGAATTAAGGCCCGTATTTTTTCCTTCTCCGCTTATGTTATGAGGGAGGACCTTGCATAAGCGAGCGAGGATAAATTATTTTAAGGGAGCACTCTTGTTTTCCTTGACAAATTATGAAGTCCATTTATTACGGAGTTCCCTTCGCATACACTGCAAAAAAGAGACTATACAACCCGGACCACTGTTAGCCCTCCTTTACAAAAAAAAGGTACACACATGTAAAAATAGGTCTTTACACACTTATATGTCCGCGTCCACCAATTCGCACTTGGCCAGCACGGTGGATTATGGTCTAAAACTCTCTCATTCACAGAGAAGACACGGGTCTTCTCACCTGTCATTGTCCCACAGTTGAGCACGGGCCCAACAGTGGGACAATAATGGGTTGACGTTATACACTTATATGTCAATAATCACAAAACGCACAAAATAATTTAAAGTTAATGATAACGCAAACACATTTATACTTATAGCATAAATATAATGGAATTTTTTTTTTCCATAATCCGGAAAAATCATCAATCAGATGTTCATCTCCGTCAAAGCCTTACAGGGATTAAAGCTAATTGCTATTGAAAACCTATTGAGGATAAAAACTACCGTACTAGTGCATAGAATCTACTATTCCGTACAATAAATTGTTACATACATATGATAGAGCATGTACCTACTATTACATATACTAGCTACGGTTGATGGTTTTACATGTTTTAAAAACAGAAAATACAGAAGTTTTTATTGTTTAGTTTTTTCTAACTTTATATACTAGTCACCCGCAACGGTCAAAATTCGACCGTTATTTAAATTAAAAAAACTAAATTTCATATTGTCCAAAGTACCACAAATTTCTAAAATTTAAATTAATTGCCATTATTTTCAAGTTATTTTGAACACACCCGTTAAATTTAAAAAGAGGTTTAATTAGCTAAGCTGCATTTAAAAGCAATAGCGGGTATTTTGACAAAGACATCTTACATTTTTGACGTTATGTGTTTTCATAGTATGACATTGAATGTTCTATTTCGTTTATTACGTATGCGTTTGTGTCAAATGCAAGGTACTGTGTGTAATGTGTTTTTAGTTGATTTTATGTATGTTTTATGCATTATTTGAAATAAATATTATCATTGCATAATCCTTCTCTACATCAACTATAACCGTGCTAATTTCATACTCCTCCGTCTGCGGCAAGTATCTTAAAAACGAATCACAAGTTTTTGCTTCACTTATTAATATATACTAGTCACCCGTAGCATCGGCCGAAATTCGACCGTAATTTAAATTAAAAATCAAATGTCATCTGACATTCTTGACGTTGTGTCATTCATTTACTAAGTACATATGTGTTTGTGACAAATGCAAGGCAGTGTGTGTAATGTGTTTTTAGTTGATTTTATGTATGAAAAATGCATTATTTGAAAAAAATATTAACATTCTGTACTCCTTCTCTACGTCCACTATAACCGTGCAAAATTTCATACGAATCCGTCCGCGGCATATTACTTAAAAATCCGTCACAAATTTTTGCTTCACGTATTAATATAATGATACTTGACCAGGTGGTAGAACCAGCGTAGTTTAACCGGGGAGGTACCGCCGCCCCACATTTCTAACCTGAAGCATTAACCATCTTAGTCCGCAGGAGTAGCAACGCATCTGAGACGGACTTCAGGTAGAATTACTGTTATATATGAAGTGGCTTACAGGGCAGTGACCGTTTACCATCACGCTACTTCCTTTGAACATTAAAATCAACAATAACTAATTATATCGTCAGCCCATTATTGTCCCACAGCTGGGCACAGATCTTCTTTTTTTTTATCTGACTCAAGTAGCAAACGAGCATGCAGTCCACCCGATGGTAAGTGGTCTCTGCCGCCCATGGACATCTGTAATTAACTTCATAAAGAACAGGGGTTCCGTCTGAAGTCAATCACAGATGCGTTACTACTCCCGAGGACTATGATGGCCGCTTCATGTGAAAGTGTTCCGGTAACCACACCCTTCTATCGAAACGCAAGGAATGCTTCAAGTTAGAAATAGGTGGGTCTTCTCTCGGAATGAGAGAGTTTTAGACAATAGTCCACCGCGCTGGCCAAGTGTGAATTGGTTGACTTTACACACCTCCGAGAACTTTTTTTTAAGATTTCTCGGATGTGAAGATTTCCTCACGATGTTTTCCTTCACCGAAAAGCGGTGATAATTAATTTCGTCTCCGACACATACTTATATATCGACACATACTTATATCCGACACATACTTATATTCGTCTCTCAGACCTTCCGATTGAGAGGGCAAGTTCTAGCATTGTTTAGCATTGTTATTAAGCCGAAATAGGTGGTGTCACAAACATCTTTCATCACCTGGACAGAAAATAGGTATAATTTTGAAAATCCCAGACAAACACTACAATTTTATATACATCCGTATATATTTATATACGTACATATATGCTGTTGGCACCCCGTCGCGTGTCGGAAAAAAAATAAATTTATGGCCTTAGAATATAAAAGGCATTCGCGGCCGACCAGCGCTGGTTCGCCTCGCTCCAAACAAAGGCGGAATTTTTTACCTTGTCTAAAACGATTATCGAGTTTTCCACCTGAGAATATATTCGTTCTAACTAGTTGTGGAGTCTACTACTACTACTATTTGACACTCGTTGGTAAAGACGAATATTGGTGGTAATGTTTGCTTGATGATCCGTCAACCCATTACTATCCCACGACTACGATTCTCTCAGAAGAGAGTTTTAGGCCATACTTACTATACTATACTTAACTTTCAGACGTGTAAGTTTATGTACCATATTTTCCTCGCCGTTAAGCTGTGATAAGCTACGCATCAATTTTTTTGATAAAAATCAGTGGCGTCTTGTATTCGACCCTTGGACAAGAGGCCTTACAACCGGGAAATTGATAGGCCGAATATCACGTACATATTCAATGTTTTCCATTGGAAGTATGTCCTACAATGTCTTTTTTATAGTAAGGATGCTTTCCTTACTACCGAGGGAACTAGAAGCGTACTTTACCACCCTGGTTTAACACGGATTAGTCGGAAAAGACCTTTTTCCAACATAATGCAGTTCTTGCGTTTCAGTGGAAGGTTGTGGGTTTATTTCTTATTAAACGATATGGTCGTTCACTTTCGTATTAAACGATATTGTACTTGACCTCAGATAGAATCCTTGTTCTGTATGAAGTTTTTTACAGATGTCCATGGGCGGCGGTGACCACTTCACATCAGGTGGACTGCATGCAGTGAATTGCAAAATAGTTTTGATAGCAAAAACACAAATAAAACGTATGAAACTCTTGAAATCTCTAATAAACAATTCAGTATCTTTATGCACCTGACAATAACACCACAAAGGAAATCCCTAAATAGGAATTATTAACACATTTTCCATTGCCGTATTTTGTGAAACAACTAAGCGTAAAGCAATACCAATAATTACAATTTCAGCGTAATGCGATGAAATGTAAACTCTCGCCACAACCGCGCGGCCGATACACTCGATACTCGAAAAGTAAACATTGGACTTCCATATAAACAGATGTCATTCCTCAATTGTAACACATTAGTATCTGAATATATCAGATATTAATCGTTTTGCCGATAAGTATGTAAAACGGATATCCCTGTTATTGCGATTAAAGGGTTGCGAGCGGTAAGAGTGAGCGCCGTCCAGCCAAGCGGCTACATGTCGTCGTAGACACCAGGAGGTGCATTGAGTACAACTGCTTACTGGGAAACCCGAAGGGTGTATCGCGCTCAGAGGACTCCGGTTGTGTTCCATTGTAGATCCAGGAGTCCTCCACGCAGTGCTGAGGATAGCCACCGGGGGTTTTAGTGAGGTAAAAATATCACATAACCCGGCGTTGCTCAAACGGCGTCGGGTACCTTTTGAAGGTTTCCTACTCGATAACAAAAAAAGGCATGTAAAACGGACACCTATTAATTCGCTTTGCGAAAAAAAGTGAAATATTAATATGATATTGTATTTGCAAACATTTTTTTTTATTTACTTTAAATTAACCACATACGGGTATATACAAATATACAAATTAGATAAATTATTAAAAGTGAAACTAAACACAACAAAATTTCATCTAATTTAATATTAAGGTAATTTAAATTAATAATCTACTTTAATAATTATTGATGTAATTTAATATTAATTTATATCAGTGTAAACGTTTGTACGTTTATGTAGAGTTTATTACGTTTTAAGTATCTTACTATTTCGTTTTTGCAAATAGAATGTACGAGCCCCATATTCAATCGGCTCTCTGTTACGCAGGTAAGATACGACTAGACAGACCAAAGTTTAAAGCTATTTAATATAACAAAGACATTCCTGTGTCCCGATCACGTATAAAGACATTGCCGTTCAGAATCCTAACTCACGTTAATAGAGATCTAAACAATCCCCGTACCTAATCGGCAACAGTTTCCAAAATGCCTGAACACCCACATCAACTACTCGATCGTTAAAAACAAAAAAATCTAAACAATTCTGGCCCCCATCCATATTCATGCGTATTCAGAAATCTCGAACGGTGGCCTTTCGTACCGGAATTCACTGGCTGGACCAATAAGTTTTTCGTGTGTAATTAACCTTTTGTAATACCAAGAGACGTTGCCACGCGCTGGACGCGCGACAGCCTTAAATGGAGCGGCATCACCGTCCAGTACGTTAATGCGATCGATTTAACTAAAGACCTAAACGATAGCCCCGCTGAAATCAAATCGAAACCTTATGACAGAGCTCTTGGAACGATACTGAAACAATTGACAATGCCAGCGAAAATCGTTCGAATACAGACGATAGGAATTATATTGTCAAATTATTAGCGCTTGCTCACAGAATAACAGTCATTAACCCTCCGCTATCCGAGTTGGATTCGTTTGAATCGTATGGGATTTTAGACGTTTTGGATTCAAACGACGAGGACAAGACAGAAGGCCGCCACACGACGAATTCCATACGTTTCTCGGACACGATTCAGTTGAAAATAGAGCATCATTAAGATAGCCGAGGTGTCGTCGTGACTGTGGAAAAAAATTAAGGAATTGAATCGTGGGTAGTCATAGATGAATTGGATATAATGAGTGGTAATGATGTTTGCGATTGTGGTGGTCACTTGAATGGGATTGGGGACAAGTATAATGGGATGGTCAGCGTGATGTGGTGTCACGAAGCGTCTTGATTGAGCGTTGGTCTTTTTTGTGTCACTGCAGTAGTTTCTTGCAATGTCCGATGTTAGTTTTGAAATATTGTGTGTTTAGGACAATATGCATATCTTATAAGTTTTTTACACTTTAGATACGTACTAAAGTTTCCTGTATCCTCATAACTATTGAAGTTGGTCATACAGAAAAGCAAACAAAAAACACCCAGACCCAGATTAGAAATTCGACATAAATTGATGTATAGCTTATCGCATCGCAGATCGAATGTAGAACATTATGCGCTTGAAACCGTCAATTACAGACAAATAGTCAATTACAGACGCATTGCTATATTTGAATATTAAGATAATTTCATGAAAGTGAGCCGACTACCACACTCTTCCACCGAAACGCAAGAACTGCTATACCTTAGAAAAAGGCGGTGGTACCCCGGTCAAAGCATATACGTTCTACCTTCAGATTAGTCTAGCTTCAATCTTATACTTTCTATCACCTTTTAATAAATTGAACTAGCTTCAAAAACAAAAATATCTATCTATATATTAATACGTGAAGCAAAAACTTGTGGTACGTTTTTAAGTAGCTAGCCGCCGACAGAGGAGTATGAAATTTTGCACGGTTATATTTGGAGGAGTACGGAATGCTAATATTTTTTTCAAATAATGCATATAACATACATAAAATCAGCTAAACACACATTACACACACTACCGTGCATTTGTCACGACATTTAAATAATAAACGAAATAAAACATTCAATCTCTTACTTACACAGAACTTCAAAAATATCAGATGTCTTTGTCAAAATACCCGTTATTGCTTTTAAATGCAGCTTTGTCAATTAAACCTCTTTTTACCTTTCGGTCGTATTAAAAAACCTTAAAAATTAATTAATTGAATTTGGGAAATACTTTGAACATTATCGAGTTTAGTCTACTACAGTGGTACCGATTATGTGTAATTATCACGAATAAACTTATTTTCTTTCTTTCTTTCTTTCTTCTTAGTTTTTGAGTTGAATTACGGTCGAATTTCGACCGTTGTGACGGGTGACTAGTAGAACAAAATACAGACAATACTTCTCTCTCTAGCTAAGAACAAAACACCTGTACAACAGAACAAGTTTGTCGGTATGCCACCCGATGACAATTGGACACGTCGGGAACCAATCATTTAAATAAACATGCAGACGGGTTAATGATCGTTGTTTATCTGTGTTTTTTGGTTCATGTGAAAATATTCCGTGTATGTGAGTGTTTTTATCACGCGAAGTTTAGCTGTATGGACGATGTTTTGCTGAAGTCCACGATTCGATACCTGGTTGCAATCTAAAGTAAAAATATTAGCCCAAAAGTACAGACCAGATCCACGACTCTCAGGGTCCGCGGTTAAAATCTCAGGTGTTTACCACTGACTTTTATAAAATTATGTGCGTATAAGAAATTAATTATTACTGCTTTACTGTAAATTAATTATTACTGCTTTGGGTACAACCCCTTATTGTCGCTGCTTTTGCGACGTATGACTGGTACTTGTAAATACAACTTGTTTCCATAAATGTTAATGATCTAACTCAGTCTTTCCTAATTCCCAAAATAACTAGAACTTGGCCAGCGCAATGGAATGAGATCTGAATCCCAATTATTCTTAGCGAAGTATTGAGCATTGAGACAATAATAACCAGAAATAAAATCAACACATAAACATTAGAAACGCTGAAGAAGTTAGACCATTAACATTTATGGAAACAAGTTGTATTTACAAGTATATAGAAGGAATGTTATTGTTGGGGATCCGTCAATAAATTTCCCCTTCGCTTTGTTTACAACTCACTCACTCGTAAAAAAACACCAAGAGGAAACCTAAATATCTGAAAAGTCTCTAAAAACTAAAGGGTATAACACATACAACACAAAAATAACATATATACAAAAATAAACTTGTCAATACATTTGGACTGCTTAATAGACTAAGGTCTGAACCCGTCTCAATTCTAGCGCTCAGCATTGGTATAATAATTATGACCAGAAAAAAATCAACACATAAACATTAGAAACACTGAAGAAGTTAGACCATTAACATTCATGGAAACAAGTTGTATTTACAAGTCGTCGTCAACCCATTATTGTCCCACTGCTGGGCACGGGTCTTCTCTCGGAGTGAGAGAGTTTTAGGACATAATCCACCACGCTGGCCAAGTGCGAATTGGTGGACTTCACACACCTCCGAGAACGTTTTTTATTAAAGAACTCTCGGACGTGTAGGTTTCTTCACGAAGTTTTCCTTCACCGAAAAGCAGTGATAATTAATCTCTAATACGCACATAAATCAGTGGTGCCTGGGTTCGAACCTCGGACCTCCCGATCGAGAGGATAAGTTTCAACCATTAGGCTATCACTGCTCGTATTTACAAGTATATAGAAGGTATGTTATTGTTGGGGATCCGTCCATAAATTCCCCTCCGTTTTGTTTACGACTCTCTTGTTCGACGGCGGTTGTAATTACTTTGATTTCTTTAGGGTTTTCTTTAGCCCTTGACTTACGATTGGTGCTCGTGAGAAAGTATCGAGGATTCGAGTAATTAAACGTAAACGACCAAGAACCAATAATTGAACGAATACGTTTTATATTAATAAGGTAATAGCAACAATATCTGTATGTATAATTTTATCGGTTTATATGTAATTTTTTTTATTACTTTCACTAACATGGTGTTGGTAGATAGATAGATAGAAAGAGAGCTAATTAAAAACTAAACTTAACAACAGTACTAACAACTTATCACAAAACAATACAAACTAAACATAAAAAATAAAGTGTTTGTTGCCACAAAATAACATCAACTAATGTATTCTGGTCTGAAGAGCGTGGTAAGGGAGACAATCCTTTAAGAGGTATTCCTCAGTCCTCAGGATTAGAATAACATATGTGGACCTTGTGCTCCTATTCTATCTAGAATTAATAAGAGACACCTATTCATAGCCAGTGGTCACTTTCTATTAGATGTATACAAAATGTTTGTAGTGACTCTTCAAACCAACCAAATATGTCAGGTGGTAGAACCAGTGTAATTCGACCGGGGAGGTACCACCGCCACACCTATTATAGCGTGAAGTCCTTGTGTGTCAGTGCAAGGGTCTGGTAGCCGGTTCACTGTCGTATCAGGCGACCATCTGAGCCCACGAGAGTAGCAACTTTTTTTTTCATTAATTACAAACATTATTTTAACATAGCATTAAAAACTACTGAGGTTTATAGTACTAATGCTATCTGCGACTTTAGGTAGAACTCTCTGAACTCTCTGTTCTCTATGAAGTTGCTTACAGATGTCCCTGGGCCGCAGTGACCACTTAACATCAGGTGACCTGCATATAGCAAACGACTTGCTATTTCAATGTGTTAAAAACTAGACTGGTGCATAATATTGTTACTATAGCACAAAGATCTATTCCTGTTTAATACCAAGAAACTAATACCACTGGTATTAGTTAATTATCCCAGTAAATTACTATTCCGAACGAATACCAGTCATAAACGAATCCCAAAATTATTAAAATGTTGTGAAGGGTACAGTCAGTAATAAAAATGCTGTGAAATGTGATTTTAAATAATGTATTTTTGAATCAAAATCAGTCTTATTAAACATGTTTAAGTGTAGTAGGAGATAATTGCATAAATACGTAAAGAATAAAAATAAAGCTTTTCCAACAACCCAATGGGTATCATTTATTTTTAACTCTAAAATACAGGAAATCATAACTATCACAAAAAAAATACAATTAAGTACTTCCATCCATCAGCCTTTTGGTGTCCACTGCTGAACATAGGCCTCCCCTAAATGGCGCTACTCAAACTGGTCCTGTGCCCTCTGAATCCAACAGTTTCCCGCTGTCTTCTTCAGGTCATCGGTCCACCTGGTAGAGGGGCGACCTGTACTCTTTTTGCCTAAACGTGGTCGCCACTGGAAGACAATTCTTCCCCATCGGTACTCGGTCCTACGAGCGATTTGGCCGGCCCATTGCCACTTCAGCTTGCTAATTTCGAGAACTACGTCGGTAAGCTTCGTTCGTCCACGGATTTCATCGTTGCGAATCATGTCTCCGAATTTCGAGCATAACCCTCTCCATAGCACGCTGAGCGAGCTAGAGCCTTCGAATGAGGCCTACAATGTAAGACCACGTTTCGGCGCCATAGGTCATCACTGGCAACACACATTGCTCGAATAATTTCGACTTCAGGCACTGAAAAATTGTGGACGAGAAGATACTACGTAATTAAATACTTATATACTAAAAATTTCGATGAATAAATATTATTTAAAAAAAAAACTTTTTTACTTTGTAAACAAATATAAAATTTTGGCATGACAGTCATTACAATTTAATGTATTTAAAAAAAAAAACAACATTAAATATGAAAAATCTACTTTTGTTAACTGAGTCCTAAATTCGTCAATGGACATCTGTAATCAACTTCAAACAGAACATGAGTTCCATCTGACGTCAATCACAGATGCGTTGCTACTCCCGAGGGCTATGACGGTCTCCTCATGTGAAAGTGTGCCGGCAACCACAATCTTCGATCAAAACGCAAGAAATGTTTCGCGGTAGAAACAGGTGTGGTGGTGGTACTACCCCGGTCGAACTACGCTGGTTCTACCACCTTCTAATAACTCACTATAATAAAGATATAAAAAATATTTTAATAATAATAACTTTTTATATAAGAAAACACTTTTTTAACCTTGGCACAATTATATAATTTTTGGTAACATAACACACATATTTGTATTTCAATAAAAATATTTTTTAATTTTTCCAGGCAGTGTCCGACTCAAATTTTTTGGTCAACCACTTGATCAGTGACATGTTTGATCCACTAATTATTTCCCCTGCACATCGTGTGGTACCCTTTTCTCTATTTGTATTGCAACCACTATATGTAAGGTTGCATCTTCTTTCAGCGCTATCATAAGCTTATATAGAGTAATTCTCCATAAGTTGTGTGTATAAAAATTTAGGATTGAATTACAATTATAATATTAAATGATTAAAAAGTAAATTAACGTTTTCTGTGACTGTACTAAGAATTATGTTTTGGTATTCGTTGGGAATAGATCAGGTTACTAATTTTGAATTAATTATAAGTGGTATTCGTTCGGAATATGGGGTAATAAACTAATACCAATGGTATTAGTTTTTGGTATTAAACAGGAATAGATCAGCACAAATAGTTGTGGCATAGCGTATTATTACGAATACAATAGATACACCCAGCATCTCTTCACTTGACGCTCCCAGCTTGACAATAAATGAATACCGTATCTAGTCATTTCCAAAACTACTTTGAGCGATACTTACTTTTGCATCCAAATATCCCTTTTTTTGTAACTAGTTGACCCGGCGAACTTCGTTTCGCCTAAAAGTCAAAAATCTAAAATTATCAGTGTTCCAATCTAAAATTATCTATGTTATACATGTATTATACATAAAAACCTTCCTTTTGAACCACTTTATCTATTAAAAAACCTACATTAAAATCCGAAGCGAAGTTTTAAAGATCTAAGCATACATAAGGACAGACAGCGAGAACCGACTTTGTTTTATACTATGTAGTGAAGCTCGAATTAGCAAAAGAGTCACCTGATGGTAAGTTACCACTGTCGCCCATACACTGTAAGCAACTTATAGAACAGGTATTCTGTCAGAAGCTAATAACAGATGCGTTGGTATTTGCGAGGACTAAGATGATCACCTTAAATGAATGATAGCCTAAAAATGGCATAACTTCTACCACGGGCTTTGAGCGCAGCGATCGAATCAAGAAATTACGTAACGAAAGAACCTAACACGGGGAGTGTTAGGTTAGGTTACTCCGCCAATCATGTAGCGCGGCCTAGCGTTCGCTTAACGTGTATATATATGGTACGACAGGTCGAAGCTCGCATGGATCGAGACGAGCTGCTCGAAAATCGGACGGAAACTATATAGTATCAAATAAAAAATAGTGCATAAATAAATAAATAATTATAATTGCGTAAGTTGATAAAAAATGCTATGCAATCGCTTTAACGTGGCAGTCCCCGAGTGCCGCACTTTTTTTTCATAAGATTAAAGTAGCAAACAAGTGTGCAGTCCGCCTGATGGTAAGTAGATCCTACCGACCATATAAATCTGTAATTATCTTCATACAGAATAGGGATTCCATCTGAGGTCGATTACATCTGTCAACCGAGGACTAATATGGTTCCTACGAAAGTGGGTCGGAAACCACACCCTTCCACCGAAACACAAGAACTGCTTCACGCTAGAAATAGGAGTGGAGGTGGTACGTCCTCGGTTGAATATACTTTCTACCTATCAATTCAACATCACACGTAGAAAACATACGAACCTACATTTCGATCGCAGACGCCGATACCACAAACACATTATTATGCAAAATTAAGCGCATTTATTGTAAAATTTCATCCGCACATCAAATAAACGGGTGAAAACGGTAAATTTAAATTGTCGGCCCGTCCAAAGGCAACGGTCTGCGCGTATTAATCACATTTGTTAAACTCGAGAGATGCGCGGATAAGTAGGAAAAATAACGCCTCCCCAATGAATTATGCGATGGCCCGGACCTTACAAATTAACTGTTTGGCTTATGGGTACCGGCGGCACGAGAGAGCGCGAGGAGCGATAAGCGATGCCGTGCTAACATGTTTGCATTGAGTGCCTCCTAAAAATTGTATTCATCAAGAAAAACGAACTTGAGTTGCCACTTGTTTAGTTAGTTCGATTAATTTCACACATTAATTCTGATTGTAATTTTAAAGAAATTAACTTAAGTTTTTGTCTTCATGCAAAGTAATAAGTTCTACTGTACGTGTGTCTGCCTATTCTTACACAAATAAATGAGATAAAAGACAACGATATTTTATAGCATATACTATGAAAATCAGTAGTATTGTCTTTTGTCTTGACGGAGGTATTTGTTCAAGCCATACAGGTTGATTAGGACTTTAAAGTATTGTAAAAAAATAAATAAATACTACTTATTATTCTTGCTGCAGGAGTGTTATATAACCTCATCAAAAAACCTCGAAATGACCAAGTGTTCCCCATAATTTTATTAAAAGAGATTGTAAATTCTGTGTATAACATGGACATCTCTGTAGACACACGGAACTGTCATGTTTATTATAAGTAAAGATCAATAAGTATCAGTCTTTAAGCTATCAACCTCGCTTCTCGCTCCTCGCTTTGAATCCAGCATCGTCGCCATCGTACGCGTTATCAGCAGTGATAATTTCCGTAATGTTTCGCACGGCAACTAATAATGGCGGTTCAAAGAAACACGATTGAGTTGAGCGTTCGCGCCAACTTGTTACTGCGCTCATGAATTTTTAAGTGAATGAATTAACAAGTTTTAACAAGTGAAGTTTTTACACCTCGCTTAAGTGGTTGGCTGGTAGAGAATTTTTGGCGAAATCCGTCAAAAGCTTTGCGGTTTGCTAAGTGGGCGGGTTTTCGTCTTTTTGTGCTGCTAAATCGGCTGGCTCAGACTAATTTTGATTAGAGAAGGCAACAAGTGAGGAATAGTATATTTAAAGTAATATTTATTCTTACTTATATTGATTAATGTTGCGGAGAGGTCAACATACGTTAGACACGCAGTGGGTTTCAGGTTCGATCTCCGATAGATATCTGAGTTTTTGATTATTCGACTTGTGTGTGTCCACGCCAAAAATGTCCATGCCATTACCAAAATAAGAGAAAATAAAATCTTAGCGTGAGGCTATAAGTACATAAAGTGTTATTATTTATTATAATTATTTTGCAACTTAAATCAATCTTACGTACATCAATACATCAATCATACAATCATACAATCAAACTTACAATATATATTACGTTGTGAAATGAGGTGTATAAAATTACGCACGGTTTTAGTTGATGTAGAGAAGGATTGCGCAATGCTAATTTTCAAATAATGCATAAAACATAGGTACATAAAATCAACTAAAAACACATTACACACACTACCTTGCATTTGACACAAACACATACGTAAATAGAAATAGAAAACACGTAACGGCAAAAATGTCAGATGTCTTTGTCAAAATACCCGCTATTACCTTTAATGCAGCTTAGTTAATAAACCTCTTTTTACCTTTAACGGGTGCTACTTTTGACACTATGGGGTTTAGTTTTTTAAATTTAAATTACGGTATAAATTCGACCGTTGCGACTAGTTTCAATAAATAAACCTTTGTGAAAAGCATTCCGTACCAGATATCCTGGCTACAATATCAAACGAGATAAATTCAAATGACCGCGCGGCCACTTAACTCTGCTTCGGGGGAACCCATCTATCTTTCAACTATGAATAAAGGGTTTATACATGAATAAGTCATATAGCTATTATATTCAGTATGCTCTTTATAACCCACTTTAAAGTCCCTAACAAAAAGCTCGTTGAAATACTTTCTAGGGACCCTTAATTGATCAGTGCCAATAATGACATATTTATGGACCTTCGCGGTCATAAAAACAAGTTATTAATAAATTGATATTAGGATAGAGTATGTATCGTATAAACTGCGGCGCCTGCTTCCATGTTGTACGGTAAAAACTTGAAAATTCTACCAGAATATTTTGAGCGAAGTTTTAGATAAGATATGTGAAAATTTAAGATGAAACGTCAATAAATTCATAGAGAGAGTAGAGATCCATTAATCACATTTAGATGAAGTACATTTAGTCGGGTCAAATCTTGTCAATAATCAAGTAGTGAAAAGTCTCAACTTAATATAATGTATTTTTATCTGCAAGAAGCCTCCTGAGAATGCGAGGAAACCGAATTAAATACAGTAAAACATGTTCCTATCACATACAGACATCCACATTAGTGGATGGATAGAGATGACTTTCACAGTATCTCACCAGCAAGGGGGTCGAAAAATTGTCAAAATGACCTCATGTAATTAATGAATGAGCATAGAAAACTAATATTTTTATGAAATATAAGTAGCAAACATGTATGTCCTCTATCTGGTGGAAAGTGGCCTCTGTGATCCATCAGAATGGATAGAATTAATCGTAACTGAGGTCTACTACGAACTCTTCCTATCGTCTAAGTTGAAATTCTGAAGAATCCCAATAAGGTTAGTCTACCTAGGTAGATCAAGCTACCCTTTGAGGAGTAAATTATAACATATTGGATAAGTATATCTCTCTAGCAGCATTGCCAGATTTTCTGTTAGTAAATTGGGAACTAGAAACTTTTTGAGTGAAAAAAGCGGGATTTCATAGTTAAAAGCCGAGATAGCAATGAGCCAGAGAATTTGGCGACCTTCTTTTTGGCGTCAAACCACTGTTCCACTTATATTTGCAATTGGCGACCTTTTTTTTACAAAAGTCCAATCCTTCCCGAAAAAGCGGGACCCAGCTTGTCCCGCGCGGGACATTTAATTTTGGCTAAAAAAATCGGGACGTCCCGCCAAAATCAGAACGTCTGGCAACCCTGATCTCTAGTCACAACCTTCAAAGAAGAACACAGGATCGCCCTGCTTGGTTGTTCTGACGTAGAAGCGATGTGAAAATGATGCTACCAAAACTATTCCAAAAATAAATAATAGTTTAAAAAACTAAAAAACACGCTTTTTATAGAAAACCGAACTAAAAAATAGAAAATAAATTTAAATGAATTTAAATTAAGAAAATAGTGTTAAAAAATTCAATGAATATAAATTAATAATAGTGTGAATAAAAAAAAAATATTTTATTTAAAAAAAGCGTGGTACAGGTGAACCTAATAAAAAGCTAATAATATTCCACCACGTATAAATTCGCTCTAAAATTGTACACTCGTCCCCATTTCATATATTCGGTTACAGCATACTAGTATTGAAGATTCCCGCCCGAGATATTCGAATCTCTAGTTCACAAAGAGAAATTGCTCTTCTCTTTGTGCGATAAGATTTGCAGAATACTCCAGTTCTACATAACAGTCATGTTATAGTCTGAACTATTTAATAAAAGCGTCTTGCCTCTATTGCTATTTCGACGATGTTCGAGATTTAAGCGACGAAACTAGTGTCGATAATCATCTATATATTAATACGTGAAGCAAAAACTTGTGACGCAATTTTAAGTAATATGTCGCAGACGCATTAGTATGAAAGTTTGCACGGTTATAGTGGACGTAGAGAAGGAGAGCAGAATGTTAATACTTTTTTCAAATAATGCATAAAACATACATAAAATCAACTTAAAACACATTACACACACTACCGTGCATTTGATACAAACACATAAATAAAATACGACATAGAACATTCAATGTCTTACTATGAAAACACATAATGTCAGAAATGTCAGTATCTTTGTCAAAATACCCGCTATTGTTTTTAAATGCGACTTAGCTAATTAAACCTCTTATATTTAACGGGTGATTCAAATCAATGAAATGAATACAATTTATTAATTGAGGGATATTCGTGCTACTTTGGACAATACGATGTTTTGTTTTTAAGTTAAATTAAGGTCGAATTTCGACCGTTGCGCCGGGTGACTATGACAATACTTTGTATCTCAAAATTTGGATATTTTTAAATTGAAGTAGTAAACGAGCCAGTTGTGATAGTGAGTGGTAAATGCATCCCGTCTGTTATATCTGTTAGCAATTTCATACAGAACACAGGAGGTAGAACCAACAATTCGACCGGGAAAGTACCACCGCCACACCTATTTCTAGCGTGAAGTAGTATTGCTACTGCAGTCAGATAACAATGTGAACATCTTAGTCCTCAGGAGTAGCAACCCATCTGTGATTGACTTTAGATAGAACCCAAGTTCCATATTAAGTTGCTTACAAACTTAAATGGACGGTAGTGACCACTTACCATCAAGTTAAGTAGCAAACAAGCATACAGTCATGTTCGTTTGCTGCTTCAAACTTATAAACAATATGATGTCTAAATCTATGATTACAACACTGATGACATTTATGCTAAATTTTGCATTGTACAATCAAATCGTACTGATGTTTTCGTAATACCGGTGTAGCCTTTCATTTGCATGATTTAGTTGGATGACATTTCACAGTTTTAACAACAAAATTTAGTTTAGTTTCAAGCGATTTAAATTCATGAGACTAATTTCCGGCCACTAATTTCATATTATAAAATCATTATTGTGTCAACTAGTCATTCTTCATTGTACAAACTCTAGAAGTCCACACTACCGTTTCTAGGTGGTAGAACCACCGCTACATCTATTTTTACCGAGGAGCAGTTCTTGCGTCTCGGAAGACTATTATTGCCACTTCATTTTTATTTGAGCCTTACCACCTTAGTTCTCGGGAGCAGCGACACTTCTGTGATTGAATTTAATTAAAATATCTATTCTGTAAGAGTTGCTTAAAGATGTCTTTGGGTGGCATTGACAGCTTAACATCAGGTGGACTACATGCTTGTCTGATATTTAATCAAAATTAAAATCAATCTCACTTATATCTTCCTACATGCTTTAAACAAAAACACCGTGTAACACATTTTTTAAACAAAAGTCGTGTGTAAAATAAATTGTAACTAACAATTTGTAAGTGGTTATACAAAATAAAAACATTTCATTTCATTTCCTTCCATTACATTTCATTTTATTTCCTTCCATTTCATTTCATTTTATTTCCTTCCATTTCATTTCATTTTATTTCATTAATTTTAGCAAAGATAGTTTAACATTACTGTTAAAGGACAGGAAAGATATCACGGTTTTCCGCCTATGCCGAGCAACGTGTAGATTAATCTGAAACTTTTAAATATACTATCTCGATTTATGAAACAAAAGGAAGGAAACGGAATGTTGTCTACAAAAAGTGCCTTCGAATCCCTAATGCTTACGTCGCGGCCTTATAAAGGTATTTATGTAAAACAACCCTTATAGTGATAAATTGAGATTGTGTCTGTTTGTATCCCAATTTGCAGACGAAAGAACTCAGGACTCAGAACTAGTCAGTGTAGTTTCACTCCGTGTCATTAACATAGGCGTGGTCACAACGACTATTATTACTACCCAAAAGTAGCAGTATTAAGCACTAGTTTGTTTAAAAAAGTAACTATTGTAAGTAAGAGAAGCATTTATCCAAGGCGTTCCAATTTAATTTTCAGGCGTAGAAAAGCATCTGTAAACAACTTCATTGAAAACTAATTTTATCTGTTTATTAAAGGTATCGACAGGCACATGGCATAATGGCCATTTAGCATCGGTGGTGGTAGAACCAATGTAGTCCGCCCGGGGAAGTACCACCACCACACCTATTTCTAGCGTGAAGAAGTTTTTGCGTTTCGATGGAAGGGCCGGCAGACTTTTATACGAAGCGGCTATCT
The DNA here is from genome assembly GCA_949699795.1 of Spicauda simplicius. Taxonomy (NCBI): domain Eukaryota; kingdom Metazoa; phylum Arthropoda; class Insecta; order Lepidoptera; family Hesperiidae; genus Spicauda; species Spicauda simplicius. Next base: position 2,567,751 of record OX453068.1, read on the forward strand.
TAGTCCTCAGGAGTAGTGACGCATGTGATTGACTTCAGATAGAACCCATGTTCTGTATGAAGTTGCTTACAGATGTCTATGGGCGGCAGTAACCACTTACCATCAGGTGGACTGCTTACTCTTTTGCTAGATAAATCCTATAAAAAAATCAGGTAGTAATCCACCTGATGGTAAGAAGCCACTGCCGCCATCCTCGTTTTCTCTACTATAAGTTAAAAGGAGGTTTGCTATGGCGGCCTTACTACGGCGTATTGACAGTGTAATTCTCGATGCCATGGATATCAAAAAACAAAATCAAATAATCCTTTATTAACAACAATGGGTTAGTTATACAATGTAAGGGATCTCCCCTGGTAAGTTTATTAATAACCTGTGGTAGGGGAAGTAGGGAAATCCATTCTTCTATTATGTGGATATGTATAACGATTGTCGTAAAAATTAAAAGCGTGACGCCTTGCGCCATGTCTTGGATTCCATGGCCCGTAACCTCAGCTTGTATTCACGCACACTCACACACTTTCTGATGTAACCATTTTATGAGAAAAACTATTTTCTATTTCTACGCTCATAGCCCCACACTAGGATTTTCACCTGTGTCATGGGTACAATGGATACACACAAGACGAATACACAAACACCCAGACCCAGAACATGAATCGAAACCTGATACCTGTCTGGCCGGAAATCGAACCCGGGACCCATTGCGCGTCATACCGGTATGGTAACCGCTCCGCCATGCGGCTGTATTTTCACCCTAATCCGAACAAATCCGCGTGCCAAACCTACCGTGTTAACAGCGATGTTTTGCGCCGACGGCGGAATGCCACCCATTATTATCCCTAATGTGACACGCCGAATGTATTCCGTATTATTAATGTTAGGGGCCGACATACCCTGAATGTTGTTATCGTGGAAGTTTTGACTTATGCCTTGCTGACTGTGATAGTCATAAAACTATCGGCGATGCCATAACAACAAGATGGACGCATGATTAGTATGCGTCTACTACATTGAAGAAAAAACATTTGAAAAAGAAGAAGAAAAAGATAAAAAGCGGCGAGACAACTATTAAAAATTCGCAAACAAGTACTCCTAAATCGCAAGCAATAACTGCTTACAAATGCAGCTTTGTCAATTAAATCTCTTTTTACCTTTCAAGTGTATCAAAATAACTTGAAAATTGATAAAATTTAATTGAAGGGAAATACTTTGGACAATATCGAGTTTAGTTTTTGAGTTGAATTACGGTCGAATTTCGACCGTTGCGACGGGTGAAGTATAAAAAAGTATTTTGCACTTAGTTCGATAGCATGTTTGCACACTTCAAACCAGAACACAGCATTACACTGTTATTAAAAAGCAAAAATACATAGCCACCTGAAACCTTTCATTCATACACGTACTTAAAAAATAATAATGACGTGTAAAATAATTGCTTTTCATAATAATCAAGCATACAAGTAAAGTGAAAGCATGCATTCAAAGTTAGACCATTAGTGGAACGACGTGTTGGTATGGTTAGCATACAAATATACATATATACACGTTAAAGTAGGTCTGTGTGTATTTAACAAGTGCTAGGGTTAACGAAGGATTTGTACCCGTATAAAAACTGTAAAAAAATCATAATTGTAATAACGTCAGTAGTTTTTTGTTGGCTAATTGTCATGCTATGGACTGTAAATATATTCAACTAGTTGAATCCCGCAGCTTCGCCCGCGTTAACTAAAATCCATTGTCCCGTGGAAATAAGATATTTTTTCACAATTAAAAGTAGTATATATGTTAATCCAGAGTATCAGGTAACTCCCTACCAAATTATATGAAAATCGCTCCAGCCGTTTAGACGTGAAGAAGTAACAAACATACACACTCACAAACTTTCACCTATTTAATATTAGTATGAAATATGATACCTCACGTTAAATCAAATGGTTTTGGTTTGATGCGATTCCAAACACACATGCAGGTGGCAGGTGGTAGAACCAGCGCAGTTCAACCGTTGAAGTACCACCGCCACACCTATTTCCAGCGTGAAGCATTTCTTGTGTTTCGATGGAAGGGTGTGGTTGCCGGTACACTTTCACATGAGGCGACCATCATAGTCTTCGGGAGTAGCAACGCATCTGTGATTGACTTCAGAGAGAAGCCATATTCTGTATGAAGTTAAACCCATATCATATCCGAGGCATTCCAACTTAGAAATAATGAACAACACTTATTTGATAAGGATTGTTCATTATTTCTAATTTAAGGTTATAGAATCTTTATTTCTCACAAGAATTAATCAAAATTCACTTACATGAGAATTTAAAATATTATTTTACATTATTATGCCTATATCTTAAGCCAGTGTCGTGTTGCTGACAAATTTCTTCAATTTTTCCTTAAAACTATTTATTGATACTGTATTTTTAACAGTATTAGGTAACTTATTGTACAGTTGTGCCCCTTCAAACATTATATTTCTTTTTCCATATAATGTTCGTGGCTTATTTAAAACTAGTTTCCCTCTGCTTCTTGTAAAAATTTTATGATACTTTGTTGCAAATTTGATATCTGAATGTATTGTGTTTTTCAAAATTTTGTGTACAAGTATGCAAGTTTTAAAAATATATGTTTGTCTGATGTTAAATAATTTGGTTTCTCTATAAAGGTCTTCAGTACTCTTTCGATAATCATAATTTAGAAGTACTTTTATAAGCTTGTTTTGTGAAATTTGTAAGTCTTTAAGGTTAGAGTCTGCTGCATTTCCCCAAATTTCTATCAAATATTCGAGGTGCGGCTTAACAAGAGAATTGTAAATCATTATTTTTATGTTACGCGGTATACAATTTCGTACTCTTCGCAAAGCTCCTGTAAGCGGGCGCAGTTTCGATTGTATGTAGTCAATATGAGCCTTCCACGTTAATTTGCTATCTAAGTAAAGTCCCAAATACTTTTCCTTTTCCGACTTTTTAAGAAACACGCCGTCAATGTGTAACGGGCTAAAGTTAGGAATCTTTTTGTTTTTTGCGGAAAAAATCATAAAGGAGGTCTTAGAGGTATTTATTGTTAGCAAGTTTCGGTGAAACCATCCTTGTAGCAAATTCAAATCTTGTTGTGCTTGTTGAATGATATCGTGAATGGAGTGCGAAAAGTAGAATAAACACGTATCGTCAGCATACAGCGTAACATTTCCAGACAAACCAGCATTACTTATGTCATTAACATATATAAGAAATAATAAAGGGCCTAAAATTGATCCCTGCGGTACGCCATATTCAAGTTTTTGTGGACTACTAACATATTTATCTAATTTAACTATTTGAAACCTATTTGTTAAATAAGATTCCAACACTTTATATGCCGTTTTTGTAATTCCCAAATTGTGTATCTTTTGTAATAGGATTTTGTGACTAATTGAATCAAAGGCTTTTTTTACATCAACATATATACCTAAAGCTATATGTTTTTTATCTATATTGTTTTTAATTTTAGTAACAAGATCTATTGTTGCAGACAATGTATTCGATTTAGGCCTAAAACCATATTGATGTTTATAAAGAAAATTAATGTTATTAAGATAGTCAAACAGTCGCGTGTATAAAATATGTTCAAAAACTTTTGAAATTGTGGGTAGCACTGAAACGGGCCTATAGTTACTAGGATCTGACTTAAGACCAGATTTATATATTGGAGTAACTTTCGCAATTTTGAGGCTATCGGGGAATATTCCTAAAGTAAGACAATTATTTATACTTTGCGTCAAGTTACCAACAATATTATCTTTTATGCATTTTAAGCTTTTTGTAGTTATGCCATCAATACCTGAGCTAGTATTAGAGTTTAATCTTTGTATAATTCTTTTAACTTCACGAACCGTGCATGGCTTAAAAAAGCTTAATGATTGCCCCACATTTGAGTGTGAATAATTTTTAGATGTGGCAGATATCTTATTGTTTTGTGTAAAGTGTATGTTTTGAGCTAGTTCAGCACCAATATTTGCAAAAAAGTTATTAAAGCACTCACATATATCTGTACCATCAGTTATAGTAGACGAATTTATTACTAAAGTTGGTGGAGCACAATTTAATTTATTTTTATTGCAAGCCAGAGTATTTATCAGCTCCCAGATTTTTTTTGGCTTAGATTTACAATTTTTAAACATCTTAAAATAGTAACTATTCTTAGATTTATTAATTATTTTCTGAACTTTGTTTCTTTGCGTATTAAATTTTAACTTATGGTCTATGTTTTCAAAGTCTCCCTTATACATCTTCCACAATTTATTTCTTTTATTGATTTCTTCAATAGTGTATTTGTTAATCCAGTCTTCCTGAGGCAAGTTTAAGATTTTCATTTTATTTATTTTACTTTTATTAATCTGGTGTTTAATATATTTTTCCAATGTTTCATAGTTATTTTCGCTATTTGATAGTTCTGTTTTGATAACATTATATTTTAATTTATTATAATCTATAGCTGTATAATATTTTCTTGCCTTAGGAACTGGGCTATTTTTCAAAAATTCTAAAAATAAATGCTTATGGTCAGACATAGATGAATCAATTATGGTAAGCTGAAAATTAGATGTATTAATATTCGAACAAATATGATCTAAAATAGAACCACTTGTATCGGACTCTCGAGTACAGTATTTTCCGTCAATTTTATTTAGTAAAAAATATCCAGATTCCATTATTATGTTTTTATATTTGGTAACTGCCCTATCTAATTTTAACATGTCAATATTGAAGTCACCAAAGAGAATTACACGCTTATTATTTTCTAAGTAGGAAGAGTAAAAATCCAAGAAAGTTTGTAAGTTAGTGTCTCCCGGCCTATACACTAATCTGACATTAAGTGCATAGTTTTTTATATAAACAGAAAGATAGTTATTACCTCCTAAGTAATTTTCCATTAGCAAGTTATGAGTTAAACTGTTATGCACATATATGGATACCCCTCCACCCCGACTATCTGTTCTTAGACTGTAATAATGAGTATAGTTTGGCAACTGCAATAAACGCACATCAGAATCAGAACGTATCCAAGTCTCAGTTAGTAGTATAAAGTGCACAGTATATGATATCGATTTAATAATACACTTCAACTCGTCAAACTTTCCCGGTCTCAGTAAGCTTCTTACATTAGCATAGAAAAATTTTAAACTACTCGGGCTAACACAAATATTGTAATAAACATCGGATAACTTGTGTATAATATTATCTTGTATTTTAAATTGATCGCTGAGGTGACTATTATTAGAAGTTATTAGTTTTTTGACGGTAACTTGATAATTTTGGGAGCTCCTTTAATATATTTTATGCACAAATCCATTTCTCCGGCTTGCTGACGACGTAATAATTCACTTTTAAGGTTTTTAAAATTCTCTCGCTGTGTGGGGGTTTGATCCGAATAGATGCGAATATTGTCACTTATCTTCGACCGAGATCGCAATATACGAATAACTGTGTCACGCGATTGGAATGTAACCTGCAAGGACCTATGGTTTCCCGGGACATATCGACCAAGTCTTCTAAATTTTATTGGGTCTGGACATTCATTATAGCACATCCGAGTTATTTTTGTTATTTCCTGAAGGTCATAATCTCGTCGCGCAGAGCTTTGAACATTATCTATTTCTCGAATACCCACAATTATTACATTTTGTTCCCGCTTGCATCGATCTTGGAATTCTAGGAGGAGGTTTTCGTGCGTAGGCGGTAGCGATATTCCTTTTGTTGACGATGCAGTGTCTTTTCGCATAGAATTAATGTTCTCTTCTAATTGTAGTATCTTTTCCTGCATATCTAAGCTGTTAGATTGAATTGTTTCCAATTGATTTTTAAAATTATTATGTTCGGCAGTAAGATTTTCAGTTGCAATTTTAATATTTTTTATTTCTTCTTTCATTCCGGAGATTTCATGACATATTCTATTTGTATTGTCTTCTTGTGACTGTTTTAATTCCTTCATATATTGTATTATCTCATTTCGAAATTCCATAAATTCCTGGTTCGAGTTATTCGCCTGTTTCTTTTTTCTTTGAGTTATATTGTCGTCCTCTGGGGTTGAAGTTCGAGAAGCCGAAATAACTCCGCTTCCGCTGCCGCTCATGATTTTTCCGCTTCGCGGCGACCTCAATGCGTGCATCCTTAGCCTTTTGTTATTTAACCGCACAAAACTATGAACGGCAGAAAAAACTCGTCGGCCCGGAGATAACGTTTAGTGCAGCGGAACAGAGACCTTATTTCTTTCAGGTAACCGTGATTTTAGACTGCACAAATAAATATTCCAATATTGTTTCAAATGCACTCAATTTAACTTATTATTCACTTGACTTAACCGTGAACTAATTTAGAATTTAGTTTTAGTCATTAGTACTGAGATATGTTGCTGGGCAACATACAAGTAGTTACCAAGCAAATGATCCTGCAATACTTTTAAATTTAAAAGTCAAAATAAAGTTTACACAGTTTAAAACACTTCCAAAATCCGTCCCCAAGAATGCTGGCCCGGTATAGTCTTAAAACTCCAACATCACATTAACTCAACAACAATTTATTTCTCGTATAAAATACCCTTTTTCTAAAACTAATTCAGCACATTTCGCTTTAAAATACAATAAACAATGGTTAATTGTTGTTCCGAGCGGGCAAGAAACTAAAGTCCAGGGTTCAGATCTCCGATGGGCCAGATAGCGTCGCACGGGCATGAGAGTTATGATTGATGATCGATATTTCGAAATCGAATTAATACGTGAATCGATTCAATATGATAAATAATTTATTTTTGCCGGAATGCGTGCCTTGGGATTCATAATTAGGCTGGTTTTACATTAGGCGTTATGGGTTTGACCATAACACGATCCTAAGCCATACTCCGGAATCTATCTTCAAGAGTCTAGTTTAGAGTCTAACTCTCTCACTCTCATCAACCCACTCACTGCTGGGCATGGGTCTTCTCTCAGAATGAGAGAGTTTAGGCCATAGTCCACCGTGCTGGCCAAGTGCGAATTCTAACCTATTTTAATCTATTCTAACCTATTCTAATCTCTATTCTGAGAGTCTAACTAATCTAAACAAAGTCTGTTATTAAGTACATGATCTGTTTAATTTGATAGTGAGAGTAACAAAAAGAGTTTCAAAGTCACGTAGCAAATTTGCTGGTTGTTATTATAGAATAACAATCAATAGAAGAAATAAAAAAATATAATAAAATAATAAATATTTACATGAGTGGGTATTTCATAACATGCCTACAAGAAATAAGATAATTTTGTATATATGACACACAAAAAAGAATCAGCCAGCGAATCAGTTTTTAAAACTGTAGGTCAATTTCGACTTATACGCTATTTTGGCTTCGAGCGTTTCGCTCGTCAGACTGCCTAGTGCATAAACGGCCTAAGATGAGCATGATACGATTTTGTGGCAAATTTCTCGGTGTAGACAAAGGGCACCGTCAAAATATGGACTTTTTCGATATGAATTCGATCTCATACAATTATTGAATAGCTCGGCAAATACAAGAAATCATCTTCATCTTTCGAAAATCAGATTAATATTATATTTATCTACAAAATATCAATTCGAATCTCAATTCGGGGAATTTGTGACAATGTTATCGATTGAATGGTTCTGGTTTTGTGGATAATATTGTTAATGTTATGAAATGATTTATAAATATGTTAGTTAAAATTAAACCATAAATTAGGACCTGAACGGCATACCACGTTCGTTAGTGAATGTTCGATAGTAGAATAATTTTATAGACGTTTCATTAACAATTTAAAACCTTACGTAATTATCGAATTCGAAAAAATAGTAACAGAGGCACTAGGTACTATTTTTTTTATCTGACTGAAGCAGCAAACGAGCATGCAGGCCACCTGATGGTAAATAGTCACTGCCGCCCATGGACATTTGTAATCAACTTCATACAGAACAAGGGTTCTATCTGAAGTCAATCACAGATGCGATGCCACTCCCGAGGACTATGACGGTCGCCTCATATAAAAGTGTGCCGGCGACAACAACCTCTCATCGAAACGCAAGAAATGCTTCATGCTAGAAATAGGTGTGGCGGTGGTACTTCCCCCGTCGAACTATACTCGTCCTACCACCTTCAAAACTATCACTAGTTTATTACGTTTCCTTCACACAATTTTTTCACCTTTTTCATTATCATTGCAAAGCACATTGCAAAGTATTCGAACTAGGACTCCGGAAGTACTACCGCCACTTCTTTATATGCGCGTTAAGCGCCTTAATACTGGACATAGGGGGTGTGTCCAGCTACCATTAAGTGGATTGCACACTTGTTTGCTACATTCATGTATAAAAATACCGTTTAAGTAAATAGACAATGTAAATAGACTAAATAAAATCGCTTAAATACTGGACATAGGGGGTGAGGCCAGTTACCATTAAGTGAATTGCACACTTGTTTGCTACATCCATGTATAAAAATACCGTCTAAGTAAATAAACAATGTAAATAGACTAAATAAAATAAATCTCCAACAGTATCTCAGTACAATTTATCGTTTTGATAACGTGACACATTTAATAATATCAACAATTGCTTTCAAGGAAAAATCCTTAACGAAACACCTAGTCTTTCTTAATTAAGATTTTTCTACAGCAGGTGTCGGGTGCCAAGATTGCAACTATTTGAAAAGATAGTCAAGCTGACGCTTCAAATAACGCCTCTTTATTATAAAATTCCTTATCTCACTATTTTAAATGATTTTCTTTTAAAAATAGAGGTTCGAATAGAGTTTTTCTTTTTTGAAGGTGGTAGAACCAGTGTAGTTCGACTGGGGAAGTGCCACCGCCACACCTATTACTTATGTGAAGCATTTCTTGCATTTCGATGGAAGGGTGTGGTTGCCGGCACACTTTTATATGAGGTGACCATCTTAGTCCTTGGGAGTAGCAACACATCTGTGATTGACTTCAGATAGAACCCATGTTCTGTATGAAGTTCCTTATTGGTGTCCATGGGCGGCAGTGACCACTTACCATCAGGTGGACTGTACGCTCGTTTACTACTTCAAGAGCTTAATGGACGCTTACCTATGTCTATGAGCGGCTGTGAACAACATTATCGTTTGCTCTCTATGAACGGGCATGTGGTATGTTAATGTGTTGCAAGGTGGTAGAACCAGTGTAGTTCGACCAGGGAAGTATCACCGCCACACCTATTTCCAGCGTTAAGCGTGAAACATTCTCGTTTGCTCTCTATAAGACGAGTATTAAAAGAAAAGTCCAAGTAAGGCATTACCGAAAATTGTCAGTGAATCACGAACAACTGAAAATAACACAAAACTAACCTCAGATTGACATAAGCAACCCCATAGCACCCCATTGTTTTATTGATGGCGCTGAAATAGAATTTCACAATCCCCGGTAACAAGTGCATAGTGTTCAACGTTTCATTTCGTATGACAGCGGGTGAAAAAATAGTACCAGTGATGTTACATGAAAATTTTTATATGTTTTCCATCCACTGGTAGGTGGGTAACATCAGATTGAAGAAAGTGGAGTAGAACAGCAATGGATAGAGCACACAATGTTCGAAGTGGCGGAAACGTCGAATCTTTAATTTATGGATACAGGATCGCACTGCAGGACACAAAAGATCGCATTCAAATAACAAGGGCTCCGTACGCGGTGACCAGGTTTTAACAGAACTTGGGATAAATACAAAAAAAAACCTTTTATTTTTATTAAACAAAATAAATTCAAGTTTGCGCAATTTCATAATGTCTTGATTCAAGTTTCGAAGGAATTCTAAGCAAGAGTGTTTAAAATAGTACAATTAAAATGTATCACTCTACATGTACAATATTTATTATTTGCATATTAATAAATTGACAATATTAAGAGATAGATGAACTATCGACTAATATAGGTGGGAAAAATTTTAATATTAATAGTATTTTTAGTTGTATTCTCAAGCGCCATGTTTTACAAATTATATCATTTAAAAATCCAACGATATCTTATATGCCAAAATCCTTTTAGACTGTACACCATGCCAAAGACTGACGCAGATCAAAAACTGACATACATAGTACAGCTTCAAAAGTCTATAACCATGAAATTAATGCTAAAGAAAAGATAATTATAAATTCACCGCCTAAACGAATGAATGCTTGATTCAAACAAAAGTACAAACAAAAAACAGGTGGTAGAACCAGTGTAGTTCGACCGGGGAAGTACCACTGACACACCTATTTCTAGCGTGAAGCATTTCTTGCGTTTCGATGGAAGGGTGTGGCTGCCGGCTTTATATGAGGCGGCCATCATAGTTCTCGGGAGTGGCAACGCATCTGTGATTGACTTCAGATAGAACCCATGTTCCACATGAAGTTGCTTACGGATGTCCATGGGCGGCAGTGACCACATACCTCTGGTGGACTGCATGCTCGTTTGCTACTTCAATTAGATAAAAAAAGATAAAAAGTACATTGTTAGCAAGAAATCCGTGAAACCAGGATCATCCCACATCATCGACACAGGATGCAGCCCCCAAAGGTCTCGGGGTCGGATCGGTAGCTGAGATGACGCGATACGCGGCGTGTCGTGGCAAAGGGCGGGCATCGAGGGCCATTGTCTGATAGCAACCAGCTTACAGTTTTGTTGCAACAAAACACACGCTGAGAAATGTTCGCGTTGGTTTCCTTTTGGCGAGCGATGATTCATATTGAGGATCGCTTATAAACGAATATCGATTGGTAATTATTCGCTCTTGAACTATTTGGCCGTTGTCAATTATTCAAGTTTTTTAAGATTATGCTTGTTAGTCCACGAAGAAATGGTCAAGTCATACTCAAAGCTATATTAAATTTACCAATTCTAACTTGGAGAGGTGGACTGTTGCTAATTTATTCAGTCTGTACTTAAGGGACCCTCTGCTTCAAGTTGTCACGTTATTATCTAGCCTAAAACATCTCATAGTGACCATATTCATATTAAAAATCTTAAGCGTTTTAAATACATAGATTTTCTCAGTAATGAAATTACAATATACCATGTAATGGCACTACCGTGCCCCCAGATACGATAATTGTGTAATAATAATGAGTATCGAATTACTTATAAATAGTCACCCAATTATCTTGCCTTGTATTAATAGAGATACTTCAATGAACTAAAAAACGGCTACACACACACACATACATCATATTTTTATAAATGACCTTTCGTAATGTGTTGTATACTGATACCGGTGGACAATGTAGGATGGTTTCACTTGAACTTTTTGCACCAAATAACGTCTTAATGAGACAAGATGATGTATGGTACAGTGGCGCTGGACAGGAGTAGGGAACGAGAGGGAAGTGAGAAAAAATAACAGGTTTGTGATATAAATCAATATTTTTCGACGTGGCTTAAGCGCCATGGTTTAGAGCAGTGGTTCCCAACCGGTGGTCCGCGGACCACTGATGGTCCCTGCAAGCACCCGAGGTCCGACAATCCAACCACTGGTTTAGATCCTGCTTAAAGTGGTTTGCATACAATAAATAGATATAATATTTGCGACAGACTTGACGTGCGAAGTTGTTTCTTTTATGGAATAGAAATATTAGCTACCAGCTCTTACCCGCGGCTTCGCCCGCACGGTCAAAGGGAATTAACATTAGCATTTGATAGCGTGATTCAGAACTTGCAAGTGAATTTTACTAACGCCATCTATTAACAACGTCTGGAACTACTAAATACGTCTGGAACAACTAATTAAACATCGATATTCTCATGGGAATGAGAGAGCGCGGTAAAAAGTAGCCTACGTCACTCTCCGAGCTCCTAACTATCTCCCAACATATAAATCATATCATATAATGGCTATGTGGCGACGTGAAAGAGGAACAAACAAACACACTTTCACATTTATAATATTAGTATGTTTGTTTCAGGTGATTTTACGAAATAGAGCTAATGAGGATGCCGTCTATTTGATGGTAAGTGGTCCCTACTATCCATGGTTAGGTTAGGTTAGACCATCATAGACCTCGGGAGTAGCAACGCATCTGTGATTGAATCCAATAAGAAAAAAGTATATTTGAAATTGTCAAAACTGCATACTTTTATAATATAAATTATTATTATATATTAAATAATAATATAAATTATAAAAGTATGCAGTTATACTATAAATTTAAATCAATTCGTTAATCTTATTGTTCATCTTCATTCCATTGACATTTTATCTTTATTTTATTTTATTCATATTTGGGAAACATACAATATTAAATATTTAAAGCATTTTAAACATTTAGGCCAAAAATCAGCAAAAAGTCCATTTTGATGATTTTTGTTTATCCCAATTTAAAATACTTTTAATTCATATTTTTTTGTAAATGTCGAAGATTGAAATCCACACGTGAACATCTTAAAAAGCGTATATTATGCACTTTCCTAAAAGAATAGTACTACTAACTCGTAAATCTCTTACATCAAATCATAATTCTAACGACAGACAGCAGTTACAAACCGACCGACGTCACATTCAGAACACATTACGTAATTCAAGTCGTAAAAACTAATAGATTTTCAGCCATCCACCCATACGTCATCACATAACCTACGCTCCGATTGAAACTAACTCAAACGACAATGTTTATACGAAATACACAAATCATGATTATCATTGAACAGAGACAAATGATTGATCACCAAAGAATGCTATTACGAAACAATGATGCGAAGGCGAAAGGACAAACCGACCGTTTCCACTCGAGATAGAGCTTCATTTCGAAAAAGAAAGGATCGTGCATTTAGCAAATATAGTGCAAAAAGCGATGAAATATGACTTAGGGCAGTCCTAAATGACTTCAATAGCGTCATCTATAAAAACAGCTGAATATTCGATAGCAATACTTCAAAATCGGTTGCTTACAATGAGAAAGATCTCTATTCAATTTTAATACTCGATCGACCTAGCTTTTGTTGTTTTGGAGCAAACGAGCGTGCAGATCGATTTTAAGTAGCGATGGATTTTCGGTCCCATTGTTGGGCGTAAATTTCTCTCTACGAATGGGATAATTTGTAGCGTACTTCAGCACGAATTAGTGAAGAAATGTATGTCTTGGTGGAAAACCGTGTCGAATAGTTTACATAAAACTGAACGGAAAGTTACTTCAAAGGTAAAAACGCATCTTAGCAAAACTTCGAGTAAGATTTTTATCGTATCTGAAGTTGATTACATATGTTCATAGGTGGCAGTGTTCATGTTCCATCAGGTGGACTACATGCTCGTTTCTTCTACTTACTAGTAATAGATGCAGGTGAAAATATGTATAATTATCTCCGTCTGGAGTGCAAAGTTACAGCTCTAAGCACTCAACACTTCACCAATGTTTCTTAAAACTCCTGTGTTCATCGCCAATATATAATTTTCCGTATGATCACCTCTATTATTAACAAAGTCCGAATTGTTATAATATGTAAGTAAACGTAATAAACTATATTTAAAATATAGTTTAAACTATATTTATAATAATTATATACTTTTTATGATTCTGCTAGATTTCCTGTTCAATACAAGGATAATTTCTACTTCAAAAATGTTTGAATCCATAGCAACGCATCGGTGGCCCACCTCTACTAAGAGTTTGATCTTATCTGGACTGGATTACGGGTGGACTGCATGCTCCTACACTTTAATATTTCATCCATCCCTCCAAAAAGTCCACCGCTGGACATAGGCCTCCCCTAATCTGCGCCACTTCGACCGGTCCTGAGCCATCTGAATCCAGCGGTTACCCTCTGTCTTCATCAGTCCACCTGGTAGAGATGCGGCCTACACTCGTTTTGCCCAGACGTGATCTCCATTAGAGGACTTCTCTCTTCTTTAATATTATAAAATAAATAATCCAGATGTAAAATACATTAAGTGTATCATCAGAACCTGAGGAGGAGTTTGTAAAATGCCATTTACTACCCTCTTTTTAACATGTAACAGGTACTTAAGGTAGGGTTTTAATTATTTTACAACGCCATGACTAGGATATTATACGTAACGGGTACATACTTATTGTGAGTAGGTACCCGTTACGTGTCCACCAATTCGCACTTGGCTAGCGCGGTGGACTATGGCTTATAACTCTGTCATTCCGAGAGAGAACTCGTGCCCAGCAGTGGAACAATAATTGGTTGACGACGACCCGTCACGTATTAAAATGTACCTATCTAATCCACGACAACATAAAACATTCATTCTCATTTAGATAATAGTCCACCACTGGAGCCAAATGAGCAGATTCTTCTAACTACTACAAGAATGCTATGAAAAACTTTCGTATAAAGCAAATGATAATGAAATTCTATCATTTCAAAAATGGGCGGCACGTGCCTTGGGTCCTAACCCACACTTCACAGTAGGAGGTCGCTCAACAATTCGCTGTACGGTACACAAAGTTGCAATTTCAATTTAATAAAATACCTTCAAGAACATTCTTTGAAGAACTTAGAGAGCGAAATTTTGTTTCGTAAAGAAATAGCAAAAATTCTGACAAAAGTGTAAAGGTATTTTTCTTAAAAAATACTAGGAACTTTGTTAAAAAGAATCCTTTTAAGTATTTAGAGCAACATTAACTTATTTGCTACAAAATAATATTAAAATTACAGAAACATCTTTAAATCAAAAATTACTAATATGTAATCATTTAGGTCATATAATGACCTTTAAAAACCACAAAATAAATACATGTTAGCCATACAGGATCATCATTCAATCATTTGCATTGCACTCATAGCAATGTTCACAAATGTTCATACAAAATAAATTAAATGTAGTGAAGTCACCATAATTCACTTTGAAAGCCTCAGTTTGTTGTGAAAAGAGTGATAAAATTTTATGCAAATACAAAAACATTCTGCACATCCAACTGTTCTTTGGTGGACTGATCTACGACTAAAAAATATCTCTATTGTGCCACACCATCGCAAACAGTGCTGGGATGTACCTAAATGTGAGAATATAGTTATAATTTGTTATATTAATTGTCAATGTATAACCATCTATGAGAATCGCCGTCATGTATATGCTACATACCGGTACAGATTTGCTCAAGACTTCGTGTCATCTGCCGACCTGTGTGGTCCCACTGAACCACCGATAAAAACCCATCGATTCGCTTTTTATTCAAAAGCAAACATACATTTGCACATCCCCAACAGACATTAACCAAAAAGCAACCTTAACACCCTACAACAGAGATTTTGGAGAATTATCCAGCAAACTAAAAGCAGAAGGTACGGTTTGCAAAAAAAGTTGTATAATTGGTATAGGATCTGTCAATGCGGAATGATTTCGTCGCAACAGATATCTTAAATTAATTGCCGGTGAAAATAAAAGGGTATTGGAACAAATAAATCGACGGAGATTTATTCTGTTTCGTGGAAAAAAGACCGCCCCGGTCGATCCCAGTGGGTGACGCGGTGATGGCAGGTGGATACGACGATCGAATCCTGATTGAGAGACATTTTTGCAGCCAGTACCGAGGAGCTAATGACCGAAGCTAAGCTGAAAAAGCGTATAGAGGCAATTTATTTGAAAGTAAATCTCAAAATATTAATGATGCAGGAAGTCTGTGTTTGGCGGCTTGAATTAAGGTGTCCAAGCTTCGTCTTTAGGGACACTTAGCAACTAACAACCGCTAAGCGGTTATTACTTGCGGTCATTAGAGGACATTGGTGGAATTAATATTTATCGAAACGAAATTTTTATTTCAAATAATTTCTTATATCTTTGCTATCACTAATAAAAGTAATTAATATGTGGTATATGGCTTTTCTGGCATTAAAAGGTTTGTGTTGTCTATAAACATCTCGATCTCCCGAAACTTCCCGAAACAGGGTTACTGGATTCAAACGAACCTAGAAAGATTCTATGTAGAATTATATATATATATATATTTTCATAATATTCTATTATTCTTTTTTGTTAACGTGGTACCTCCCTATTAACAAAACATGAGCTTCACTTCAGGTCGCTAATAGCTCAGCCAAACTTTGTGGACAAAATCGTAATTGTAAGTTCACATAACTTCGCAATTATATCCTATGGGTTGCTACTCTTTTTGCGACCCACTGTTTGGCAAAGGTTTTCGCGTCTAATCATCAATAGAACGGCTACAATGCGGATCGGAGGCAGAATTATTCTTTATTTATTTATTTATACAAGATTCATATTTGCAGATGAGTGACAAACCTCCAAGCCCACTTCTACTTCACTTGCTGAATAAACTTTCACAACTTCTTTCTTTCTTTCTACTTTACTAGTCTTAGGTCACGTGACACCAATTACATAAATTATTATAAAAAATCACTAACGCTTATACCGCAAAAGAGGATTTAAGGATTCAGGTGTTATGATTTATACTAATTTATTTAATTTAACACATTTAAAGAGTTATATCATAATAGCATTCATGTACTCCCGTTTGAGCAATAGAAATCGAGATATTCGCAAAAAATCGATTTTAATGACCTTCAATATCTTAAGACACGAACACGATAGCAACATAACGATGCCTTTTAAGACAAAATTTAGAACGACAAAACAAAGGTTTTGTACCAGTTTTCAGCTTATTATCTTTCATTCCGAGGTAAACCCCTAATATGACTGGTCTTATGCCACAACTGTGTCATTTCTAATGACATGACATTGTTACAAACCGTCCAGCATGAAATCCGTGCAAGCTATCTAATGTGAAAAAGAAACGCACAAACGCATATACATTCATACAAACGCTAGAAAAAATAGCGTATCGACACAGAAGGGTAACAACAAGGTTGTAGAACCAGTGTAGTTCAACCGGGGAAGTACCACCACCACACTTATTTATACGTGAAGCATTTCTTGCGTTTCGATAGAAAGGTGTGTTTGCCGGCACACTTTCACATGAGGAGACCATCATAGTCCTCGGGAGTAACAACGCATCTGTGATTGACTTCAGATGGAACCCAAGTACTGTATGTAGTTGGTTACAGATGTCCACGGATGGCAGTGACCACTTACCATCAGGTGGACGGCATGCTCGTTTGCTACTTCAGTAAGGTTAAAAATAAACAACAAGATCAAATACTCAACACATGTACTTTAAAATCAATCAAAACAACACCCATCGCTCATTTACTACACTAGTCCTTGTAAACATCAAAACATAGACACACGAACGATCGTTTTTCCACTACGCATACCAACAATACTACAGCCTACTAGAGACGGAGTGCCGTACTGTACCCATAGTAAATATTTATTATCATTTCTCCAGTTTTTCGCTTACAATCCAACCGTCTACGTCATACGTGATGCAACGTTAATAAAGCACTATGTTCTCAAGCGTATGCGTGTCACGATGACGCGTCATTACACCAGTACGCCCCTTTATTGCTACTACGTTAGGTGTGGTTGACGTGCCGTCGTGAAATGTAAAGCGCAGAGCTCATCGTTAGGCAGCTCACACACTGTCCGGCCAAGTGACGGAGCGCGCGCTAACTGAGTTTTTGCCGTGAAACGCACCGCGCATACGACACTGATTGGTCACAGATTATGTTACGGAACACAAGTTCTTGTTCGTTATCTCATTATCCATTATCTATATATTAATACGTAAAAAAACTTGAGATCAGTTTTTAAGATACTTGCCAAGGATGGAGGAGTATGAAATTACGCACAGTTATAGTTGATGTAGAGACGGATTACGAATTTTTTTTTTTCAAATAGTGCATATAACATACCTAAAATTAACTAAAAACACATTACACATACTACCCTGCATTTGACACAAACGCATCATACTTCATACTAATATTATAAGGCGAAAGTTTGCGAGTCTGTGTTTGTTACTTCTTCACGTCTAAACGGCTGGAGCGATTTTCATAAAATTTGGTAGGGAGTTAGCTGACACTCTGGAGTAACATAAATGCTACTTTTTATGGGAAAATATCTTATTCCCACAGGGCATAAGATACATCGATTTTTTTTACGCGGGCGAAGCTGCGGGGTTCAGCTGGTAAATAATAAACGAAATAAACATTCAATGTCTTAATATAATAATAATGACTATGAAAAAACATAACGTCAATAATAATAAAGCATACATAGAGACAGACAGCGGGAAGCGGCTTTGTTTTATATTATGTAGTGATTGATTACAAATGTACATGAGTGGCAATGATCTCTTACAAGTTATTGGATTTAACGCTAAGAGATAAACATAAATAAAAATGTCAGTCACCTCTGCTCTATATGCCTTCATAATCTATGTGCAGTATATATCTTGTACGCCTTTGTTAGAGTTCGTCACGGGCGGTAATCGAGCGTGTCTCTACTATTTTACCGCTAATTGCTCTTCCCACGGTGGACTGTCTCTGGCTAGATGCCTCCACTGTATACCTATTACCTATATACTCGGACGTAAGTAAAAATACTCCTTTGTATACAACTGTTATAATAAATATAACTATCTACACACTGTCTACGATAATCTGTTTTAAAGCGTATCACTCACAGTTTGAACATCGTAGTTAATCTATATATTAATACGTGAAGCAAAAATTTTGTGATTGATACTTGACGTAAGCGAAGAAAAATGAAATTACGCACAGTTATAGTTGATATAGAGAAGGATGGCCCAATGCTAATATTTTTTCAAATAATGCATAAAACATACATAAAATCCACTAAAAACACACACATACTACCTTGCATTTAAAACAAACACATACATAATAAACGAAATAAAACATTCAGTGTCTTACAATTAAAACACATAACCTCAAAAATGACAGACGTCTTTGTCAAAATACCCGCTATTTTCTTTTGAATGCAGCTTAGTTAATTAAACCTCTTTTTACTCGAACTTGAAAATTAATACAATTTAAATTTGTAAGATATTCGTGCTATATTGGACGATATTAAATTTAGTTTTTGAGTTAAATGACGGTCAAATTTCGACCGTTGCGACGGGTGACTAGTCTGTTTTAAATCGTAATCCTCACAGTTTGAACATCGTAGTTAATATACATCAAAAGCAAAAATGGGTCACCTCTACATATAAAATTTTTGCAAACTTGTTTCATACTGACTTATAATAACTAAGTAACTTTGTCACATCTCTTAAGAGCGGTATGATAATATAAAGCCTTAGACAGGCCTGTTCAACCACGAGCGACTTTGTTTAATTTGTATATCAGTTGAAATCTATACTATCCGCCGAGATTTAGTGCATTTTTGCTTAAAATTCGCGCTTAAAAAATAATATTCCACGCGCTTAATAAATAACTATGACTTCCTAATTACCACCACAGATACCACAAAGCAGTTTTTTGTGTGTCGATGGAAGGGTGTGGTTGCCGGCACTCTTTTATATGAGGCAATCATCATAGTCCTCGAGAGTAGCAACGCGTCTGTGATTGATTTCAGATAGAACCCATGTTCTATTTGAAGTTACTTACAGGGCGGCGGTGACCACTTACAGTCAGATGAAAAAACCAAACTTCTGATAAAAGAAAGGATTAAAACCTTTCCAATACAAAGTTTAAGCCATCACAGCTTACGACCGCGTGTTTATTTTAATACCACAATAAATTGAGCGATTTATTCGTGCCATCATGTAAGAAAAACTAACAACTCGCGAGAATTCCAGTATCAATAATGACAATTTGGGACCATTAACTGAACACCTTATGCCGAAGCAATCTTTTTTATCAATTTGTCCCTTTTCAGTTCGCACATAGGATACCGATTGCTGTTGATAACGATGGTTGTCGGCTTAAAGATACATAAAATTAGTTTAAAATATCGGGAACAAATTTTAAGAAGGGGTGGCAAAACACTTTAAAGAACGACCCTCGTGGTCCATCGTGGTCGTGGGTCCCGGGTTCGTTTCCCGGCCAGACAGGTATCTGAATGATAAGTTTAGATTTTCGTTCTGGGTCTGGGTGTTTGTGTATTTTGTTACCCATGTATGTGTTTATGACTTTTGTTAACCATGTTAAAACAAGATGGCAAATAAAAAAATTAAAAAAAGATATACAAAGAAAAAAGACAAACCCACTGAGTTTCTTGCCGGATCTTCTCAGTTGAGGTCGTGTTCCGATCCGGTGGTAGTGTAAAAAAAATATATATAAATGTAACTGACAATTTGTAAGCGCCCCCGAAGGTCTATGCAAAATAAAGACATTTCATTTCATTTCGTCTTGTGTGTGTCCATGGTACCCACGACACAGGAGAAAATCCTAGTGTGGGGTTGTGAGTGTAGAAAGCGTGTGTTTTTTTTAAAAGAACGGTACTGTAGGACATCACTATCGGATTCCACTTTTCTGCTATTAGTACATAATAGCGATGAAACACTATATATCACACACAAGTATGTATTAATATAATGTTTTCATACAATAAACTGATTTATAAATCGCAAATAATAAATAGGTATATATTATATATATTAATACGTGAAGCAAAAACTTGTGATCGGTTTTTAAGATACTCGCCGGGAAGGAGAAGTATGAAATTACTCACGGTTACAGTTGATGCAGAGAAGGAATAGCAAATGCAATTTTTTTTCAAATACTTTATAAAACATACCTATTATAATTATGTTAAACACACTACCTTGCATATGAAGTAAAACATTCAATATCTTACTATGAAAGAAAAAACATAACGTCAAAAATGTCAGGTGTCTTTGTAAAATACCCGCTAATCTATTGCTTTTAAATGCCACTTAGTTAATTATACGTCTTCTTACTTTTAACGGGTGTATTTAAAATAACTTGAAAATCAAAACAATTTCTTTAATTTCTGAAATATTCGTGCTACTTTCGACAATATGAAGTTTAGTTTTTGAGTTAAATTACGGTCGAATTTTGACCGTTGCGACGGGTGACTAGTACACTTTAAACAGCGAAATTACGTAGTATAAAAAATCTAAATAAACGAATAATAAATAAGAAACAAACAAACAAAACAGATTTATTCCGTTGAAGCAACACATACAACAAAAATAACATAAATAAATAACATAAATAAATACGCAAATAAATTAATTAACAAATTGATGTGTGTTTGGATAACCCTGATGAATATAGTATTAATATTCGCTTTCCAACCACGTACGGCAATAACCATCAAAATACCCTTAAAGATTTGAACCAGATCTAAAGAACGGACCCACAAAACAATGTAAAACGAATGAGGGGAAGAAATCGGGAACAACCAATAAATACCAAACTCCAAATGGTCCAATTCGATTTGTCGCAATTATTCCGATAGCTCGTAATTGGTAACATTCGTGGGCAAATGTTCGCAAGATGATGGCTATTGCTATCGAATTGTAGCAACTGTCATCGAAAAAATGTGAGCAAAAATCTAACAGTCTGGTAGTGTTCGCTTTAATACTACGAAGAAATTCTACAAGGAAAAAATTAAATATTGATAAACCTGTCAGAAGTCCATTATTACACATAACAGTATCCTCTGAACGAGGCATTATTTATTGATATCTATTAAAAACCTGTTTTCCCAATTAAAAAAAATAGAACTACCGGAATTAAGTTACAGATGCAATCACTACATAGTACAAAACAGTCGCTTCGCGCTGTCTGTCCCTATGTATGCTTATCTTTAAAACTACGTAACAGATTTTAATGCAGTTTTTTTAATAGACAGAGTGATTCAAGAGGAAGGTTTTTATGTATAATACATGTATAATATAGTAGAGAGACACTGATAATATTAATATTTTGAGTTTATGGCAAAAAGAAGTTCGCCCGATCATCTAGTAAGTGAATATTTCGTATTTGACTAAGGAATGCCTCATGGCTTTAATGACCACTTAAGATTATGAACTGGATACTACACACCTCCATCCATCAGCTTTTTAAAGTCCACTGTTGGACTTAGACCTCCACTAATGGGGCATTTCCAATTGTCATTGCGCCTGGCACAAACGTTGGTAACTGCAATGGGTGTTAATATTTCACAGGAAGATCTATTTTGAATTCTTTCTCTTAGTCGACCTTGACGTACTCCAAATTGCCTTGTACCTTTGGAATTCAGCGGTTTTCTACTGTGTTCTTAGTAACCATATTAAACCATAATACAATGTTTTATAGTACTATTTTAGACCTTCTGCCAAAAGCCCTACGTCCAAAATAGACGAAAAAAATTACTACAAAATTGTGTTCGAAACTTTGCAAAATCACTGGAATACAAAAGAGTACAAGGCATATAAAAAAGTGTGATCAAATCTCAAAATCATCGGCAAATATTTAACACACGTTTCAAATTCGTAATTAGAACTGAAACAAAGGAAAGGAAAAAATATAATGCTTATTGTTATCCTTAACGCGTTCTGGTATAAAAAGTCAAGACACAATGTTAGGCAATACGATGGGTTCCGTAATACTGTGGAATTCTTCCTCACAGTGGATAACAAGGTAGAGGTCTTTTTTTTTTTGTTTTCGAGGGGAAACCTTCCAAAGGTACTTGACGCCGTGGGAGCGACGCACGGTTATGTGGGATTTTTACCGCACTAAAACCCCCCCGGTGGCCGTCCTCGGCGCTGAAAAGGAGGACTCCGGGATCTCGAAACGACTTCAACCGGAATCCTCCGAGCGCGCTGCCCCATCGGGTTCCTCCCAGATGGGCGGTTGGGCCCACCGCTCCGTCTAGTCTTTACGACGGTATGCGACCACACATACCGCCGTCCTTCCCGGGATTGCCTGACCGAACGGTTCGAGCTCCCACTCTAGCCGTCTGCAACCCCGGAAGCCCCTTTTAGTCGCCTCTTACGACAGGCAGTTGGTACCGTAGCCCTATTCTGACCCCGAGGCTACAAGGACGAAGGTAGAGGTCTACAAATTCGTCAATAAAGTCGTAAAGTTAGAGGTAAATTTGATAAATACACCGGTCTGATATGGATAGAGTCTTCGCGGAGAGCATGACCTGTGAGGGTATTCGTTAAAACGTCTTTATATTGAAAACACAAATTGATTTGGAAACCTCGGTACACTTGGATGGATGAAGTTTGGTGGAGAAAGCTTAACCAGGGATTCTTATACACTAAGCCTAGATAACAGGGCCCCGGCCTGAGAGATATATGAATAGTGCATTTTTATTTATTTTTATATTCGTCATTTTCCATTGCACCCACGATAGACCTTAATAGAAGAAACATAATGTAACAGACTGTGGATTAGAGTAAATCCAAAGGAACCCTAAAAATCGATTGTGTGATTATCAAAAACCCATCAAACGAGATACAGAAATGCCAACATGTTGCTCGGACAAGCGAAACATAAGTTTCCCTCAATGTAGCAAAAACAAATTATTTAGAACATGCTCTAACGCGACGAGACATGTTTGGCATTTTTTCTGACATTTTGATACTTGTCTCTTTATTCATTGTTTTAGAATGAGTGTGATTCTGGCGTTTGATAAATAATTGTTTTTATTCAGGACCGTGTTTATGTATGTATTTTCCACTGTGTACTTAATGGTACTTTTTTATCCTATGGTAATTTATGTCCTTCATATAAGTTCATTTTTCAAGTTTACACACACTTCCCACTTTTCCTTTTCTCTTTACCAATTTCATGCGTAGGTGTCTGGAAGAGATCGCTGCCTAGCGATAAGACCGCCTATTGCATACTACTGAACTACTTTGTATGATATTGTTATTATTATTTGTGTTTATACTGTACAATAAAGAGTATTATATTTATGTACATTCACACACACACACACAAACGCACACGCACGCACACACACACGCATACACACACTTTAAAAGAATGTAAAATAATTATACTTTAATCTGTTTGTTAAATAACACGTGTATTAAGTCTTGGTGGATGAGCGGGGTACCTGTAACACAGGTCTCGTACCTAGTACAGGGCTCTTGCGACTTGTTCAATGTGAATGTGTTAAATCAATAAAATATTTTTATTTCTATTTATTTTTATTTTATATCTATTATATTTATTCGATCTTGATATATTTTCTTAATTCAAAGCTTACTCAATTATTGACATTTGACACTTTCATAAAATTATTAGCAGGTGTAGGTTTAGATAAGTGTGTTTTGCCAGGTGTTACAACGAGAATGCTTTGAACGGCAAGGCACCACCGTCACACCTATTTCTAGCGTGAAGCAGTTCTAGCGCTTCGGTAAAAGCTGTCTCTCTTTCATATGCGACAATCTTAGTCTTCGGAAGTAGCCAACGCGTTCAAAATGAAAAAATCTAACTTCTTTTATTAAGCCATTTCGTTTAAATAAAAAAGTAATACCAATTTTTGCCGGATTTAATGAAAATTACCACAAAGACCATCACCTTCCGCATAACAAACAAAGAAGTAGAACCCCGTTAATTGAAATTTACATTGCACTTTTACGTTTTCCACTTTGGCCACAAATTGCACTGTCCTTAGAGTTTATGAACCAAAACGGAAATACTGATGTTTTTTTTTTATAAGATTGAAGTAGCAAACGAGGCTGCAATCCACCTGATAATACGTGGTCACTGCAGCTCACGGACACACGTAAGCAACTTGATATAGAATACAAAGTTCTATTTAAAGTCAATTACAGATGCGTTGCTATTCCCGAGGACTATGATGGCCGCCTCATATAAAAGTATGCCAGCAGCCAAACCCTTCCATCGAAACGCAAAAACTGCTTCACGCTAGAAATAGGTGTGGCGGTGGTTCTTCCCCGGTCGAACTACACTGGTTCTACCATCTGGTTTTGTGGAAACGTAACAAACTATTAAGGCCATAGCAGTGAATCCTCCAAATAAAATATATTGCATATCTCCACATGATATCCTCGATATTGAAGCGTGTGGCGCATAGTGTAATATTGCTGCAAATACCGTCGCTGTGTGAGATCGCGAGCTGTGATACTCAGCTATTTCGCACGCGAATTGGAAGCTGGAAAATTGAATCCTTGCGAATATTCCCGAAGGTTCTGGATTTAATCGAATTTTCTAGACTGCATTGATATATGATCCTGAATGGTATAAAAATGGTTTGACGCCCGAGGCACTGACGCCACACCTATTTATGCTTTATTATAAGATTGAAGTAGCAAACGAGCATGCAGTCCATCTGATAATAAGTGGTCACTGCCGCCCATTGACATCTGTAAGCAACTTCTTATAGAACATGGGTTCTATTTGAAATCGACCACAGATGCGTTGCTACTCCCGAGGACTAGGATGGTCGCCTCATATAAAATTGTACCGGCGACCACACCCTTCCATCAAATTACGGTCGAATTTCGACCGTTACGACGTGTGACTAGTATTTATTCATGTTCTACATTTTTCATATTTGAAGCCACATGAAAAAAAATTTTGTAAACAGACGGTACTAACAGCAATATTAACATTTAAGATTAAAATTATAGTTATTGGTAAATGTATCATTAAAATCATATTTTTAAATCAACATGAGACAGGGACGCACATATGTTTTGAAGAACGAAAGAGCGAGATGCAACAACTACAGACGCCAACGTAACCTCAATTTTATTGGCGCCTTATATGGAGATGGGCAAAATGATTTCATTTCCATACTTATATTATAAACTCTACATACATAAATATAAAGTATGTAATAGAGTGTCATTAAAATAAAGGTACCGTGTGCAAGCCGCCAACGCGCGTATGACGGATTAATTTGTAATAAAAGCTGTTACGTTGGAAATGTTTTTAAAGCCTTAAAAATCATACTAATATTATAAAGGCAAAAGTTTGTGAGTGTGTATGTTTGTTACTTCTTTATCTCTAAACGGCTGGAGCGATTTTCATTAAATTTGGTAGAAAGTTAGCTGATACCCTGAAATAACATATAGGGTGCTTTTTACTGTGGGAAAATATCTTGTTCCCACGGGACAATCGATATATCAATATTTTTAACGCAAGCGAAGTTGCGGGGTTGTACTAGTATGATATAAAGCTTTAACTAAAGTGATATGCTCAACATTTAGAACAACAATTTCTAGCTTTCTTTATCTTCTGTAGTAATGTACTAGCATGAAGTCCACCGTATGTAAAGTTCAGTCCAGTTCTTGATGGTATGTGGTCACTGCCGCCCATGCACTTAGATTTTCACTACAATTCGACTTCCTGCCACTACAGAATGCCTGCCACAGAAATAGGTGTGGCGATGGTACCTGTCCTGGCAAACCACATTCCCGTCCTTTTTTATATGCGATATGGACAGGGGCTGATGTCGTACTTACATCGCTAGATAAATAGAAAAAAACACGGTATCTACACTCATAAACCCACACTAAGATTTTCTCGTCTGGGTACCATGGACACACACAAGACAAATACACAAACACCCAGACCCAAAACATGAATCTAAACTCATCTTTCAAATTGCTGCCTAATCGGGAATCGAACCCGGGACCCATTGCGCGTCAGACCGGTATGGTAACCGCTCTGCCTCGCGGGTCGTCAATTTCTTCTTACCAGGTAGAAATGTAGCTGTAGTGTTGAAGGTGGTAGAACCAGTGTAGTTCACCGGGGAAGTGTGTGTTTAATTCTCTAATACGAGACAGTCATATTTTGACATGATATTCATCAAGTGACCTTGTAAGGGTGACTAATATATTTTAGCGTATCTTCCATCATTTTAGTCACGTACGTCGATGAGCTGTGATATTGGCATTCGATTGTTATGAGCGTTAGACCACGATACGCCAATGTAGCTACTGAATTAGTTTGTTAAATTGTTAGAAATACCGCATTAGTTGTCTTATCACGATTTTGTATGTAACAGATTACCCACTTTCTGACGCATTCGGGTGAACCCATTAGTGTCTCACTGCTAGGCACGGGTCTTCTCTGAGAATGAGATAGTTTAGGCCATAGTCCACCGCGCTGGCCAAGTGCGAATTGGTGGACAAAATCTTACCAATATTATAAATGCGAGTTTGTGAGGATGAAAGTGTTTGTACCACTTTCCCGCAAAAACCACCGGTCGGATTTCATTTGAATTTGCAGGCACATAGTTCAGGACCTTTCTTTTTTGCTTTCGAGGGGAAAACCTTCACAAGGTACCCGCCGCCATGGGAGCAACGCCGGGTTAAGTGGGACTTTTACCTCACTAAAATCCCCGCCGGTGGCCGCCCTCAGCGCTACGTGGAGGACTCTGGGATCTCTAACGTAACGCAGCCGGAGTCTTCCAAGCGCATCCCTCTTTAGGGCCCTTCCCCGGTGAAAGATTGATGCTCACCGTGCCTCTCAGTGTTAACGACGGCATGCGGTCACACATGCCATGCTTTCCGGGGTCGCTTGGCTGGACAGTTTGAGCTCCCACAGTTACCGCCCGCAACCCCAGAAGCCCCTTCTAGTCGCCTCTTACGACAGGCAGGGGATCGGTATCCCCTGCCTGTCTAGCCCTAATTTGGTCCCGGAACTACAGGGACAATAGTTCAGGACCTAAATGAACACATAGGAACCTCCATGAACTCGGTAGACGAGAAGGCAACGAGCGAATCCGAGGGAATAAATCATACAATTATTTCAAAGATTGGATATGATAGGTTTTAGTTTAAAAAAATATCATTTTATGGCATAAATACTAGCAGGAACACCATCTAATATAAAAGTTAAGATTTTTTTTTAGCATTTCTTTGGTGAAAACTTGTATTTTTCAAGATACGACCAGACTATTTTTGTGCCTCGATAAAGATCTAATATTACCAATCTTTCTATAGTCCTCGTCGTCAATGGTGCTTACCTGTAACAATAAAATAAATGTTGTTAATAAAGTAGTCAAATTTAACTCTTACATACAAAAGCTTCTAGTAATTTATCGAGTACTGTATGTTCCATTACACATAACTTATGTATTACTCATTTCAAAACAAAGGCCTCTATAATATAAATAAGGATCGTAAGGATAGACGAAGGTTCGACGAAAAAATAAAAGTTTAATTTTCGCCTCACTTTCAAATGAGGTGATTGATTATGTTAGTCCTCGAGTGTAGCAACACTTTGGTTATCGACGTGAACTTAGCCACCTGTCGTCAACCCATTATTGTCCCACTGCTGGGCACGGGTCTTGGAATGAGAGAGTTTTAGGGTCATAGTTCACCGCGCTGGCCAAGTGCGAATTGATGAACTAAGCCACCTGTTCTAAAAATTGCATTCACATGTCCATGGGCGGCAGTGACCACTTAACTTCAGGTGGAACGCTCGTTTACTAACTCAATTTTTATGTAAAAACATTCCACTAACCATTATAAATTCAAAAATATGCATGAGTTATAACATCTGCAAAACTTTCGGACAGGTAAAGTTCCAGTTAAGTACAGTCTGTTTTTCCCTAGTTAACGACTTTTCACTTCAGCTAAGCGGAAAGCCTTGAAATGTTAATCCAAGAACTCAGCTCATGCATAATGGATTCGATCTGAAAATTAGCCAGGCTCCTCCACTAGTGCAGCTGTTGCTGAATTTGCTATTTTTGCAACACAAAATAATGCTTTTCGCATGCAAATTTCGCAAAGCTAGCAAGCTGTCTTACTCGCTTATTATCAGGGATCTACGCCAAGTGGTAAATACTTCCGGGAAATTAAGATTCTATGCAAGAAAACCGGGATTTAAAGAGCTAACTTTGTAAGTTTCAATTCCACTAAACACTCATTTATGACTGATTGAATTTCATATAGTCAAAGAGTTTTTATTTTACTAAAGTTGCAATTAAAGTCAATAATGGGTATTTTGACATCAGACATTTTTGACGTTCTCTGTGATCATATGTTGAATATTTTATATTATGTGCACGGATTAGGTAACACGAAGTAAGATTATATTATATGCACGGGACTTCAACTTTAAATGCAATACACATTTGTTCTTACCTAAAACATCCGCGCTTCTAGGGGTGTCAAAATGTTCTGCGCTTCTAGTGTTCAATGGCGTCTCTTCACACAAAACGTCTAAAATTCATAATTTAAAAATTCATAATTGACCACTATGCAAACCAACGGCTATTCGTAAAACAAATAAATGACTCTAAACTGCTAAAAACCTCAGAAACAACCATCCGGTACGAAATGAATAATTAGGGAAAGTTTAGGGGAACCCATTAGCACTGATTAAGAGCACACATATGGTAATGACGGGACCAAATGTCAGGTATTCGGACAATGGTTTAATGAGTTATGGTGTGGACATTTTAATTATGTTTTAACATGTTTATTTTAACGTTACTTTGTCCACAATGCATTTAAACGCTGAACGATTTTCAACATACTAAGAAAATAGTTTTTGCTGCTAAGGTATTTCTCTAAAGCAAAGTTTAGACGGTACATCAAAATAGTAGAGCCAGATTTCGTCGCCAGTAACGATGTCATTGATATGACGCGAAGTCCCATTTACGTAAATCTTTAACATTTTTACACCAATTTACTCTCACTTCTTTTTGTTCTGGGTTGAGGTCGTGGGGTACCCATAGCGTATAAACTTTTCTTACTCTAAGGATATCATGTAGAATTTTATGATTAGTGCACCAACACTTGGTGCACTAATCTGTAAGACCTCCTCTATCTGTCTGTAGGTATAGGTAATATGTCGGCATGCCTTAATCAATGACTCGACTTTCCCTACGTTTTCTAGAGTAGTTACTCATACAGGACAAGCTGATCTTGGAGCATCACTAACACTGAAGTTATCGAGTTCAAATTCACGATACCACCGCTAAACAGTTGTGCGATGAGGACACTTTTCTTTGAGTACAGTTTTCATTTCGTCGAGGCATTTATCTAAAGTTAGGCCACGCATAGATTGTAGCGAATAATTACGCGTAACTCGTCCTTCGACCACTCAGTCGTATTTCAGTCTTGTAAAACGTATAACTCTAAGATGAAATTACACACAATGATGTATTATATGGTTTCCTACTAGTTATAAGTTTTAATTTATGAAATATATATATATTTTGTATTGCAGAACTTATCTAGTGACCTTGAATACGTCTAAAATCATATATCCGTAGAACTTCATAGATTGAACAATAAACTCATTGTATGTTTCAAAATAAAGAAGTAGCAATGAAGCAGGGGTTCATTAAGCTCCTACAAAACTAGCTTTCTTATTCCCTAGGTTCAACCAGTCGTATCCATATCGACATACTCTTTCCCCCATTAATTTTATAATTACAAATTAGCAACCATATAAGATGTAACGTACGAAGGCTTATAAGGAGAATGTCTAGCGTGTCATACTTATTTCCGGTTTTATTTTTTCGAAAAAAGAAAATAGGGGACGCGTGCGCATCCGATCGTAACGGTATGAGTGAGATAGGTTTACAATTTTGCGGGCGCGAAAAGGATAGATGAGATGTTAGCCTCTAGTTATATAGCAACATTGTCGTTAAAAATTTTGAATTTTATAAGCGTAAGAAAGCATGTATTATGAAGGTATATAAAAAGATTAGGTAAATACATTTTTATAGCGAAGAAATATTTTGCAATAATTTCTGAAAAAATTACGTAATTTATGATTACATAATATAAATTTGTAGTCGTTACATTAAATAACATAATATAAATATTCCATATTTATGTTCAAGTGAACGTGGTTATATTTGTAATTTTAATTTAATTATTCGAAAATATAAGCACATATCTAATAAAATTGCCGTTTGATCAACACATTGAAGTTAGTTTTTGATTCCATATTTTAATTACTACCTATTGTATATGTCGGCGCGACACCGCGTATTTATGAAAAACACGTCGCCGAAAATAATTATTTTAGTTAGTTGAAAGATCAAAAATTGTTTGCAATTAGCAATATTTAGTGATTTTAAGAATTATAATTTAGTTTACCCTCCATAAATTTGTAATTGTCACCTCACAAAACATTGTTATAAAAAGGCGAGCGCCTGTCGGTAGAAAAAGATTCTTGTTTAACGGTCGAAGCGATCGGACCTCCTAAACTGTGAATAAATCGAAGAAGTTTATTCCTGTGTTTGACTTGAAATCTTCAAGAATGGACAGTAATGAAGACTCCTGGCCATCCTGATGTTACACGTCACGCTATTACTTCGTTATATACATTTAAATATAAATCTACATACTTATGATTATAGTGATTTAAATTGATAAAATAACAATATTTGTTACAATTACACCTTACAATAAAATACAGACATATCACTATGTAGATCATGAAGTTCTTAATATAGTTTATAAATAAATAAATATTTCTACATTATTTGTTGCAATAAGATTTCTGTGACTGCTAACTGTAAAATATCTTAAAATTAATAGCAGTATCCAGTAACCGGGTCATTTTTAACGTGAAAATGAAAAACGAACCAGTTAATTAAGGTGCTTATGTTCCATTCTCGCCAAACGAGCCAGATATGTTATAATTACCATAAATCTTGACAATACACAAATTAAGCGGTTCTGCTTATAAGCGCTTAAAGTGGTCATTTTTGATAATTAGTGGTGGTTTTATGGTGAAAAAATCCATGGAGTATTAGTTAATATTAAATTTTAATTTAATTTTACACGTTAATTCACGTGAAGTTAAATGGGTAACAAAATTTATGCAAAGGGTGGATTATTTGATTTTTTTAGAATATATACAGGGTGTTTGGTAAATCAAGGGACACATTTCAGTAAGGTATTCTGTATTTAATTCTGAACATAAATATATGTTTATGAATTAAAATATTAAATATTCATAGGATTATTATCCATTAAATAATTATCCATTATTATAGAATAGTTAACCTAAACACAAAATTATATAGCTTTTTGTTAAAATAATTATTTAGCTGTTCTGTGTCCATGCATTTTTTGACATTTTCATCGATTTTTCATTTCTGTAATTTATAATATTTTTAATGTATTTTTTTTTTCAAAACCTGTTAGTCTGTGTTAAACGAATAGCCTGTATAATAGCCTTAACAATAATGTAATTAAGTCCTTACTGTTAAATATAACTAACAAAAACTTTTTTGTATATCGTCGTCGTCGTCAACCCATTATTGTCCCACTGCTGGGCACGGGTCTTCTCTCAGTATGAGAGAGTTTAGGCCATAGTCCACCGCGCTGGCCAAGTGCGAATTGGTGGACTTCACACACCTCCGAGAACTTTTTTTTTTTTTTTAAGAACTCTCGGGTGTGTAGGTTTCCTCACGATGTTTTCCTTCACCGAAAAGCAGTGATAATTAATTTATAATACGCACATGAATCAGTGGTGCGTGCCTGGGTTTGAACCTCGGACCTCCCGATCGAGAGGGCAAGTTTCAACCATTAGGCTATCACTGCTTTTGTATATCAATAAGCCGTTATCAAAATACAAAAAATACACAGCAACAAAAAATATTGGCAATTAACGTATCGATATTCCACACAACTTTGTACTTCCGGTGTAACGGAAGTCACGTGACGGATTATCTATCGCCAAACATCGCGTTACCTGACTGAGGGCATCGGCATCGATTTTGAGTTTATTTTTTTTTATTTTAATCGAATTTTAGCAAAATACGCCTTACGTTGTGGCGAATTTTTAGGACTTCATTAAAATCGGACAAGAATATTTGGTTTTATCATTTTTTACGACCGTCGCCAGAGTCGTGATCGGGTACCGTCATTGCAAGTGACATTTTTTTTTACCGATAAGTCAAAATACTTTCAAAAATGGACTAGCTCTTTACAAAATACCCTTTACGTACAAAAATATCTTCATAGCATATAGGTATATTCTTAACATATAGTTTCTTAAAATAGGTACGTAAAATATCTTGATATTTCAGCGAATTAATTTGGATTTTTCAAATTAAAGAGGTATCTGTTTCATGCTATAGGTAAATAGGTACAAGAGTAGTACCTTCTTAATCGAACCATCCTGATTCTACCTCCTGTCGCAAAAAGGCTTTTTTGAAGTGAAACTTCTTTATCGGGGTTGTTGAAGTGAAACTTCTTTATCGGGGTTGGACAAAATTTTTTGTGTAACATTTTTTCGTTACACGCCATCTTTTTCTGTTACGCGCCATCTTGTTTTTTTCCGTTACGCGCCATCTTTTTCTTATCCCTACCACGCGTGATATTAGATAGATTATTATAGATTAGATTATTAGATAAAGTTTAATAAAAGCCTTTTATTAAACTTTATCTAATTTAACTTTATTTAACCAATTTCTGTAAAGTTGCATATAGTAAATTATTTTTTGAAAAATAACGTCATAAAGAAGTTTCACTTCTTACGAGTGTACGCTAGTACACGCACACATTTTTTTAACTACGAAAAGATTCCTACCTAAAGATTTTTACATACATAGATACAAAGGAAAAAGTCTATAAAACAGGAAGCGTGAGTCTAGCTGCAAGACCACGCAATAACTCCAAAAGTGGCGTTCGACCGCGTCTCGCATGCTAACGCGCCACGAATTCTGCAATTGCATCTTAGTATTATTCGGATCATTGAAGGCTAGATCTGTAAATGGCGGTTTCAATATTCCTATCTCACTCGGACCGTATGTCTATCTTTGTTTAACTTTACTAATTTGAATTACGATGGAACTAGAACTTCTAGCGTCACAGTGTAATAAGTATAATTTGAGCGAATTTTGATAAAGAGTTATGCGACTGTCTCGCTCAGTACGATTTTCTGTCTATATATATTTATCTATTATATGTTTATGTGTACAAGTATAAAAAGCTGTATACAAGCATCTTGCGCGACCGGCTGTATAATATTATTACTAAACACATGGATTTTTTTTAAAAACTTATTTTTTCTGCTTCAAATGTGTAAAAACACAGCGATTGTAGCGCTATGAAAAATAACACAACTTTACCTTTTGATAAAGTATGTACTTTATCAAAACTGAAAATAATTTCATTCGCTCATAATTTAAGTAATTTATAAAACATTTTTTTTAAGAATACTTGTATTTTTAAAAGATATCTAAAAATATAAAATGCTTTTATTCTGTCCATACTACACGCCGTCATTTTAGATTCTAATCTTTAACGACCCAGATTATACTCGTGCTAGCTTTGAATGTACCGCGTATTCGGCTCACGTATTGTAAAACTATTATGATCGTCGAATAGTCGTGTCGTGGTCGCAGGTCGCATGGTATTATGATGTTTATTTATTATCGTTCTGTGTCATCTACGCGCATTCGATGTGTAATCGGATATTTGAGATTCGTTTTATGTTATAACACTAAATCATTATGATGATTATGATTATTGGTATAATTATGAAGTTATATCCTAATTTTAAGTTACCTACATTTGCTTTATATAACTCGAGCAGCAAGAGGGGATGACAAGTGGCCACTGCCACCAAACTGCCAATCGACACCAGATGAGGTCAATGTAATAAATACTTGAGGTCAACCACATGAGTTATGATCCACGAAAGTAGGAACGCTTTAAATAAGTATGTCTACCTTATACTGTCAACCCATTATTGTCCCACTGCTGGGAACGGGT
Source organism: Spicauda simplicius (assembly GCA_949699795.1). Classification (NCBI taxonomy): domain Eukaryota; kingdom Metazoa; phylum Arthropoda; class Insecta; order Lepidoptera; family Hesperiidae; genus Spicauda; species Spicauda simplicius. The sequence goes on from OX453068.1 coordinate 2,602,239, forward strand.
CTTTTCTCGGAATGAGAGAGTTTTACGCCATAGCCCGACGTGCTGGCGAAGTGCGAATTGGTGAACATACATATGTCTACTTTACTATGTAGTTAAAAGTAGAGCACTGCAGTGGTTGACACTTCTTATACTATGCTGGAATATTGTGCTATGAACACACAAAATGACGAATGTATGAGCACCCAGACCCAGAAAGAATTTATCATTTTCATCAAAGTTCAAACACGGAACATTATGCGTGTCATATCGGTATTCAATAATAGAAACCGGAATCGATGGTTTAACGCGTCCTCTGCAGTAAAAATAAGCACTTATGTTCGCAACTAGCGGTCTCCCATCCAAATCCAAACCGCATTCTACGTTGCTTAACTTTGTAAAACGATTGAGCATATTAATAATATCACATTCCAACCGCAAAAATTATTCATAGCGTAAAATATAATTATTTTTTTGTGTAAGATTCCGACATGGCCACCGTGACCGTATTTAGTTAACCAAATGATAAATATGAATTAGCAAATCAATATGCAAAATATATTATCCCTAAATGTACCGAAATATTCTTAGTATCTTACAAATATGCGCTAAGTTATTCCGATAACCATGTAAGCAAGTAATGAATGAGCGTATAGAATATTATAAGTACTAATTATTATAATCAGAATCCATTCAGCATGCTTGATTTATTTTTTAAGACCGTTTAATATTTAGTAACTTAAATCTAATTCGGATACGCATATAGTTCGCGCTTACTAGAGACAAATAGCGCCTCTTAATGAAATTTTTTTAACTGACTGAAGTAGCAAACGAGCATGCAGTCCACCTGATGGTAAGTGGTCACTGCCGCCGATGGACATTTGTAATAAACAGCAACTTTAATATGAGACGACCATTTTAGACCTCTGGAGAAGTCTGAGATTGACTTCATATTGAACTTCAATGCTATATAAAGTTGCTAACAGATGTCTATAGACGGCAGTGACCACTTACCATCAAGTGGACTACATGCTTGCTACTAAGTTAAAAAAAAAATTCTTCCTCCCTACGTCTACAATTAATGAATTACGCAACAAACCTTCACATCTAATCTTAAAATTCGGCACAGGGGCACCACAATTTAAATACAAAGCCGGACTTCCCTAGCGACAGCGACTTGCCAGCCCCGTCACGTCGCCATCGTCACGTCGTCGACGACCCTAATTGCCTAAGTGCAACGCGCATGGCTAATGTTACAAGGTAATTAAAAAAAATATTAAGGAACTTGTGCTCTTCATTGTTCACAAGTGGATTTACGTCAGAAATCTAATTTTAGACGTGGTAAAACCCTCTAAAAAGTCCCTAGTATGAGTTTATACAATTTTTGGAAACAGTAATTGTTTATGTTTTTGTCAACATTGCAAATTACATTGTAAAATGTGGCTGATATCCAAAATTTAAATGTTTTATGTGCACTGAAATGCAAAAACGTAAACAATGTTTTTTTAAGAAAATGTACTCGTACTAAGAGCCAGTTCGATACAGTCACTATATTTCCGACGTGAATCAGTTCATGCGTTTCGGTGTAAGGATGTGACTACTTACCATCAGATGGACTGCATGCTCGTTTGCTACTTCATTATTATAAAAAAAAAAAACTATGTAACAATTACAAAAAACGACTGTATTTCGTATAAACGGCTACGGCATACTAAATCCACACTGCAGAAATAATCGGAAGATCCTGATTTCAAATAACCATGATATTAGTATACGGAGTTTTACCGTACATATAAAAGTTTCTATATCTACTTTAAGGTGAATCAGCTGAGACTCTTAGTAATAATTCAAAATAGTCCTTATCTTAATTCTCAGCACGCGTATCCATTAAATCTGATCTGCCACGTGTCAACGAACTGGTCGAAAAGCGTAATATCCTGCGAATGTGACGAAAATAGATAATGTTGTGACGAAAAAAAAATGCACAATGGCGTCTTCCGGGCAGACGGCTTCCGGCCGAAAGAGGTCGTTCACTGAGGATGGAGCATTAGAAATGCAGGGCCGCTGCCGAATTACGATTTAACGATGGTGTTTGTTTGGATGCAGGGTGGCCATGGATTACGTGTAAGCATGATGAGGTCCTATTAAAAAAAAAACATTTTTTTAAATATGACCTCATCGTTTAATTGGCCAATATTATAATCTCGTCAACCCATTATTGTCCCACTGCTAGGCGCGGGTCTTCTCTCAGAATGAGAGAGTTTAGACCATAGCCCACCGCGCTGGCCAGTTGCGAATTGGCGGACCGATATTATAAAAGACCTAGTATTTTTTACGGAAAAGCAAAAAAAGGTTTTCTAATACTAAGGATGCTTTTTTGTACTTTTAAAGGGATTTATACCCTCATAATGCGTATATTTTGCCGCATAGCCATTACCGCAGTATAATCCTTCGACTTTCAAATTAGCCTTATGCAAAAAATAAAACACTTAAATAAATTCATGGTCACCCCATTTTCTCTCGAACACTGGCGGAAACGCACGAACGTGAGCGCAACGCTTCCGAATGTCTACGTCACGCGATGACCAATGACCGGTACTTAGGAAGTACCTAACCTTTCGGCAATACTCCTTCGCTCTATTCTATATTTATATGATTAAAGTAGCAAACGAGCATGCAGTCCACTTGATGGTAAGTGGTCAGTGCCGCCCATGGACACCTGTAAGCAACTTCATACAGAACAAGTTCTATCGGAAGTCAATCACAGAGGCGTTGCTGCTTCCGAGGATTGAGATGTTAAACTCATATAAAAGTATGTCGGCAACCACACCCATCCAACGAAACGCAAGAAATGCTTCACGCTAGAAATAGGTGTAGCGGTGGTACTTCCCCGGTCGAACTACACTGGTTCTACCACCTGGTAAACCTGGTGTTTCTGTTAATCTTCTACCTAAGACTTACTTATTGCACCTCACCTTTTTATATTTATCACTATTACTCCATACCATTAGGTTGTATGGAAGAAATCGCTGTTTAGCGACAAGACCGCCTTTTGTATTGTAATTTAAGTTTTTGTGTTCCTTGTTACCTTTACTTTTTGGTACAATAAACAGTACTAGTCACCCGTCGCAACGGTCGAAATTCGACCGTAATTTAGATTAATAAACTAAACTTCATATTGTCCAAAGTAGCACGAATATTTTTCAAATTTAAATAAATTGTAATAATTTTCAATTTATTTTGAATGCACCCGTTAAAGGTAAAATAGGTTTAATTAGCTAAGCTGCATTTAAAAGCAAAAGCGGGTATTTTGATAAACACATCTGACATTTTTGACGTTATGTGTTTTCATAGTAAGACATTGAATGTTCTATTTCGTTTATTATGTATGTTTGTGACAAACGCAAGGTAATGCGTATGATGTGTTTTAGTTGATTTTATGAATGTTCCATGCATTATTTGCAAAAATATTAGCATTGCGTAATCTTTTTCTACGTCAATTATAACCGTGCAAAATTTCATACTCCTCCGTCCGAGGCAAGTTACTTAAAAATGCACCAGAAGTTTTTGCTTCACGTATTAATATATAGATTATTATTATTATTATTATTACCATTAGGGGGAATGCAGGCTAGGTCTCTACTTCAGTCTTACAAAAAAAAACTATTTGCTGCTGATAATCCGTGGCTACCAACCTTCAAGTGGACTGCTCATCCTACTTCAATAACATTAAGCTACATAGCAAACAGTACTAAGAACGCTGCTACCGAGTTACTACGAAAATCCCGGATCAAATTGCACACAGATTATAACAACTTGTTATCCGTGTATTAATCCCTTTAATTTAACCCACTAACACTAAGTGCTTATAATGTTACTACGAAATCGTTTTAAATAGATCAACCTTATTAGGGATGTCAAACTTTAATAGTTAATAAAATATTTTGCAATGACTATCTTATTCTTACTGACATTACAAAAACGAAAGTTTGGGGTTCTATGTAAATGTGTTGAATACTCTTTCAGGCAAAAACTATTAGTAGGATTTTGCTCAATCGGAAGTCAATCGCAGATGCATTACTACTCCCGAGGACTGAGATGGTCGCCCCACAAAAAATTTAACCGGCAACCACATCGTTCCATCGAAACTGCATACTTGTTTCTATATAATAGTCCTACTTTTTTATACCTGTATCAATAAAAAATGGGCTTTTTGCATTATGTATACAAATGCCAATTTTTTAAATGATATTTTATTTAAATTACCATCAAAAAATTTACAAAAATATATGTATTATGTTTCATATACATTCTTAACAAAATGATATATTTATTATCATTTTGTTAAAAATTTATGTGAAGCATAATATAAAATAGTGTGAACCCTACCAGCGTCCGTCAAATGTCATGGTGAATAAATCAGTTCATAACTGGATGGTGAACGACTGTGTGGGATGCGCGGGCGCCGGTGACGTCACACCAGCTAGCTGCGACCTTAGGCTTTGTTGCACTACGAGCTACTCCACATCTTCAACTTCTTGATCATGGTTGCTGGAAAATATCTATATTAGGCGACCATCTTAATCCCCGGCAGTAGCAATGCATCAGTGATCCATTTTTTTTTATCCTACTCAAGTCATAAACCACCTAAAAAACTAGTTTAAGGGTTATGTTTTTGAAGTAATCGAGTAATAAATGATTATGCAGTCCAGTAAGTGCCCCAGGCCTCTCATGGACATCTGTAATCAACCCCATATTAGTTTAAAGTCTTACGAGACGTTTTCAACAGATGAGCTGCTAACCTTGTGGATAAAGGAAGAACACCTCAGACAAACATACCCTTAGTGCAGTCTACATGAGCATATACAAATTGTCAGTAAGAATATTTCCTTACAATACCACCAGATCGGAACACGACCTCAACTGAGAGTATCCGGTAAAAAATTTTGCGTATCATATTTATAGCTATACATCCATCCGTCCATCTATAGCAGGGGTCGGCAAGTAGATAACTACTTGTACTAATCTACTCATAAGAGTAGAGTCCGGATACTGTTGTAAAGTTTAAACGAGGTCCAAAAAACCTAAATAATTATAAGTTTATTTTGCTTTCGAATTATTAAGATTATTGTTGTTGTGAAGTTATTTAAGTAGGTACTAGTTATATCAGAGATGTCCCTGTAGTTCCAGGACCAGAATAGGGCTACGGTACCCTCTGCCTGTCGTAAGAGGAGACTAAAAGGGGCTTCTGGGGTTGCGGGCGGGAAGAGTGGGAGCTCGAACCGTCCAGCCAAGCGACCCCGGGAAGGACGGCGGCATGTGTCGTTGCATGCTGCCGTAAAGACCAGAAGATGCGGTGAGCGGTGCACGCCTACCAAGGAAGAGCCCGATGGGGCAACACGCTGAGAGGACACCGGCGGCGGTCCGGTGGAGTACCCGGAATCCTCTTCGCAGCGCCGAAGTCGGCCAACGGGGGGTGTTTTAGTGCAGTAAGAATCCCACATAACCCGCGTCGCTCCCACGACGTCGGGTACTTTTTGAAAGTTTCCCCCTCGAAAACAAAAAAATATATCAGAGATAACTTGGCGGTCCTAGATTCGTCCTTCGTCGGTCCGCCTGTTGCTGACCGCCAATATATAGCATCGCAATCTATAAGAGCCGGCCTTTACTCTAACTGCTCCATATACTTTAGTTTTAGTCCGTTGTCCATTAGCCGGTCGTAATATGCTCGTAACAATCGTATTTGAATAAAATACCGCCAAATATTGCTGTTGCTATAATAAAAATGTTAATTTCGAAGTGGTTTTTCGCTACTATATTTGAAATGGGTGTTGATTAGTAAATTAGGAAGTGTTATAACTGTTTACGATTAGAAAGAAAAGAACTTCAAGAATCAAAACCGTAGTGGATACGGGTTTGCTACACAGTAGGCTCCGGGTTTGAATCCCGTTCAGATCTTTGTCAGGACGTGTTTAGTATCCAGTGCTAACAGTGTGGTTATTCGAAGTCACTGAAAAGATAAAAGCGTTAAACACGATCAAAGAAGATCAAAAGATAAGCTGAGATTACTTTTGGGTCTAGACTCTAATATCTGTTCAGTAATATCTGCATATTTTTTATCCAAAATATAATAACATCCAGAAACAGCCAACACCTATTATTGTTAATATCACTTAAATATAATTGTTTTGAGTCTCGGGTGTTCATGTTCCTGTGTGTGTCACCAATTGACCTTCAGAACACACTTGTACGTACAAGTATCTACCTTTACACGCTTCCTAATATAAATTACTATATTAAGAAGCGCGCGGAGATTAGTGAGATGTTAATCAACGGGTAGCACGCATCGGTGAGCCCGAATGCAGGCGTTGATTTGATTAACCTATCTATTTCCAGAGTTGTGCTTGTGAAATTGAGTATCTCTTCGTTGTAAGATTAAGGTACCAACGTCACATCAATTTCTTCTTTATAAAAGCGTGACAATTTCCTCTTTTTTTAAAATTAATCGACTAATACGTTATTTTACACGTAGTTTCATTTTGTCCGTATGTTAAGAAGTGTCGTATGTTACGAAGACAAAAACTACTTTTTTTGGTGTTGACATTATTAAAAAAAATAATTAATTAAAGCGTTAAACGCCATATAAGAGGAGCAAAAGAATAACTCAGATTACCCTGCTTCTAGACCCAAAGATTTTGGTTTGCGTATTTGAGTCTAGCCAAATACATCATTGTGAGTCCTAGTCCTATCATGAGAGCAGTGATAGCCTAATGGTTGAAACTTGCCCTCTCGATCGGGAGGTCCGAGGTTCAAACCCAGGCACGCACCACTGATTCATGTGCGTATTATAAATTAATTATCACTGCTTTTCGGTGAAGGAAAACATCGTGAGGAAACCTACACACCCGAGAGTTCTTTAAAAAAAAAAAAAAGTTCTCGGAGGTGTGTGAAGTCCACCAATTCGCACTTGGCCAGCGCGGTGGACTATGGCCTAAACTCTCTCATACTGAGAGAAGACCCGTGCCCAGCAGTGGGACAATAATGGGTTGACGACGACGAAGCTTATCGTACCGCCGTTTTATCTATTTCTGTTTTATATTATGATGCACTGCCACTTTTTGCTTTTTTTTTATCTGACTAAAATAGCAAACGAGCATGTAGTCCACCTGATGGTAAGGTCACCGCCGCCCATGGACATCTGTAATCAACTACATACAGAAAATGGGTTCCATCTGAAGTCAATCACAGATGCGTTGCTGCTTCCGAGGAATATGATGGTCGCCTCATGTGAAAGTGTGCCGGCAATCACACCCTACTATCGAAACGCAAGAAATGCTTCACGCTAGAAATATGTGCTGGTTCTACCACCTTGAAATTTATTTTTAATTAATCGATTGACAAGCTAGTTCGTCTTCATATCCCTGTGTTACGAAGAATAAAACATTTTTTCCATTTAAGGTTGATATTATTCAAGGAAAATAAAAGATAAAATCGTTAAACACCGTCTAAGAAGTCCAAAAGGTAAGCTGAGATTACTGCATCCAGATACAAACATTTTTGTATGCGTATTAAGTACTTGTATATAAAATTGTTGTGTTGTGAGTCTGGGTATATCTGCATATCTTGGACCCTCGAAACCACACAGGAAAAACAGAATATCATAATTTATTTCTTCATTAAAATCATTAAAACACATCATTATTTAAATAATGTAAAACTGTAAACTGGTACCTAGCTAAAATTCTGTGTATTAATAATAATAATGATTTATTTCAGAAAACATGTCCCATTAATATCACATTATTCATTAAAAGTACAATACAATTTTTTTTCCAAACATGAAAAAAAAATTGTCATTGCTGAAATCAGACATATGCTCGTCCCGTAATAATCAAATTGTACCAAAGGCAACAATCAAACTCACGCGCATTTTCATTGAAATGAAATGAAATGTCTTTATTTTGTATAGGCCTACGGGGGCCCTTACAAATTGTCAGTTATATTTTTTTCTTACACTACCACCGGATCGGAATACGACCTCAACTGAGAAGATCCGTCAAGAAACTCAGCGGGTTTGTCTTTTTTTCTTATTTATATTAGAGGAACAAAATTTTACATCAAAAGCATAGATTACGCAACCAACCACAAGCGATAACGGCTAATTACCGAGATCTAAACGGGTGCACAACAAAAACTTGGAGAGAAAGTCGGCCAAATACAGAACAATTATCTCGGAACATTATTCACGACATCATGTCGGTATTGTTGTTTGTCTCTTGGGAGGCGGCGCTGGGGCATAGATTAGAAAAGCGAGTATTCATCAAACGTTAGTAAAGTATGTTAATTGAGTAGTATGTCTACTTAATGTTGTGCTTATGTCATAGATAATGAAGAAAACAGGTACATATAGTATTTAACATTAATATAGTATTTAATTTAATATTAATATTAATTCGCACTTGGCCAGCGCGGTGGACTATGGCATAAAACTCTCTCATTCCGAGAGAAGATCCGTGCCCAGCAGTGGGACAATAATGGGTTGGTTAATCTAGACTAGGTTAATCTCACGAATGCAACCGCTTTGGTCACGTCTACCAAAGTATTGAGTATCCTGTTTTATTTCAGGTCATAAAATGGGTACCTGTGTGTCAAATTTTAGTGAAATGCAATCTGTAACTTCTGTTAACTCTAAACTTTGTTAGCGTGAAAGAGCAACACACACAACACACTTACATACTTACAAACCTTCGCATTTAGAATATTAATAAGATTTAAAGTTACATTTACAATAGCTCAGAATGTATATCGAAATGCATGAAGTTACACCGACATCTTGGCACAGAGTTATTTGAAGTTTTAACCGCACTTAAATTCCTCACAACTATCGTGTACGAAAACTAGTTGATCCGGCGAACTTCGTTCAGCCTAAAAACCAAAAATCTAAAATTGTCAGTGTTCCTTCCCTAGATTATGCATGTATTATACATAAACCTTCCTATTTAATCACTCTATTAACTGTAAAACTGTATTAAAATTCGTAGCGTAGTTTTAAAGATGTAAGCATTAATAGTGACAGACAGCGGGAAGCAACTTTGTTTTATACTATGTATTGATAGTGACGAGCCGGCATCCACACCCTTCTATCGAAACGCAGAACTGTGTGTGGCGGTGGTGGCTTTCCCGTCGAACGATGAACGTTCAGTCAACTCATTCCAACGAAACGAATAGCTAACTTAATCAATGATAGGTACAATATCTTTGCTTAAACACAAAGGCACTTCTGGCCCATCTATAATCTATGACGAAGTGGTACATTTGAACACAGTAGCCGCCCCAAATATGGGCACGCATCGTGTTGATATGAATTTGGACAAAAACCACTTGTAACTTGTTTAATTGCCGCACCCTATTTTGGTGGTCCTTTGGAGGCCACATAGACTAAGTAGCCTGAGTCACCCGCCCACACAAACACCCGATGAAATCTGCCCAAACGGTTGGTCTAATTTCAAAATATTTGTTGACAGAACCCATTTTACTTGCGTACGTATAAGTACATTTTTACGACATATTGTGTGTTCAACTTCATTGGTACAGTGTACGTAAATCGTACTCAACCTACTCATGGAGAATTTAAAGGGTATAAGAGCTCTAAGCAGAGACGCAGTAAGAAAAAAGTTCAAACAGGAACTCGTGTTTTAATGGCAAAGGACATGGCCAGCTTGTGCCTAGTTTTGATAGAGGAATACATATAAAGTCTAATGATAATTAATCTAATGTATAGGTACACATGAATTACTGTTCATTTTGCTTTATGCATACTAGGTAGTTAAACATACGCCCTGTAGTTCCGGGATCAGAATAGGGCTACGGCATCCCCTGCCTGTCGTAAGAGGCGACTAAAAGGGGCTTCCGGGGTTGCAGACGGCTAGAGTGGGAGCTCGAACCGTTCGGTCAGGCAATCCCGGGAAGGACGGCGGTATGTGTGGTCGCATACCGTCGTAAAGACTAGACGGAGCGGTGGGCCTCGGGCTCGGAAGATTCCGGTTGAAGTCGTTTCGAGATCCCTGAGTCCTCCTTTTCAGCGCCGAGGACGGCCACCGGAGGGGTTTTAGTGCGGTAAAAATCCCACATAACCCTGCGTCGCTCCCACGGCGTCGGGTACCTTTTGAAGGTTTCCCCCTCGAAAACAAAAAAAAAGGTAGTTAAATATGTAAGTCTATAAAAATAATTTATTTGCGACCGGTTTATTAAGCCCTTCTCGCCATGCTCGATAATCATTTGGTTTCTATTATGAAACGAAAAATGAAAAAATATTTACATACAAATATATTCGATATAAGAGTCATTTGAGTTCACAAGAATAATAATTACATGTGCACTTTTCTTATTTTTATTTATTTGTAAAAACTTAACGTAACAATTGTGCAGATGAACTATAATCCTTAGACCTACAAAGACTTCCAGATCCTGACTTGAAGATTTTTTTATCTGTCTGAAGTAGCAAACGAGCATGCAGTCCACCTGATGGTAAGTGGTAACTGCCGCTAATAGACATCTGTAATCAACTTCATACAGAACATGGGGTCAATCTGAAGTCAATCACAGATGCGTTGCTACTCCCGAGGACTAGGATGGTCGCCTTATCGCCTCAAAGTCGCCGGCAACCACACCTTCCATCGAAACGCAAGGCTTCACGTTAGAAATAGGTGTGGCGGTGGTACCTCCCCGGTCGAACTACACTCGTTCTACCTTTCAACAGTAATATTTTATCTTAAATCTAAATACGCTAAACGTTAGTTACACACCGTAAATAATGCAATATCTATAACTCAATACAATTTATCACGCAAGTGAATACCGCTGATTGCGTTAAGTTTCAAGTTTCAAATACAGAAAGACGTAATAATCACGCTTTGAACTTATTAAATCATCTCTACTCGTGTGTACTATATTTGAATCAGTAAAAGCATGTTTAAATTAACAAAGTTTAAATTCGGACTTTAGTAAAACTTTTAGTTGTTCGACACCGGGGTACTAACGCCACACTTATTTCTACCTTGCCCCCATCCTCTGAGAGCCCCGAAGGGCCGACAATATTTCTCACATTTAATATCATAATCAAAATATTAAGGTCGGACACATTACACTTTTCTCGTTGCACGAAAGTCGAAGGGACCCTTTTGATATGTAAAGAGATACATCATACTTTCTTTACATTCCAAAAGGGCCCCAAAATTCTTGTGTACCTTTTTTTATCGAGTAGGAAGGTAAACCTGCTAAAGTTACCCGACGCCCAACCCCCCCCCCCCCCCTCCAGTTGGCATCCTCAGCGCTGGAGGACTCCCAGATCTCCAATGGAAGACAACCGGAGTCCTCCGAGCGCGATGCTCCCTTTGGGTTCTTCCCAGTAGGCATTGTACACACTGCGCCTCCTGGTGTTTACGACGGCATATGTATTTTTCAAGGGGGAAACCTTTAAAGGTACGCGACGCCTTGGAAGCGACGCAGGGTTATGTAGGATTTTTCCGCACTAAAACCCTCCCGGTGCTGTCCTCGGCGCTACAAAGAGGACTCCGGGATCTCCAAAGGAAGGCAACCGGAATCCTCTGAGCGCGTTGCCCCATCGGGTTCCTCTAATATAATAATTTGTATTGTACTACAGGTGGGCGGCTGGGTCCACCGCTCCGTCTAGTCTTTGCGACGGTATGCGACCATATTGCCGCTTGGCTGGACCATTCGAGCTCCCACTCTTACCACCCGCAACTCCTGAAGCCCTTATAGTCGCCTCTCACGACAGGCAGGGGATACCGTAGCCCTATTCTGATCCCGGAACTACAGGGATACGGTTTAATATACCTACGTAATCCTAAAAAAATACGAAAACATGTCTATATAGTGGATAAAGACATGAAGTCACTTAGCATCCACCCCGCAATACGGAAGTGCATCTCAATGCGCCGCGACGCCTTTGTAACGCCGCCAATCCCGGATTATTATGTGGAGCGGGTGAGACCACCCACACAGCAAGGAAATCCGGGACGCCGACTGGAATATTAGACTTAGCCTTTGTGCTAAGACAGTGGTTCTCAAACTGTTAACAAGACCTAGTACTTAAAGCTTCGTATATTTATTTTCTAGCGTATTAAAAAATATAATCTCAATTGGTTACCATGACATAACAGTTAAAGATTTATATCTATATATTTCTATAGTGTATCGAAATGGGAAAACTATTATGATCAAATCAACTAATGAGTCTTAAATGCAAAGTAAACTGAGTCCAACTTAACTCAAAATAAAAAAATATTATCATACCCACTTATAACTAAGCAATACCAAAATTATTCTTCAAACTAATAAAGGAATGCAAAAATGTATCTTGTAATTGTAAATATTTCAAAATGTCATAGAATGAGCTTTTTGGAACCGGTTTTTAAGAGCTATTTTCTTCTTGCATTTTTCTAAGGCACTAAATATAAATGACTTACAATTTATACCTTTTTCTATCAAGGTACAGATAGAAAAAGTAAGCGTACGATAACTATAACCGTAATGAACTACAAAACTTTAGGCTTTTAATATGTCGACCGGGGAATTAACACCGCCAAACCTATTTCTAAGCGTGAAGCATTTCTTGCGTTCCAATAGAAGGGTGTGGTTGCCGGCACACTTTCACATGAGGCGACCATCATAGTCCTCGGTGGTAGCAACGCATCTGTGACTGACTTCAGATTCTGTGATTGTCTTTCACTGATGAAACCCATGTTCTGTATGTAGTTAATTACAGATGTCCATGGGCGGCAGTGACTACTTACCATCAGGTGGACTGCATGCTCGTTTGCTGCTTCAGTCGGATAAAAAAAATGTCATATATGCTAAAGTTGGTGCATAAAAAGGCATATTTATACTAGCTACAAATTACAAAATACGAATAGGTTCTAAAATATTGAACACCATACTTTGAGAACCGCTGTCCAATTCATAACTTTTTAATATAGAGTACGCTAGAGACGGATGTTGTGATCAAGTATTGTTTGTATACAAACAAAGAGCACATTGTTTACAAAATAGAGTTCTTTTACTATGGAAAATGATGCCTTAGGCTAACCGTGCGTTGACTACTGTCGCTTGACTGATAGATTCATTAGGCGTTCCAACAGTTGGTTGATTTTTATAAGATTGAAGTAGCTAATGAGCATGCAGCCGGCACTCTTTCACATGAGGCGACCATCATAGTCCTCGTGAGTAGCAACGCATCTGTGATTGACTTCAGATGAAACCCATGTTCTGTATGTAGTTGATTTCAGATGTCCATGGGCGGCATTTTGGGCCGGACTGTAACAAAATGAGATATATATTAATAAAAATGTTATATTTTGTAATAGATTGCTTAAATATTAGAAGAGACATGAGAAGTCTAAAGTTAAATTATTTTATATTACATTTCAATATCGATAAAAGCTATCGGTTTGTTATGTGCTTAAGGAAACTGTTTAAAATCGGTACAGCTTGGACAACATTAAAAACCAAATCCGTGACACGATTTGGTTTAAATGTCGTCCAAAATTCTGTTAACGGTTAATCATTCAATTTAAATGAAAACATAAACCTTAAAAATGGGGTTCGACTTTGACGGAAGCACCACCACATATTTCTGCCTAACAGACAGACAGAAAGAGTGATACTCTTATATTATTCTAGGTTTGATAAAAAAAATTCATTTATTACCATCCATTTATTACCCTATAGTAGTTGCAACCATTGCAAAACCAAGATCAATTAAAATTAACTTCAAAATTAGATTGGAACTACTGGAAGTCAGTTGAAGCCTGAAATTAAAGCCTGACTTAAGTGACTGCAATCGGTCTTAACACACCCATTTTCAAAATAAACCACAACACCACATTGTAACCATACAGCAGAAATATATGTGGGGATGATGCTTGGCTTGTGCCACTTATTACGTACATTGGCGATATTTACCACATTTACAGTAAGCCTATACACTACTCCTTTTTTTTGATATCGAGGTCGAAACTTTTGAAACGCGATCGACGTCGTGGGGCAACGCCGAGCTATGTGGGATTTTTACCTCACTAAAACTCCCCTGATGGCCATCCTCGGCGCTGTGTGGAGGACACCGGGAACTTCAACGGACCGCCGCCGGTGTCCTCCGAGCGCGATGCCCCGTTCGGGCTCTTCCCTGTGAGCGTTGTACTCAGTGCGCCTCAATGGTGCTTACGACAGCATGTGGCACATGCCGTCGTCCTACACGGGGTCGCTTGGCAGGACGGTTCGAGCTCGCACTCCTACCGCCCGCAACCCCGGAAGTCCCTTTTAGTCGCCTCTTACGACAGGCAGGGGATACCGTAGCCCTATTCTGATTCCGGAACCACAGGATACCCTACTCCTAGTGCATAAAACTAAGGCTCAGTAGTCCTTAACTAGAAAGGCGGTCAACGACCGATCCTTATATCCTTATTAGTCACGAGTCCTTATAGAAAGTGTCACATCATGTATCGATCTTAAGACCGTGTGTCCGATATTTGTAGAAATTCCGCGATTATATTAGTCTCAAGTGATATTTAGAACATTAAGTAAGCGTATTGGCGTATCCTAGTGCATAAAACAAAGACTCAATACTCAGTCCTTAATGACTAGAAAGGCGGTCAACGACCGATCCTTATTAGTCACGAGTCCTTATAGAAAGTGTCACGTCATGTATCTCGTGACATCTGTGATCGATATCGACCTCAAAAGTTTATAAACAAACCCTTTTACAGATTTATCTAGTATTTTTTAACATCTAAAGAGGTATTGTTATTGGACTATCGTATGACGCTATGATTTGAGAATGTGATACCGATAACCTACAGATATCTTATTAACTTTATATATGTATATGTTTATGATGTATGTCTGTTATTCTTTGATGCTAAAAGTTTTCATGTTTTGTTCTATGTTTATATATTGTATCTTGTATATCTCTTCTTCTGTCTCTATATTAATAATTATTAATTATAATATACTATATAATACTAAAATACTATATAATTTACAAAGGGATAACTCCTTTGTGTTGTATGTGAGTTGAGTTTGGGAATAGAGTTTTATATTTCTATTTCTATTTATTTCTAAAAACAGATGGGATATTCCAATGAATGCCGAGGTAAAATTGAACAAGCCGGGCAAAGTCGTAGGAATAAACCAGTCGCTTTACTAAATTTGTCTTCGATACGATACATGTATCATAAAAAAATTACGTTCTTAAAATTATTATTATTTTGAAATAGCACGAACATGAAATTCCCTCTATAGTAAATAATCACTACGCCGATGTTAATTTCAAACTGGACAAGATACTTCAAAGTGGGACTCTATCTGATATCAAAATATGCGTGGCTGATTCAGGGGACTAATTAGTACCCTTATAGGAAGCCGTGAACCGACAACCACAAAATACATATAGGTATATATATTAAAATTGCACCACTGATTTATGTGCGTATTATAAATTAATTATCACTGCTTTTCGGTGAAGGAAAACATCGCGAGGAAACCTACACCCGAGAGTTCTTAAAAAAAATCTCGGAGGTGTGTGAAGTCCACCAATTCGCACTTGGCCAGCGCGGTGGCCTATGGCCTAAACTTTCTCATTCTGAGAGAAGACCCGTGCCCAGCAGTGCGCCAATAATGGGTTGATGGGGATATATTAAAATATTACTAATGTTAAATTGGTATGAAGTCACGCTTCCTACGCTCATAGCCCCAGATCAAGATTTTCTGTATCGTGGGTACCATGGACGCAACAAAGACGAATACACAAACACCCAGACCTAGAACATGAATCTAAACTCGTCATTCAGATACCTGTCTGGCCGGGAATCAAACCCGTGATCCATTGCGCGTCAGACTGGTATGGTAACCGCTCCGCCACTCGGGTCGACAAAGAGGGGTTGACGGGATAAAATGAATTTCAGCTTCTATGTATGGTGGCTCCGTATATAAAGATTGTATTCCGTAGATTAATTAATTAAAAATAACCAATTGGTTACTTTATGGTTATTTCGAAAAAACCTTATTTGTTTAAAGAATAGAAAGAAAACTGAATACTTATTACCTGCTTGGAATCTTCAGTTTTTTGGTAAAATGGAACAGTTATTCCTACACACATTTCATCCCTTACAAAAATAATAATAAATTGATTTATAAGTTATTTTATTTACACTCCGTTACTCTTAGTATTCTGTGAGGATAGTCATCCATCCATTGGCCCTTTGAGGTCCACTACTGGACATAGGCCTCCCCTAAATGTCGCCACTCGAAGCGGTCCTGTGCCTTCTGAATCCAACGGTTTCCCGCTGTCTTCTTCTGGTCATCGGTCCACCTGGTGGGGGGTGCGACCTGTGCTCCTTTTGCCTAAACGTGGTCGCCACTCGAGGACCTTCCTTCCATATCGGTTATCAGTCTGTGGGGATAGTAATTCTACTCTAATCTACTTCGGAACGATGTGGCGTCATTGAATTGAGATTTGATTGTTTGAAGAGTGTAAGACGGGTTATGGGAGACCTTAATTAGTTATTTTATTTATGTTTTCTGTCATTATTATCTTTCATTATCTAAATTGTTATCAAGTTTTGTTGGTTCTATTATTATTTGTTCTATTTTTACCTGCCATATAACAGTGGAAACTATTTTATTCCTAAATATAATATTAATGTGTATTTATTAAGTAAATTGTTTGTTTGCCAAATAGATAAATAAATAAATTTGACACGGTACTACAACTCATTTAACTACTGAAACTAAGTAGGTAGTTTATATAATTTCGTTTGCAATCTTGCCTATCACGGGGACATACAAGTAAAACTACAATAACGATACACCTAAACACTTGTGAATAATGCAGAACACAAGCCTATGTAACGTTTTACAGGAAAGTTAGACAGTATCTAGGCACTCTATCTTGCTCTGGTGCACCAGTGCGTTCCATTTGAGATGCCGGGGTCCCCTGCAAGCGCTGAGGGCCAACGAGATTGTTTTAGTGTATAAAACTCCCACATAACCCGAAGTCTCTTCCAAGGCTTCAGTGTACCTTTTGAAGGTTCCTCCCCCTCACAAAAAAGGAACTCTACATTGCCGATAAACACGATTTGTACTTTAACATTGTAGATTCTACAATATTAAAAGAGTAACCGTGTAATATTTACCATTATCAGTACTTCCCTACATAGTATAAACCAGTCGTTTCTCGCTGTCTATCCCTATGTATGCTTAGATCTTTTAAACAACGATACGGATCTATATGCAGTTTTTAATATATATATATATATATATATCTATAAAATCAATCAAATAAAATATATATATATATATATATATATATTTTATTTGACTGAAGTAGCAAACGAGCATGCAGTCCACCTGATGGTAAGTGGTCACTACCGCCCATGGACTTCTGTAATCAACTTCATACAGAACATGGGTTCCATCTGAAGTCAATCACAGATGCGTTGCTATTCCCGAGGACTATGATGTTCGCCTCATATGAAAGTGTGCCGGCAACCACACCCTTCTATTGAAATGCAAGAAATGCTTCACGCTAGAAATAGGTGCGGCGGTGGTACTTCCCCGGTCGAACTACACTGGTTCTAACACCTTGAGTAGTTTAATAGATAGAATGATTCAAAATGTGGTTGATATTGAGGTAGAAGTACACTTAGAAGTAAGCCTATATTTTCAATTTTAAGTTAGTACCTATATAAAAATACAGTAAGAGGGTTGAATGTATTTTGCATACTAAGTCAGTAGAAATTAATCATGAATGGCAAAGATTTACTTAACCACTATAACACAGTTAAGTAATTCAATTTAAACAAATTGTTCGTTTCTTTCTAAGTAACGAAATTACGTAATTAACTGTAATTGTTTATCAATAACTTAGAAATTATGACGTCAATGTAACCGACTTTCCTCATGAACTGAATATTTTAGCATGACTTTTTTCTAATTGTTAATTCGACTTTATGACGTCAACCGACTCTTCTAATCCACGTAATATCAATATCTAATTAAGTATAATTGTTAACTAATAACTTGATTCTTTGACGTAAATGCAACTGACTTCTTAAGCATGTCATCTGAATTTAGTTTCTATCATAACGTCTGCACCCCACCACGTCCACCCGGTGATTGTCATCACCATCGCCCCACTGCCTTCGGATTTCCCACTTTCCCGGACCGGCGTGAAGTTGGCAACACAGAGTGGGCGGGGCGAGGGCGGGGCGGGGTGTGGTTAGCTCACTCCGCGCCGCTTTCCCGCGCGGAACGACGTTCCCGCTCAAATTGAAAACCGTAATGGCTGACGATAAGTTGTGACAAATTCGTAACTTTTAATGTTTATACACAATTTATCTAAGTTTCACAAATACGATATTTTTGCACGGAAATTTTAATGGTAATTACGTTAGATAGCACAGTAAAATAGTTTTATAATTAGCGAGCATAAAATAAAAAAGCATGCCATTGGTATAATTCATTACGTTAAACAAAAAATGCCATGAAATTGATATTACGGTCGTCGAACGAGACAAAAAGTGACTTTTAATACAAAAACGCCAATATTTTACGACGAAACAAACACTAAAATACAAGTCTTAATTTTCCAGAGACGACAACATAAAGATCATTTTGCAACAAACATTGTTATTACTTTTTTACTGTTACTGGTCATATACATATTTTAGCTTCGGCCAATCAAACAGGTGACTTCGCGCATCTATAATGCGTATGACCTTTAGCCAGACTATTTGTCGTCGCTCATGACTTATTCATGACTATATCTTTTTACGGTACCAGTGCGTATTGAAGTATTCTAAAAACTCAGCAATTATTGGGATTGCGAAATTTTTAGCGATTCCCGTCCTTATTTGTATGAAGTAAGAATTCAGCGCTTTTCGAAGTTTGTTTCTGTCAAATGAATACCTATAGAGGCCAGGCGTGAGGTTCTCAAACTATTTGAATAGACTAAAAAAAATTCAAAAATACTCAAACAGTATTGGATATTTTCTGCTAACAGAGAATAGTTATTTTTTAAATATATTTTTTTAATAACACGTAGTTAATTTATAAAATGTGTAACCATAATCCTTATAAGTACCTAGTGGTATTTTCCGTATGGTCATCATAAATATTTAATAAGATAAACATTCCTATATTATGTTAGGTCAAGATCTATACCCACATACATAAACAAATCTTATATTAACACTCCTTTTTGATTTCACCACATACGTATAAAATTATTTACAAAAGGAAATGTGTCGTAGGTGCAATAGCACCTATATACATTTGCATGTTTGGAGCCTAACGAGTTTATACAATAAATTATTTTTAAAATAAGAGTCATTAGGTAATGGAGCTATACATATTATTTCATAATTTGTTTTGGACTCTTTCGTTTTCTTTTGTTTTGCTCGAATTGACAGAATATTGCAGCCATTTTTGTCATATGGTTTGTACACAGATTTAACATTAATATTTAATATGGATATTATTTTATAGTGTACCTACTAGTTGACACGGCAAACTTCGTTCCGCCTAAAAGTCAAAAATCTAAAATTATCAGTGTTCCTTCACTTATGTATTATGCATATACATATTATACATATAAACCTTAAATCACTCTATTTATTTAAATAAAAATGCATTTAAAATCCGTAGCGTAGTTTTAAAGATCTAAGCATACATAGGGACAGACAGCGCGAAGCGACTGTTTTGTAGGTACTATGTAGTACCTACAAAACAGTCGCTTCGCGTACAAATGTATATGATTTTTTGAAATTTAAAACGTAGTAAAAAATATACGAAAATCCTTTTACTTATAAAAGTAAAACAAGTAGTAAACAGGTGAATATCTAGAAATGAATAATTTAATTTAACATGGCGTCTTGTATGCCCTCTACAATCTTTAAGAAAGTTACACTTTGCTCCAATAAAGAAGAGCAAGCAATATAGTAACGAATGTATTTCAGACTACAACCTTTGCAAAAAATATACGCTCTAATAAGTAAAGGTTGAGCACTACTGTCATACTACTGCATATTATACTATTCTCAGGTTAAACCCACCGGTCAGGGGTAATTAAAGTTTGAGCACCACTGACTCGCCGCATTGTGCACAGTTCCAACTCCACGCTAGGCACAAACAAAAACCGCTGTTGATAGCGATAGATTACGGTTTTTGCACTAGCGACATTGTGCACGTCAATTAGGCGTAATGATGAACAGAACGATTGTTACCGATTACGATCGCTTACAAATTAAATCGGTATCGCTCCATCTACAAATTGACGATTTTGATGGTTGGTTGAGTGAAGACGGCGTAGTAAAACAGTGATTAAAACAAAGAGTGCGTGTGTTAGCTGCGACGCACGACTGGAGCTTACTCGCATTTAAAATAGACGGCGCCATATTCCGACACTAAAGATATAAATAATACCAATACATTGTTCATTTTGAATACATTACTTATCGTAACGATTTACTATTTTAAATACCATTGAGATTTCGGTAAAACGTAATCACGAAAGCTATGTATACCATCCACGCGTACTGATAAAATAGCTACGTACGTTATACTCAATAAAAAAAAACGTAACGAGGTCATTTGTCAGTAGATTTTACTCCTCACATTTTACTCATACCGGGCCCTTATGCAAATCGATTCATAAGGAGAAAACTCCAAAAAATGCTCAAGTACAACATTGTCGTAATTTATGTAATTTTAATATTTGAAACAATTAAGGATATGTTTAAATAAAAGCGTTTTAAACTGAACTTGTGAACACCTATTTCTAGCGTGAAGCATTTCTTGCGTTTCGATAGAAGGGTGTGGTTGCCAGCACACTTTTACATGAGGCGACCATCACAGTCCTCGGGAGTGGCAACGCATCTGTGATTGACTTCAGGTGGAACCTACGTTCTGTATGAAGTTGATTACAGATGTCCATGAGCGGCAGTGACCACTTACCACCAGGTGGACTGCATGCTTATTTGCTACTTTGGTCAAATAAAAAAAAAAACTACGTATATGATAGAAGACAGAATGAATTTAGGCTAATATGATCGGGTAAAGACTTATTTTAATAGGTTACAGGTTTTACAATATGAAATATTAAAAAATCGTTTATGACGTGTGCAAAATTAAAAAACCGACAAGACAGATAGATTACGGTTTTTGCAGTAGCGACATTGTGGACGACATTAGGCGTAATGATGGACGGAACGATTGTTACCGATTACAATCGTTTACAAATTAAATCGGTATCGCTCCATCTATAAATTGTCGATTCTCACGATTATCATAAATATATAATCGTCAATTTTTAAGGGTTGGTGGGTTTTTTTATTTGACCGAAGTATCTACGAGTATGCAGTCCACCTAATGGTAAATAGTCATGCCGCTCATGGACATCTGTAAGCAACTTCAAATAGAACATGGGTTCTATCTGAAGTCAATCACAGATGCGTTGGTACTCCCGAGGACTACGATGGTCGCCACATATAAAAGTGTGCCGGCAACCACACCCTTCTATCGAAACGCAAGAAATGCTTCACGCTAGAAATAGGTGTGGCGGTGGTACTTCCTCGGTCTTAGCACACTGGTTCTACCACCTCCAAACGGTTGGTTAAACAGTGTTGTAGTTTAAAAAAAGGATTTAAAATTACTTATGTCCACAATGGAAGACAGAATGATTCTAACCTATTATCGAGGAAAGGACCTATTTTAACACGTTACGAATGTTTAGGCTATCTCTGCTCTGCGTCAGATGGGGATAATGTTTTTAGAGCTATGTATGTATGTTTGTATGTATGTCAATTTATTTGGCACGTGCCTGCTATTAGAAAAAAGGGGGGGGGAGGGACGACTTTTTTAATTAACATATCAAATGAAAGCTAAACATTTTAGTCTTTTTTTTATAGTGTTATACAAATTTTTTAGAGCACTGATAGCCTAATGGTTGAAACTTGCCCTCTCAATCAAGTCTGAAGTTCAAGCCCGGGCACGCACCACTGAATTATGTGCGTATTAGAAATTAATTATCACTGCTTTTCGGTGAAGGAAAACATCGCGAGGAAACCTACACACCCGAGAGTTCTTTAAAAATAAGTTCTCGGAGGTATGTGAAGTCCACCAATTCGCACTTAGCCACCGCGGTGTCTATGGCCTAAAACTCTCTCATTCTGAGAGAAGACCCGTGCCCAGCAGTGGGACAATAATGGGTTGTACCCCATACAAATGTTATCATTAGTACCCTTCATAAGTAACAACAGCACCAACGTACATACAAAGCATCGGTCATTAAAACACTAATCGTACAGCGGTATATAATAAGCGAGTGTTAAAATCGATCTATATCTCGATAATAAAACGATATCGGCCGATACAAATCGATGGATCGTTGAAATCAATTACCGGTTAATGACCACGGAGGGTGTAATCATCTTTTCTTATTTGTCATTCATCAAAATTGATGATTTGGTTCGAGATAAGAGCGTAAAGCGGATAGTCTTGCTAGATTACACTGTCAATTCATACGATCGTATATAGATGTTTTTTGATTATAGATATATCGCAGGTTTGAATAATAACACAAACCAAAGAAGTTATTTTTACAGGGGACCTAGGATATTAAACAATACTTTTGTATATATTTTACAAGGGGAATGAAGTCAAAGCAGTGAAAAAAATAAAAAATTAAAAGGTTATTATACACA
This sequence comes from Spicauda simplicius, assembly GCA_949699795.1. NCBI lineage: Eukaryota > Metazoa > Arthropoda > Insecta > Lepidoptera > Hesperiidae > Spicauda > Spicauda simplicius. The sequence goes on from OX453068.1 coordinate 2,624,993, forward strand.
ATGGAGTTACAGCACCAAGTCTTCAAATCAAAGATACTATAATAAGGTTAAAATTATATCTTTAATTTAAAATTGATGAATTTTGAATTGTGTGATTATTTATGCAAATCAGTGTTATGGTGGTAGAACATTAAGTACTAACGTATATACTATGGGTATTTTTATTTTTTATTTAATATATATTACTAATGTATAGATAACTGGCTGGAGATAACGCATGACAGGCCGATGTGGTGTCTCTTAGTATCGGAGGCTGAGACTCATTTTGGGTCGTTGCGCCATCTAAATTGCCAATTAATGTATACCTCTCTGCCTCCTGTTTTAATAATTGTGGGGGAGACTCAGTGTCAATTTTTTTCATGCCATTTATTTATTAAAGTGCGTTTGTAAAGACTATTAATATCATCAGCTTCATATGTCTTTCACTTAATCTAACACATTCCCTCTTACATCTCATAACTTACACCACCGGCATTATACACCAAAACTTAATAGTTTTAAACAAACATCCTATAGAAGCGTCGGCAGCAAAAAATATCATTAAACATCTAAGATGTGTACAGAGGTGATAATTTTAGTAATTATAGTATTCGCTGGTATATGATGATAGTTTCGAGTTTGGTTTTTAGGGGTCAATAGATCCTACTGTCTAGGGGCCATCGACTAGTGTTGATGCATTATTTTCGCTTCGTCAACATATTATTGTCCCACCGCAGGGCACGAGTCTTCTCTCAGAATGAGAGTGTATTAGACCATAGCCCACCGTGCTGGCCAAGTGCGAATTGGTAGATTTCACACACCTCGGAGAACTTTTTTTAAATAACTCTCGGGTGCGTAGGTTTCCTCACGATGTTTTCCTTCACCAAAAAGCAGTGATAATTAATTTCTAATACGCACATAAATGAGGTGTGCGTGCCTGGGTTTGAATTTTATTTTCGCTTAATTATTGCTAAACATTTAATCTGTTTTATCACTACATAGTATGAAACAAAGTCGCTTCTCGCTGTTTGTCCCTTAGATCGCTTAGATCTTTAAAACTATGCAACGAATTTTAATGCAGTTTTTTTTTAATAGATAGAGTGATTAAAGAGGAAGGTTTTTATATATAAAAAAAATATATTATATTTGAGGAAAATTAATAATTTTAGATTTTTGACTTTTAGGCGGAACAAAATTCCCCGGGTCGAGTAATAAACTATTTCTACATGAATTTGCTTACAAATGTTTATTGGCGGCAGTGACCACTTGCCAACAGTTGGACTTGATTGCTACTTCAATCTGATAAAGAAACAGTAGTAGTCTGGCAGTTTTGAAAAATGGTAATTAAAGGTAGTCCGGGGTTTGCGCAGATTGCTCGATTTTATATTATGTATGTTTAAGCAATAAACTTAACACTTGCTCTAACGTTGAAGAATATCACAGTCAGAAAACCTAAATTCCTGAAATTTAGAAAATATAAAGGTTTATAATGAAACAGTGAAGAAAGACCTCGTAGGTCAGAAATGGGTTGATGATTTCTTTATATAAATATTGATGACTGGTATTATAGTAATATTAGGTGTTGTTCTTTGCTTTAAGCTATTAGTAGGAAGTAAAGTCAGTAGGACCAATTAAAAAAAAGTTTTTTTTTTTACATTTTTACAATTATTCATATTACCATCAAAATAAACGTTAAAATTGGAAAATTCGAATTTAACGAAATTACACGTATATAAAATTATCAAAAGTGCGTTCAAAGGATCATATCGGTAAATAGTCTTAAAATCTATATTTCATTAAAAAGTTACATCTATGCATTATAAAAACAACGGAACCCGTCCCCAAATTACGCGGGTACATCGACGGCCATCAGATTTTTTCAATCAATTCCCCGATTGTACTTTCACGAAGACGCTCCGAAGAAAGTACAAGAAAAAAGAGAATTACCGCCGCGCCCGGGGCGGCGAACAGTACGTAATTATGTGCGGGCCGCAACGGGCCGCTATCGATAGTCGGAGGACTTTGTTAAACTTATTAGTGGTATTGTAATAAAAAATAGCATTACACGCTTTCTACACTCATAGCCCCACACTAGGATTTTCTCCTGTGTCGTGAGTACCATGGACACACACTAGACGAAAACACAAACACCCAGAACTAGAACAAGAATCTAAACTCATCATTCAGATACCTGTTCGGCCGGGAATCGAACACGGAACCCATTGCGCGTCAGACCGGTATCGTAACCGCTCGGCCACGGGGGTCGTCAAAAGTATTACATTTCATTATTACCTGTGCTCCCTGGTTTCAATCACGTTTCATAAAAGTAACATAACTTTAAATTGTAATGACCTTTCATAGATTACATGGATTACAATTAAGTATAGACGAAATGTTACCCCAGGATACGACGCCAGGATAGGATTAAAAATGCATTAATCGAATAAATTAACTTCCATTGTTTAACGTAATTTCAAACAAACTGACAAACAGACAAGAAATACAGAAATTCCAAAAATACACATTTTTATAACAGTTCAAAGCAATTTACATCAAAAGTATTTTTTTCAAAATATATGCGGTATACAATATATAAACACGTAGCACTTTCATTTTTATTACCTGTTTAAAAGTACAATCAATACATATAACAAAACTATAATATAAAAAAAACTATCGATAACGTCCCATCCCTAGTACAGTGATAACTGAGCGTTGAGCGTCACGTTTACTTTGTACGTACACATCAAAGGCGCCGTCCTGGGAGCGCCAAAATTTCCCTCCGAGGAGTTACCCGTATTATTGTCATTATCACCACGAACTGTGTTATCTGTCACTGACCTTACGAGTGACCTTCGGGAAACAATCCCTCAAGGTAAAATTATTCTGTGCTGTTTTCTGTGCTAAGCGAATACAAATTTATAAATTGTAAATTGGACATAATAAGCCTCTTCTAAATTACTATTTTTACAAATTTATAAACGGTAAGGTTATGCCGTGACTTTGCCCGCATCGGTCATGTCTGCTTCGGTATTGAGTATCCATGTTTTAATCTAATTCATGAACTAAATGTGTGCTAATTTCAGCGAATTGCGACCGATAGTTTTTTCATTAAAAAGTAACAAACACAGCCCAGATTTTTTTTGACAAACAATCAAACAACAAATACATTTTTTACAATCAAAGTTTGACAAAATATTTTTTTTGACAAAAAGTATCCTACGTTTTTTCTAATACCTCTAAGAATGTGTACGTAGTTTCACGATAATTGGTTGAGTAGTTTTGGCGTGGAAGCGTTATACAAAACATACATTCACATTTATAACATGAATAAGGGTAAAACTATCGACATCAACCCATCCCTAGCGCAGCAATTACTGCGCGTTGAGCGTCACGTTTACTTTGCGCGTACACATCAAAGGCGCCGCCCTGAAAGTGCCAAAATTTCCCTCAGCGTAAGTACTACTTGTATTATTGGCATTATCATGGACTTGGTTATCTGTCACTGACCTTACGACTGGCTTTTCTAGAAACAATTCATTCAATTCGTAACGTAAAGGGCACTGGGCATGCTTCATACAATCTTGGGGTAGAGATGGGACAAATTAAAAATACCCTAATTTGAAGGCTTATATATAAATTAATCATTCTTGAAAAAATCCCGACTATTGGCAATCTGTAAGCTAAATAATTTAAAGTTAAAATGAAAAAGTAAGGTTATGCCTGCCAAGAAAACAAACAAATAATAATAATAATGCGCATTTTACGTAGGTGGGCTTGAATTTAATTAACTTTTTGTATTTTTAAAATTTTAGAGGGTTAGAAATTACAAATATGGTGTTGGATGTTAGTATGAAAAGACTCCCTTAATTGTCAGAGCTGCATCTGCTTTGCTTTATTGACTTTCATTAGCCAAGAGCAATAAATAGCCGTCATTCTTGACAGATAATAAACCTAGACAAGCCGAATGGCAGTATCGTTTTTAAAGGTACAATCGATTCAAGTATTTTATGCAGGTGTTTTAAACTTTTGAGTAAAAGTGATTTTATTAAGAAATTCGGTAATAATAATACTTTTTTTATCTATTGCCATTTTATTCATTGCTCGGATTCATACTTTTAAGTAAAAAGTTAGTACCGATTAAAATATCGATTAATTTGGAACGTAAATTCACAAATACTTAATATTAAATTTCTCTTTTTTTAGATTACGGATTAACTTATATTGTATATTAAAAAAAAAAAGAAAATTATGGCCGCAATTGTAAACCCTAATTGTACTTGTTTCATTACTAGCCTAAAAGTCCCAGTTTCCTTTACTGCAACGTTTTCTAAATTGCGCTAAATGAATACAAAATTGTAACTAACTTAAAATTGGACATAACAAGCCTATTATTATCAGCTGTATTTATAAATCTGTAACCGGATACGACAAAAAGGTAGCAGAAAATTGCATTAAAATGCAACTGGCACTGACGAGCATGAACGACATTGCTCGCAATAATCACAATTCGTAAATGTTGCAACTGCTAAAACTTGATTTATTTATACAATATTATGCATGACATCGTAGTCACCGTACCAACCTAATACGCAAAATGTTCCGGGTTCGATCTCCGGCCAAGTAGGAATCATCATCAGCATCTGTTTATTCGTCTTTATGTGTCATGATCAATGGCAATCACGATATAGGAAATGGTGTACTTTAATGTAGTGATAAGTGAAAGCTTTATTATTAGTAAACAAATGAATTATGTACCTGAAATCTTTTTACAAATACAAAGAGAGAAGAAAGAAACTTTCTTGCTTTCTTTTCTTTTACAATTGCATTCCTTTCTGTCTCTAGTAAAGTGTTTGTGGTTCAATAGAAGGTTTTAGATGATTCAGGTAGAAGGTAAGTAGGCTCTTCATATGTGAAGAGTTGATAATAAATGTCAATGTGATATGTTGATATATCGTGGTGAGTGATCACTAAAGCATGCAATCTGCTTCACGGTTTTTTTTATATAAAATTGATGTATTTTATTTAAGATGCAAGTAACAGCAGTTCTTCATTTTACTTCGAACTTAAATAAAAAGTAAACATTGTAACAAAATTTAAGCAATGTTATATCAATAATCAACGTGTAACACCTACTTAAATACCTCATTTAATTCTTCCGATATTCGTTGCGTAGCGGTAAACCGGCAATTTTTATCCCAACAATCAATATATGTAACTTGTTTATAAGTCATTAATATACGAAGCGAAATCGAAACGATAATGAAAGGTTTGCACACAACGTCGACCGTTCGTTAGTTCGATTTATCGACTCCGCACTTCGACGAGACATCGATATCTGCACAAGTGTGCGCGCGTCACTAATTTATAACGGATTTCGTTTTTAAATAAATAGCGGAACATTACTGATAGTCTGGTACAATTTTTCATGTGTCAAATATTTGGGGTGTTTGCCTGTTGGGAATCGAACGCGGTGTTCGTGATGTGTCACTATCGGGAATCGAAACAGAATTAAATCGTTTATATGACAGTGTCACTATCACGATCTCAGGTGAATATGTTTTAACGCTAAACGTATTTATCGTGATACTACTATTATTTGATAACTCAAATATGATATAATATGTAAGATCACTAAAACGAAGTCGTTTCCCACTATCTGTCCCTATGTAAGCTAAGATCTTTACATCTACGCTACGAATTTTAATGCAATTTTAATAGATAGAGTGATTCAAGAGGAACCGATTTATTTTACGTATAATACATGCATAATATAGTGGAGGAACTATATGGAGGATATTTATAGATTTTTCACTTTTAGGCGTAACGAAGTTCGCCGGGTAAACTAGTATAATACAAGAAAGACTACACTAATTAAAATGTTTATCTATCATAGAAATTGGCTGGTAGAGAATGCTTTTTAGCATTAAGCCAACCTATTGTACTACAATTTTTGATTAGTGCAATAAAGTGTAAATAAATAAATAAATTAATTAAAAGTAACAATTAAATAAATAAACTATACAGTTTACCTTACAATCACGCTATTGAATCAATATATATACGAATTATATATATTTTGTATATGTTACAAGGACAGAATAACAAATGGATAACGGCTTTTTAAGTTATGGTTTTCGTGTTACAAGAACATCGATATCGGTGAAAAGACTGCGTGCATCACTTATTTAAATGGACGTTTTTAAATGCTCAACATAATCATCAATTTATCAGTAATTGATGGTTTATAAGATAAAATAGGTCAATCTAAAATAAAATGGGTTTAATAATGTTTATTTTATTTAAAAAATATGAGTGTGTAATATGTTTTTAGTTGATTTTATGTATGTTTTACGCATCATTTGAAAAAAATATTTGCATTGCGCAATCTTTCTCTACATCAACTATAACCGTGCGTAATTTCGTACTCCTCCGGCAGCGGCAAGTATCTTAAAAACGAATCACAAGTTTTTGTTCACGTATTAATACATAGATTTTATTAAGTGTATTCTATAACAACAAGAAACATCGACGAAACTCTAGTAAAAGCCTTAGATTGCTTGCCTAGCTTCGAAGAGCTGAACCCAATCCACCATAGAAACAACAAATTCACAGCCTGCGACGTGGAGCAACTAAACTTATAGATCTCGGATAGCGGTGCACTACAATTAAAGCGTTATCACCACCTAGCACTATTCAAGATAGGGCAATGCAAATAGAAATATTGTTGCGTACGCGGCCGCCTCAGAATCAAAGCGTGCAAAGGCGCCGCTAGATAGCGCTCGGGTCGATTAGATGCGCGCGCGCAGGATTTACTGCTCGGTGGGAGCTATCGCGCACAATAAATTAGAAATTCGTTAGATAGAGATGTGCGTACGCGCCAATTATGCACAGGGTTGATGGTGGCACTTGGAAACATTTTAATTCGCAACGGGTACTTACGATATGTGATTATTTTTAATTCTATTAGGATTTTTTCAATTTGATATAACAATGGTTCAGCCGGTGAGGTACACCCCTACATATGTTTCAAGGTGGTAGAACCAGAGTAGTTCGACCGGAGACGTATCACCGCCACACCTATTTCTAGCGTGAAGCATTTTTTGCGTTTCGATGGAAGGGTGTGGTTGCCGGCATACTTTCACATGAGGCGACCATCATAGTCCTCGGGAGTAGCAACGCATCTGTTATTGACTTCAGATGGACCCATGTTCGGTTTGTAGTTGATTACAGACGTCCATGGGCGGCAGTGACCACTTACCATCAGGTGGACTGCATGCTCGTTTGCTACTTCAGTCATATAAAAAAAAAAAAAATAGCGCGACGCAGTTCTTAGGTACATTATAAAATTAGTTCTCAGAATAGATTGTCTCTTTTACTATATATAACAATATATTCTTTAACACTTTTATATCACAAATTTGACACAACCTCCTGAAAGGGTTAACGCTTTTACGCTTTCTACACTCATAGCCCACAGTAGGAATTTCTCCTACATCGTGGGTACCATGGATACACACAAGACGAAACCACGAACACCCAGACCTAGAACAGGAATCTAAACTCATCATTTAGATACGTCTGGCCGCGAATTGAACCCGGGACCCATTGCGTGTCATACCGCTATGGCAACCGCTCCGCCACGCGGATTAAATAAAAGGTTTAAGTTAAATAAAATAAAAATCGCGAGCGCAAATTATTGGCAGCAGCCGAATTTATTGTGTTCACAATAATTTTTAATTTAGGATTTTTAAAATTAGAAGTACAAATGCTAGCAACCCTAAAACACTCGGTTGGTTTTGGCGCGGAATGCTTTGATAGAACGGCACGCTGCGTGTGCGACGGAATGCCTCTTTTATTTGTTTGCAATTGTCTACGTTTAGAAATCTTAGGGAGAATTACGTACTGGTATATTTCAATTATATTACATTATGGTCTCGGATTTAAGTAATTGTGTGGAGTGGCTACAATGTGTTTTTCTATTCGTCAGCTCTTTAAGGTTCACTATATAGCGTATATGCAGTTGTAGTACTACTACAATTGCATATACGCTATAATTGCATATATTGAGTTTCTATTTTCTGATCGTATATTCGTCGACTTTAAAAAATAATCAACAGTAATTACACAGAGTACTTATAATGTATTTAAGCACTTAAACATTTTGTACATTAAATATCCAGGACGGCTTTAATAACATATTCAGCAAGGTAATCTACGCTCATACTCATATACTAGGCATTTCTCCTATATCGTGGGTGCCATGGACACACGCAAAGACAAATATACAAACACCCGAATTCAGTATCTAAATTCATTAGTCAGATCTAATCGGGAATTGAACCTGGAAGGTGTTAAAACCCTTCTTAGTTCGACTCCGGAGGTGGTGTTACCTTTTTTTTTTGTTTTTTGTTTTCTCCAGGGGGAAACCTCCAAAAGGTACACGACGCCGTAGGCGTGACGCAGCGTTATGTAGAATTTTTACCGGTGAGCATCCTCGGCGCTACAAAGAGGACTCCGGGATATCCAAAGGAAAGGTGGTGGTACTTTACCAAACTTATTTCAATTAAAGAGCAGTGTTTAGCGCTGCTTTGACGACCCGCGTGGCGGAGCGGTTACCATGCCATGACGCGCAATGGGTCCCGGGTTCGATTCCCGGCCAGACAAGTATCTAAATGATGAGTATAGATTCATGTTCTGGGTCTGGGTGTTTGTGAATTCGTCTCGTGTGTGTCCATGGTACCCACCACCCAGGAGAAAATCCTAGTGTGGGGCTATGAGTGTAGAAAGCGTGCGTGTGCGTGGGCTAGGGTGTATTGTTCGCGTCTGAAAGGTGTGGTAAGGGAGACATAATTATCCGAGGCGTTGTAACTGGGGTAATCGGGGATAGCAACGTATTTGGCCATCCATAGATTTTTTTATACTTTAACCTAACGATAAGGCAGACGGGCTACCTGATGGAAAGTAGTCACCGTTGCCTACGGACACTTGCAACACCAGAGGAGACGCCAATGCATCGCCGGCTTTGAAGGAGAGTTTTCACACCTTTTTTGAAGAGCCCCATTTCATAACGCCCCGGGAATACCTCAGGTGGAAGCTCGTTCCACATCTTGCACATCCGGACACGTGCAGGTAAGATTATTATTACATTGGGTTGCATGTCCAATTGTCCACGTGCGTTGCAGATGTCTATGAGCATTGCAAATGTCCATGAGTATTATAAATGTCCACGAGCGGCAATGACCACTTATTATTATATTCTGCTTGCTCGTTTGCTACTAAAAAGCTCCCGTCCAGAATAAATAACATGTTACTACGCTGTCCTATCGTACATATACATGGGCAGCAGCGACCACTTACATCAGACACACAGGTCTGCTGCTTACATTATGTAAAAAATGGGTATATTTATTTGCAATAGATCGGTGTGGCGTGGAAGGTCGTAAATCGTAATCTACACGTCTTCGCGATTTGACGAGGTAATGACTGGATATATCAGCGTGCACAGGGTGAGCCGATGTTATTTATGTATGTTTATATAACCATTGCTGTATCTGTGAGTTTGTAAGTCCCAACTGAGGTCATATTTGCATGAAAAAAATATATGTTGACATACATTTTTTTGTTACAATACTCGTAGATGTTCAGGTCATCTGCATAAAATCCAAATTTAAAAGAAAACACACGCTCTCTACACTCATAGCCCCACACTAGGATTTTCTCGTGTGTCGTGGGTACCATGGACACGCACAAAGACACACACACACCCAGACCCAGAACAGAATCTAAACTCATCATTCAGATACCTGTCTAGCCGGGAATCGAATTCGGAACCCACTGCGCGTCAGACCGGTATAGTAACCGCTCTGCCACGCGGGTCGTCAATTACTTGTTCAAACCTCTATGAAACACGTTAAATTATACAATCAAACAATGAAAACTATACGTGTGTACGCGCGTGTGCATTTATTTGTGTGTGAGAGAAAAAGCGAGAGTGTGTGCTCGTTTGAGTGTCCATATGAATAATGCTTATAATTACTAGTTATCAATGACCAATGTTAATATGAAAAAGGGAGAAAACTAGGGATTGCAATCCGGCCTCATTGTCAATCCGACCGGATCCGGCCGTTTTTTTCTCAATCCGGCCGGATCCGACCGGATCCGGCGGTATTAATCTAATGGTTAAAACAGTGTAAAAAAGGATCGATTTCTAACGGTAATTATTTTTGTAATGTGAAATCTTTGTTAAAATATACAATCACCGGATCCGGTGGCGGTCCGGATCCGGTGATGAATTTCTACCGGATCCGGTTTGTGTAAATTTGTGCCGGATCCGGCGGATTACCGGATCCGTTTTTCCGGATTGCAATCCCTAGTATCTACACTCAAAGGTACAAAGAATGAGATTAGTCCATATACCAACATATCTTTAAGCTATGCCACTTATCAACAGCCCCACATATGCGGTGAGTGGTGGGTAGATCATAAATTGTGGTATTTGCGCGTCTGCACCAACATTTGACGAGGTAATGGCGGAATATATCACTGGTTGTGGCCATTAAACACGCGTTTTCGAAAACGTTCAACTATCTGAGTCTTTACACTGTTTATGAATTACTAGGTATTTTTTTATATTTGTAACGATAAGACAGGCCACCTGATGGAAAGTGGTTACATTGCCAGCTTTGAAGGAGAGTTTTATTTGCATTAGTTTTGAAAAGCCCCATGTTAAAGCGCTCCGGGGATACCTCAGGAGAAAGCTCATTCCACATCTTGCATATTCGTGGCAAGAAAGACCATGCAAACTGAACCGCGGAGGACCGCCACGGGTCCAGTTAATAGGGATGGAACTTCATCCTTCGGCGAGGTTAGTCGCGTATTTTGGTCACGTTTACCACGATAATGAGTATTTTATGTGATAATCCAGTCATGTACTATTTGAGTACCATATTTCAGCAAAATACTGTAGTTTTTGCGTGAAAGAGCAACAAACATACAGACATACATACAAACTTTAGCCTTTATAATATTTATATGATAACAGACATGCCTTTTATCTACAGTAAAGTAGTCACTGTAATCCAATAATTGTTTACAACTCCTAATACATCAGAATGGCTAGCACCGAAGATTAACATAAAACACCTTGAAATGTGAATTTTCCCTTATTTTTCCTTCAAACCACAATATGCAAAGAGAACAAGAGAAGGGAAACTGAAGCGTCTGCAACTCCTGTTACTTGGCTATGTCAAGCCAAGTTATTCATCTTTTATTAATATTGCTTTCCAATCCACCAAAAATCATTCTCTCAATTCGCTGATATAATGGCCCGACATCACTTGAAAGGCTTAACACAAAATCAATTAATAAAATCACAGATATTCCAGAGGTGTTAAAAGTGATAAAATGAGTTACTTTATTCACATTTTCACGCCTGATCGTGATTAAAAAAGAAAAATTGCTAGAATATAGGTATGTACTGCCTTTTCTGGAATTTCTCGAAGACTACAATAAGTTAATACAGGAAGAATTTCTACCCCCTCGAAGGGATCTCCACCTTGTCGTGGTGAGGGGGCTCAGTAACAGAGGGGACGCTCCGAGCGGGCTTAGCTGGAGGCCCGCTCCGGATGCATCCGTGGGGGCTGCGGAGGACGGTGTTTTCTGTCCTCCGCAGCCAGAAGGGGTCGCGGGAAGAGGGGTGTCTCGGTGTGTCGTTGCCGTGCACCATGTCTCCCGCGACCAAACAGGGGCGCACCGTCAGATGCGTTGGCGGTGGGGCCACAGAGGAAGAGGAGATGCGGTGTATCGTTGCCGTCCTCCCTGTCCTTTGCGGCCGTTTGGTGGTTTGCGGCGGAACCAGGGATCGGATCCGCCGCTGGGTGTGGGAGGTCGGTGCCTTTGCGGGTGTCGGCTTGCCCATGCCCACGGCTCCTGGGTGGCGGTCTTGGGGTTGGTCCGTCGCCCTGCGAATGGGAGCCTTGGAGGTAAGGCGCGCCTGTGTGTTTTCTGGCGCAACTTCCTGTTGGAGGGGAGCTCCATGCTCCACGCGGGGGGGGGGGGGGTTGCGGAAGCGACCAGGCAACCCGCCGGTTCGCGGATGAATGTGAAAGCGCGCCCGTGTTCCCGCCAAACGGTGCGGAGGTGAAAACACAGTGGGGGTTTAGCCGGTAAAAGTCCGGCATAACCCAGCTGATGCCCCGGGCAGCTGGGTATCCATGAGGATAACCCACTTAAAAAAAAGGAAGAGTTTCTAGTATGAACCTCAAATTAAGAAAATTTTGAGTTGTTTCCCTTTTAGAAATAGAAAATTTATACCCAAACACAACTCATATACAACATATAGGATTAACATTATAATTAACAATTATTATGACAGTGAAAGGAGAAGAGATAAACATGGAAACTTACCACTATAGAATATAATAACACTATACTATAAGAAAAGAAAGAAAGAAACCGTTTTTTATTCTCATCGTGCTATGCGCAAAGAAATCCTCAAAATTTTGGCACAGTATTAAATTCAACATTGTGTAACTTTTATGACTTCCCACGTTCACATAGGTGTAACAATGGTGCCTCCGGAGTCAAACCATGGTAATTTGTACTACTTTTACATATAATTAATTACTTTTAGGTTCATTTCAAAGGTGGTAGAACCAGTGTAGTTCGACCGGGGAGGTACCACCGCCACACCTAATTCTAACGTGAATTCCTTGCGTTTCGATGGAAGGGTGTGGTTGCCGGCACACTTTAATATGAGGCGACCATTCTAGTCGTCGGGAGTAGCAATGCATCTGTGATTCACTTCAGATAGAACCTATGTTCTATGTGAAGTTGATGTCTATGGGCGGCGGTGACCACTTACCACCAGGTGGACTGCATGCTCGATTGCTACTTCATAATAAAAAAAATAGAACCCAAAAAAACCAAGCCAATTTTGCCAAGTTTCTCACACAGTAAATTAACATTTTCACCCCAAAAACTAATGAAAACTCAATAGATAATTACAACAACATTTTTTGCCCGCATTCAGCGCATTTCAAAACCATTAGTTTCCAGCTAACGCGCTCAGTATCAAAGAAATGTCGTTTCAACATCGTCTCGGTATCGGCATAAGTATCGTAACGACACGTCGATCACAGCGGGGGTTCGAACCGCGTTATGCTTAATTCATTCCACTTTTTCAACCGCGACACATATGGCGAACGTGCAAGAAAACCACGATTTCCTATACATATTTCGAGTCATTTTACATTCTGCTGCAGTCCCTTTGAGTATTTATGATATATTTAACATAAAATAGATATCTGTATGTTCGTGTGTTTGGCAAGAAAATGAAGGGGCAACTTATGTGAGTATACGGTTGCTAACTTCAGATCGATACTAACTTCTCCGGGCGACTTCATCGGCATAAACATGAGTGTCGCTTATTTGCGACATCTATATATTAATACATGAAGCAACTTGTGATCCGTTTTTAAGATACTTGTCGCAGACGGAGGAGTAGATGTAGAGGAGAATTAGGCAATGCTAATGTTTATTTTCAAATAATGCATACAATAACAATAAAAAAGCGTGGAGTGCATGGTGTTAATGGTTATAGATATTTTATTGACAGATATGAGTAGAGTGATTATCATTTCGATAATATCTTAAAAAGCACCCCACGCTTTTTTTAAAATAAAATTATTTTTTTTATTCACACTATTATAAATTTATATTCATTGAATTTTTAATACTATTTTCTTAATTTAAATTCATTTAAATTTATTTTCTATTTTTTAGTTCGGTTTTCTATAAAAAGCGTGTTTTTTAGTTTTTTTTAACTATTATTTATTACTTTTAACGGGTGCGTTCAAAATAACTTGAAAATTAATACAATAATTTTTGAATTTAAGAAATATTTGTGGCACTTTGGGTAATATAAAGTTTAGTTGTTTCATTAAAATAACGATCGAATTTCGACCGATGCGACGGGTGACTAGTTACTCTAATTTGCTGTGAGTTATTCGTCATCTCGCACGAAAAAATCTCGCCCGATCGGGCGACTTGGCACCTTTCGAATTTACCTAATATTTCTGTCGTCAACTCGCACGACCATAAAAATGTGAGGTAACTTAGTACAGTCAACTACAAAAATCCTTTTTAAAAACGTTTAATATTTTATGGTTGGACTTTAAAATTAAACAAAATGTTATTATATCATAATTTAGATATATTTCACAAATCAACATCTCAAAAATATAAAAACATGTTACACCAAATAATAATCAAAGTAAAACAATATATATTCTCAAAAGCACTTGGCTTGTTCATTAGCTAAGTATAAAAATATGATCAACATTAAAAAATAGAATCAACAATATCACAAAAGCATTTTGACTTGTTATTATCTAAGTATAAAAATGTAATCAAAAATATAAAATATAATCAACAATATCACAAAAGCATTTGGCTTGTTATTATCTAAGTTTAAAAATGTAATCAAAAATATAAAATATAATCAACAATATCACAAAAGCATTTGGCTTGTTATTATCTAAGTTTAAAAATGTAATAAAAAATATCAAATATAATCAACAATATCACTAAAGCATTTTGACTTGTTATTATCTAAGTATAAAAATGTAATCAAAAATATAAAATATAATCAACAATATCACAAAAGCATTTGGCTTGTTATTATCTAAGTTTAAAAATGTAATCAAAAATATAAAATATAATCAACAATATCACAAAAGCATTTGGCTTGTTATTATCTAAGTTTAAAAATGTAATAAAAAATATCAAATATAATCAACAATATCACTAAAGCATTCTAAGTATAAAAATCAATAATATCACAAGAGCATTTGGCTTGTTATAACAACTTATAACTACTTCTTACTACATACAATAATTGTCAGTACACATCACAGATCACGATTTTTGTTCTTATTAATTGTCAAATCAAAATATTGGCCCAATGTCTGCAACTTGACAGAACGATACGATCAGTAAGTAGTAAAGTACCAGCGTTAAATCTATGTCTAGGGTGAAGCTATTTTAATGTTTCGGTGGAAGGGTGGAAGGGTCTGTGGCCTATTTTTTACACGAGGCCACTATCTTAGATCTATATAAAGTTGGTTACATGGTGCAATCTTAGTAAAAAGCGACATAAAACGTCATTTATTTTGAGACTTAGTAATTTTAATGAAGTAGCAAACGAGCATACAGTCCACCTCATGGTAAGTGGTCACTGCCGCCCATGGACATGGCCATCTGTATGAAACTTTATATCGATGTAGATATAGGTTATGATATGATAGGATATGTAGATACAGGTGCTGCTCCTGAGGAATAGGATGGTAGCCTCATATAAAAGTGTGCCGGCAACCACGCCCTTCCATCGAAACGCAAGGAATGCTTCACGGTAGACATAGGTGTGGCGGTGGTACCTCTTCGGTTGCACTACAATGTTCTAACATCTTCACCTCCTATACCATTATTACCAGGATTCCTCGTATACCAACCGCTGTAAACCATTTTACTTGGCCTTGCAGAACCAAGTTAAAATGATATAAAGTTTCGAAACACAAAACAGTTAAATTAATAACAAAAAGTGTTACAGGTGGTGTTCCAAAGCCGATAAACCAGAGATTAACTGTGATGAATGTATTAATTAAACGGATTAAGTTTGGGTTTACATCGAGTTTACAATGAAATAGTTATGACTCGTAGCTCTAAACTGTCGTTAATCATTAACGGCGGAATGTCTTATATTATTTGTAACTAGTTGACCCGGCGAACTAAAATTATCAGTGTTGCTCCACTATATTATGCACGAATTATACATAAATACCTTTCTCTTGAATAACTCTATCTATTAAAAAACTGCATTAAAATCTGTAGCGTAGTGTTAAAGATCTAAGTGGTTGCCGGCACACTTTCACAAGAGGCCACCATCATAGTCCTCGGGAGTAGCAACGCATCTGTGGTTGACTTCAGATGGAACCCACGTTCTGTATGAAGTTGCTTACAGATGTCCATGGGCGGTAGTGACCAATTACCATCAGGTGGACTGAATGCTCGTTTGCTACTTCAATCAGATAAAAAAAGTGAACGACTTCTTGTTAGACTCGAACTTCTCTACAGTTGACAGCACTAGGTAAACTGCAGGCTTGTTTGTTATTATTATTATTTTTTGACTGAAGTAGCAAACGAGCATGCAGTCCACCTGATGGTAAGTGGTCACTGCCGCCCATGGACATCTGTAATTAATTTCATACGGAACATGGGTTCCATCTGAAGTCAATCGCAGATGTGTTGCTACTCCCGAGGACAATGATGGTCGCCTCATGTGAAAGTGTGCCGGCAACCACACCCTCCTATCGAAACGCAAGAAATGCTTCACGCTAGAAATAGGTGTGGCGGTGTTACTTCCCCGGTCAAACTACACTAGTTCTACCACCTTCAAACATTTTTTCATATTATAAATAAACAAAATAAGAAAGATAAATTTTAATAACATTAAAGCCTTGTTGTGACTAACAATCACATGACTAAGACTAAGCACGAAGCGATATTTAGGTGACGTCACATGTAATTGAGACCCAAATTTGGCCTCAATTGCTCGACTGCACATTGTTATTAGAATAAACATTTACATTTTTATCATAATGCAATTAGTATATGGTATGAATTGGCTTTTTGTTTTTGTTTTAGGGTTCTGTGCAAAAAAGGGTAAAAACGGGACCCTGTTACTAAGACACCGTTGTCTATCTGGCCGTCTGTCCGTTCATCTGACACCATGCTGTATTTCATGCACCGTATGGTTATTTCTGATGCCGCTATAACAACAACTACACACACAACAATCGTAATTTTTTTGTGGGTTTATTATAAATAATTTACAGGACCCTTTTTGCGCGAGTTGGTTTTTTATCATAATGCAATTAATTTATGGTTTTTGAAGTTATACTTCTTTAGGCGCATCATAAAAAAATGACGAAAATGAAATTTTCGAATCGTCACACAAAAGTCACAGTATGAAGTTAAAACGAAAATGGGAATGAGAATGAGAATGACAATGACAATGAGAATGAGAATGAGAATGAGAATGAAAATGAAAATGCTATGCAATATAGCTTCACCGCGGCAGTCCCCGAGTGCCGCATGTTTTTTTTTGAAGTTATACTTCTCTAGGCGCGTTATGAAAAAATGATGAGAATAAGGCGAAAGATATATTTTTAAAATATTGTTATCTTGTTACGCCAAAGAAGTATAAATTTTAACGCACCTACATAAGTACATACACACTTTTTTTTAACCTTGTAAGCAGTTTAGCCCGCAAAAATGTTGTGTAATTTACAAAAGAGTGGAGTATTATCAAAAGTATAATTAGTACTTACCGTTAGGAGATCGTAGTAGCATTTCTAATGGAACTTACCTGAAAAACAATTAAAATAAAGTTATTAACAAGTTTTTAGATTACATTCCTATTCAGAAAAATATTCTTGAAAACAGTTTATTTGGACTAGAGCCATTAAATCACTACATAGTATAAAACGAAGTCGCTTCACGCTGTCTGACCCTATGTACGCTTAGATCTTTAAAACTACGCCACGGATTTAAATGCAGTTTTTTTAATAGATAGAATGATTCAAGAGGAAGGTTTTTATGTATAATACATGCATAATATAGTGAAGAGACACTGATAATTTTAGATTATTGACTTTTAGGCGAAACGAAGTTCGTCTGGTCGGCTAGTCATTGAATAAATCTTTACACGATCTCATACCCCCAGCCCATTTCATCATCGAACTTCCAGACGCACGGCAGGCTACCACCCCTATCAAGTCACTCTTCCTTCAGCTCGGACGAAACGCTTTGCTTCGTCCTTTTTAATACAAACAGCAAAAGAGTGGAATGCCTTGCCGGCCTCTGTGTTTCCCGATAAGTACAATCTGGGTATTTTTAAAGCAAGAGTGAATAGGCCCCTTCTAGACAAGCGTGTCATATCTTAGGCCTCATCGTCACTTTCCATCAGGTGAGATCGAGGCCAAACGCGTGTCTATTTAAATGTAAAAAAAAAATCAGTAAACATTACAAGTATTTATTGGTACACTCCGAAGACACTTCACAGCAAAAATTAGGTCACTTACAAGTGCCGTTTATGGCCGATGATTTTTAATTTCGCCACACAATCAGTGTTAAAGTAAATTGATCGATAAATCAGCGGTTGCTGCAAGTAATTGGTTATTTAAATTCGGCTCGCCTCAGGAGATGCGCTGTTGCGTAGGCGTCTTTGTTGGATGCTTTATTTTTAAGCTACCGACCATGTAAACCATCAATTAGGGCTTCTAACTAGCTATCTACCTACATACTATCTACTTTTTTTATATGTTCGGGGTAGCAAAGTTTACAGGTGGTAGAACTAGTGTTATTTGCCCGGGAAGAACCACTTCCTCACCTATTTCTAGCGTGAAGCAGTTCTTGCGTTTCGATGGAAGGGTGTGGTTGCCGACACACTTTTATATGAGGCGACCATCTTAGTCCTCGGGAGTAGTGACGCATCTGTGATTGAATTCATTTTATTTAGGAATAACGCAGCAATCTAACGTTGAAAGAATCTTTAAACTCGGTTCAGTAGTTTTTAAATTTATCCATAACAAACATACGAAAATACAAAGTTTTTCTCTTTACAATATTAGTATAGAGTAAAGATAGAAAACTACTATTGACGTCATGCAAAGCGAATAACATTTCATATGTAATTATATTCTCCGAGTAGAATTTAATTATGCTACCTCTTATATATAAGGCACTCGTTGTACTAGCGAAGGGTACCGAGAGATAAGTAAAAATAAATCTTATATCTACGTTTAGAAATTCTAATCCAAGAGCGATTTTCAAAAATCGTGTACCAGACGTGGACAAAACTTTTTGATCCGTAGTTTTATTCGCAACTTGAGTTGGCGCGTTTCTTGACGAGCCGCGTGGCGGAGCGGTTACCATACCGGTCTGACGCGCAATGGGTCCCGAGTTTGATTCCCGGCCAGACAGGTATCTGAATGATGAGTTTAGATTCATGTTCTGGGTCTGGGTGTTTGTGTATTCGTCTTGTGTGTGTCCATGGTACCCACGACACAGGAGAAAATTCTAGTGTGGGGGTATGAGCGTGGAAAGCGTGGTTTTTTTAACTTGGTTCTTATGGAACGATATGATGAATTTGCCATGCGTGTGTGTGAGGCACGCGGGCCGCCGTATGTACGCGTCGCGTGACAGGGTAGAATACCCTATTCCGGTTGAAGTCGTTTCGAGATCCCGGAGTCCTCCTTTTTAGCGCCGAGGACGGCCACCGGGGGGGTTTTAGTGCGGTAAAATTCCCACATAACCCTGCATCGCTCCCACGGCGTCGGGTACCCTTTGAAGGTTTCCACCTCGAGACCAAAAAAAAAAGGTAGAACACCCTAAGGACCGGTAACACGACGTCCCAGAAAGTCCTATGAATGAGCCAATAGGAGTACCAAATAACGACACCAAGAGAATTTAAAAAGGTTCGCATATTAATAAATTAAAAAAAAAACTACACTGCTTGAGTATGCAGTTATGAAATTGTAAGTTTTATATGAATGGCAAGAATCTTCATAATACGTTTCACCAGGGATTCTGATTTCAAAAAAGTAATTAAATAATTTTAGCCATAAGATAGCTAATTTTAATGAAATAACAAATTCATCAACGCAAATTTCAAAACTTTGTCAAGAATAGCAATTGTTCCACTGATACATAAAACGCATAACTCAGTGGCGTTGGCGTGTCTAGCATTTGTCAAGCTTAGCACAAAGCGTCACTCATTGGATGGGTGACCGCTTGGCATTTAACGCAAGAGTGATAGTATGATTTATCTTTAGAGAAATCATAGAATTTTGCTTTTCGTTACATTTAAAATGTTTAGGAATTGCATTCTATCAGTAAATTGTATCAGAGCAGTGATAACCTAATGGTTGAAACTTGCCCTCTCGATCGGGAGGTCCGAGGTTCGAACCACGGCGCGCACCATAGATTTTTTTTAAATTACGTGCATATTAGAAATTAATAATTACTGCTTTTCGGTGAAGGAAAACACCGTGAGGAAAACCCACACACCCGAGAGATCTTTAAAAAAAAGTTCTCGGAGGTGTGTGAAATCCAACAATCCGCATTTGGCCAACGCGGTGGACTATGGCTAATACACTCTCATTCTGAGAGAAGACTCGTGCCCAGCAGTGGAACAATAATGGGGTGACGAGAGTAAATTATAATATTTGAATGATTTTTTGCAGCAATCCTGCGTTTTCGGAACGCCAAAGCCTGCGTCGCCACAGCGCTCGACTGTTTCGGACATAATCGGGTAGACTGTACAGCAAGGATGATGCCGTAAAATTCCGGACGCCATCAGGTAGAGCAAGAATGATACAATAGTATGGCACCGTATGGTGGTTTGTATGCGATTGTAACATATATATTTTTTCGTATTTTTTTGCAGTCGATCTTTTGTAAGTATTCATAGACATCAGTCGCATCAACCCATTATTGGCCCACTGCTGGGCACGGGTCTTCTCCCAGAATGAGAGAGTTTAGGCCATAGTCCACCGCGCTGGCCAAGTGCGAATTGGTGGACGGTTAATAGACATCAGTAACCAACTCAAAACATAACAGAGGTACTAAATTAAGTCGATTAAATATGCGTGCTTACTTGTCAGAACTAACATGTTCGTCTTATATACAGGTCGGTAATCATTTACACCCGCCAAATAGGGAAAAGCTCTAGAAATTGTTTTTTTAACGACTGAAGTAGCAAACGAGCATGCAGTCCACCTGCTGGTAAGTGGTCACTGCCGCCCATGGAGATCTGTAATCAACATCATACAGAACATGGGTTCCATCTGAAGTCAATCACAGATGTGTTGCCACTCCCGAGGACTGTGATGAAATGAATGATGAGTGTGAAGTTTTTCGGCAACCACACCCTTCCATCTAAACGCAAGAAATGCTTCACGCTAAAAATAAGTGTGGCGGTGGTACGTCCCCGGTTGAACTAAACTGGTTCTACCACCTTGTGCCGTAGAACATACGGGCTCTAATATGTGTTATATTTCATTCGCTTGGTATACAACAATGAGCTAACGTAATCGCAGTCAGGGGCGGAGAGTTAGCAACTAATAAACACATCGTGATCTAGATTCGAGCGTGCGGTCAGCGTTATGAGCTCCGACTCACTGCATTGGACAACTCCAGTCATACTAACTCAGACTTTCCTCGCTTTTACGAAATATATTTTTTTCTCTTCAATTTTTATTCTCTTCATTTTTAGTACGTGAGTGTAATTCCGCCTAATGTTAAATGGGGTATAGTTGTATATAGACTATACACACACGTCAACCCATTATAGTCCCACTACTGGGCATGGGTCTTCTTTCAGAATGAGCGCTTTTCGGTGAAGGAAAACATCGTGAGGAAACCTACACACCCGATGGTTTTTTAAAAAAAGTTCTCGTAAGTGTGTGAAGTCCACCAATTCGCACTTAACCAGCGCGGTGAACTATGACCTATAACTCTCACATTCTGAGAGAAGACCCGTGCTCAACAGTAGCACAATAATGGGTTAACGAGACATATACCACATTACTTAAAATAAAATGCTGATAAAATCTTTTAATATACATATGCGTATATTTGTGTAGAATTGAGTTATGTAGGAACGATAACATTTACCCTAACCTTTTTATACCTATGTTATTGTGTGGTCATTGGCCACTCACTGTGGTGTGTCTGAGTGGCCGCAATGAATGGGTCGCCACGGGGCACCGGACCACACAGCCGAACGCTAACTCCGCTTTTGTTAATAAAGGCCTATAAATCAATTAATTTACCTCCAGAGGGTCCCGCACGCGAGGCCGCCTAGAACAAGCGCATCTATCCTAGGTCAGTTCGGTTTTATTTTGAGCTAACGGTAAGACTTGTTGAGAGGACGAAATATCTAGACTTATATTATAAAGAAGAAAATGTTGTATTTTTGTATTCTTGCATGTCTGTCATGAATTAACTTAAAAACTATTGAACAGATTTTAAAAATTCTTTCACCATTAGAATGCTACATTATCCCTAAGAAACATAGGCTATTTTTATTTCTAGAATATATAAGGCGTCTTTTCTAAAACTTGAGTAATGTGATTCAAAGTATCAACAATTTTTTTTGCATATTTTGCTATTGATAGTAGAACAAAAATGTTCTACAATATAATATAACATATCAATATCTACGAAAGACTTGGACACCGCCGCCGCACAATGATCAGTGTACCCTTAAAAAAAGCAGTCGTGGCAAATTTTATGGGACTACAATCGGAATAGCATCAATACCCACTGCTACTATGACTATTGACCAAATCCCCATTACGGACTGGGGAGTGGCATGTCCAGGAGTGGTGCTCAAATGTATAATGGTTGGATAGATTACATTATGGTCTGCGCGAACGAAATCGCGTCGATTCTACTACTATAATATATAATGGTAAAAAACAACATAACATTTAGAGGACGATGCACTTATGGTAACAGTAATTTACAAACTTCGTAAAAGTATTGTTATGGAGTGAATTAAATATTTACAAGAAACAAAGGCTCATAACGTAAAGTTAAAATTTCAAGCATGCAAAAAAGAAATAAAATGTCGCTATTACTTTTGAGACACATCTAACGGTGTTTCATAATTATTAAGCCTTTAAAAAAATAGCAAGCCTTTTGGGTTGCGCATACTAATTGAATTTTGCATACATATACATAATTACGTACATATATGTTCAAATACATAGATATGTACATACACATTGCATCTAAACCTATGTACGTATACAAACTGAAATAAATTATGAAATCATTTTATTTTTTTATTTATTTTTTCTGTCATTTAAGTTTTGCTAATTTTATGCAAATATGATAAGCTTTTAAAAACATACATGTGCCCTCTTAAATCTCATTGCCAGACAACTCTCTCTACAACTGGGAGAAGCCGGAAGCATACCCTAGTCTAATTCGCAGAAACCATTAAACGAGCAAACCATTCGGTACTTCAAAAATCATCAAAACAAACAAGATAAGCCGAAGCGTATAATAGTCTCTATGATTGTGACAGATCCTTATCCAGCAGATAGCGATCGCTCAAAGGAATCCGCGGACCGTTGGCTGCGTCTGATTGCTTGACATTTGAATATGATGATTAGCGTTGAGGCAAATGAAAGTCTAACGAAATGTGTACCGGGTTCCGTAAGCTCGAGTTCGCTCGATCACTGGACGATTAAGTTAAGGATCCGTTTAAGCGAACGCGGTTGAAATTTATTTGAATGTCTTTAAATCGCTGGTAATGTTTCTGGTAAGTTCTTTTACATATCCACCCATATATTTTTGTATATTGGTTAAATTATAAAGAAGTTGTTACGTAAAATAGATCTCCATGTATAATAAAATTATCTATGGAGATATTGCAAAGTGTGTATGGTTGGACTACAATTTCCTCATTCAAATTCATACCTAAACAATAGGCATTACGTTATTGCACCCTTTTTAAATGCATTCTTAGCAGATAAATACCCATAGTTACCATTTTTTGTATTTCTGTTTGATGTGGAAATGCACATTAAATATATTATAATATATCCCTACATCATCGCTAAAATAGCGATATGTACAGCTGGGAAGTGATCCAGCGATCTTTTAACAGCTTAACGTACTAAATAACAATTTTTCTCTACAGAAAATCACAAAAAATAAAAATATATTTAACGACATGTTTATTAAAACATAATCAACATCGCGTAACAAGTATTACGCTTTCCGCTTTAAAATCCCGTTAGTTTAAACAGCTCCTAACCCTGATAGACGGCGGGCCGGCAGTAAGCAGTTACTTACAACCCCACTCACCTACATTTTAAGATCTTTCCCCTCAAAAGTTCCGGATACCACGAAATCTAGATAAGTGAAGTAATTAAGACATAAACACTATTTTTCATGTCCCAAACGTTAGTAATAACGTATCCGAAATAACGAGTCTTGTCAAAAATGTTTTACAAAACCCAAAATTTTAACGGTATTTTTTGAAACGAGCTTATATTTATATATCAGCGGTATAAAAGAAAGAAAGCGACGTTTTTTGATTTTGCTATTATATATGTATGTAATTATGTACTTATATTTACAAATTAATAGTCAGTGATAGTCTAGAGACTACAAACTAAGCCTCTAAATCGAGAGGTCCGAGGTTCGAAGCACACTTCTGATTTTTTTAATTATGTGCGTTTAAGAAAATAATAACAATCGCTTCAACGTGGCAGAAAAAACATCGTGAGGAATGTTACATGGCTATGAGTTCTTAAAAAAAGGTTATGAGAAGTCTATCAAATTCACATTTGTCCAGCGCGGTGGACTATGGACTAAACCCCTCTCACTTACGGTGGACACCCATGCACCACTCCTTCTTTTTTTTACCACTACTTTTTTTTAATTTATTAGTACCATGACTTTAATATTTCTTTGTTTATTCTCATATTATTAGGTTTTTGTTTCTCTTTTGGGGCATTTTTATGTGTTCCTTGTGGACTTCACATTCTAACAAACTGCGATCGTCATGCGTGCCAAATTCGGTGACTATTGGCAAAAATTCCAATAGGGGAGGCAAAATAGGGAAGATGGATGGATGGAATATTTGAATACCAATACGCTAACGATTTTGTATTAAGGCAAAGTAACAATTATTCAAATTCACAGAGAACACTGTGAAGAATTAAAATAAACAATAATTGTAACGTATACTTTTCCGAAAATATCTTTATTTTCGAATGACCCAAAAATTGAGTCATTTTTATAAATAAATTGACGATTGATAAAAAAATAATGATGTCTGTGTTAAAAATATAACGACTGTCTGAGATTTTACTTTCTTTTTTAATGATATTAAATTTTAAATTTGATTATTTATTAAATATTATTATTAAAATGTCTCTGTTTCCACATTACTCTGCGGCCTTATCAGGACGCGATCGTATTGCGTAAATTTGTCGGTTAATTACGCGATCGCGTCTTGCGCAAGCGCATCGGTTGCTACCGTTTTAATTGAACTTTTAAAAAATCACCTTAAATCACTCGTCGCACTGTTAATTGGTTGGCGACATGAGATGGAAGATAATCTGATATGAATTGACTTAAGGCTTCATGTATCTCAGCGGTAATCTTATTGTTCTGATGGTTGTAGGATCGATTCCTGGGGAAGTGGAAATACAACACGCTTTCTACTCTCATAGCCCACAGTAGGATTTTCTCCTGTGTCGTGGGTACCAACACGTGCATTTGACGGCCCGCGTGGCGCAGCGGTTACCATACCGGTCTGACGCGTAATGGGTCCCGGGTTCGATTCCCGGCCAGACAGGTATCTGAATGATGAGTTTAGATTCCTGTTCTGGGTCTGGTTGTTTGTGTATTCGTCTTGTGTGTATCCATGGTACCCACGACACAGAAGAAAATCCTACTGAGGGCTATGAGTGTAGATAGCGTGAAGCGTGAAGTTATAGTTACACTACCAGGCGCGGATCACGTCTCGGTTTGAGCTTATTCAGGCATTGTCTACTGTGCTGGTCATGTAGGAATTGGTAGACTTCAGACAGAAATAAGGTTTTCTTTTTGTTTAATATCAGGTGTGTAAGATTCCTCACGATGACTACATAACCTGATTTGAACCTTCGATTGTGCGGATGAGTTTTAGCCATTAGTAGAGTCGTATTTATATTTTACAATATATTTTTTTATCTGATCGAAGTAGCAAACGAGTATGCAGTCCACCTGATGGCAAGTGGTCGCTGCCGCTCATGGACATCTGTAAGCAACTACATACAGAACATGTGTTCTGTCTGAAGTCAATCACAGATGCGTTGGTACTTCCGAGGACTGTGATGGTCGCCTCATATATAAGGATGCCGGCAACCACACTCTTCCATCGAAACGCAAGAAATGCTTTACGCTGGAAATAGGTATAGCGGTGGTACTTCCCCGTTCGAACTACGCTGGATTCTACTAACTTTAAATATCATACATATTATTTAAATAAACTACCTGTGTGATAGATTACAATAAAATTCAACAAATAGTTTCTGCTTGAAAAAGAAACAAACACATATGGTCATCCTCACAAATATTTCCGCACAAATTCATGACATTAAAAAGATTAATTATTAATTACTAGCTGAACTCCGCAGCTTCGTCCGCGTTAAAAAATCGATGTATCGATTATCCCGTGGGAATAAGATATTTTTCACAGTAAAAAGTCCTATATCTTAATTCAGAGTGTCAGCTAACTCCCCGCCAAATTTTATAAAAATCGCTTCCGCCGTTTAGACGTAAAGAAGTAACAAACATACACACTCACAATATTTCGCATTTATAACATTAGTATGATATATGCTCGCTTTCAGTAAAGCACCTGGCTATAGTATGCGACTTGATTTTAACGCAGAATATGTAAATCAATAGTTGCACTCGTTTATCGTCGATTTTATTCGTTAATATTAAATACATAAGCAATATATTAACAGTTATTGAAGAAAAACGAATCTGACAGATAATTATCGACAGTAAAACTTTAAGGAGGGCACCGACTGATAATTATAATGTAAATATGCGGATTTACTTTTGGTTACAATGGTGTGTCAAGACTTGGGATATTCGTGTAACGGATGTGCTTTAGTATGAGTTTAGTACGTTTGCTCGGTCGTCATTTACGTTTTCCATACCTTGTTACTTTGCAATGGTGGGCGTAAACGTAAATAATGATTGCTTTCATAAAAGGAATAAATTCGTACTGAGGACACAGAATCCAAGATTAGTATTGTAAATTACGTAAATAGGGTTAAATTATAATACTTAACTTGAGTATCCGATATGCGATTTATGAATTCTTATAGAATTCTTTTTGCCGATATTTCGACCCAGTTGCATGGATGGTGGTCACGGCCAAACTCAATAGGGTTAAATATGCAAACTTACAGAATTATGAAAAAAAAATGTGTTTAAAGATTTGATATTATACAAGTAGAAGTGTGTATTATATGCTAGACGAACCTATAAGATAAGCAAATAATTACAAGCGGTGCGCATTGTAATGCTAAGCTCTACGTATTACGTATTAGTACACTACTTGTAACATGGAGACTTTAAGTGTCGGAGGCCAAGACTCACTTTGAGGCCTAAAAAAAAACCTTTGGGGCCTAGCGTCATTCCACACACACACACTAGTAATATTACAACAGTGCTGCCAGAACAAAAATACGATTGAGCGTCGAGATAATAAAAAACGCATTAAAAATTCTATACATAAACAAACTAAAATACAAACAAAAATAATTAATAAACGTTTTAATTCATCATATTTAAATTACATTAAGTACCATGTAAGTACTAAATACGAAATAATAAATTAAGCGTTAATTTTTGTGTCAATACTAAGTGTTGCCATAACAAAAAATGAAGTAGCGCCAGATTTTCTCATACACGGGAATTTAGAAATGGACCCTAAACACACCAACAAAGCGCTAGATCTAGCGCCCAAAGCGCTAACTGTCACTAGTTTACATGAGCTAAACGCTAACTGTCGCCATTAAGTTAAGCTAAGCTCTAACTGTCACTAGTTAAGTTACGCTAAGCGCTAACTGTCACTAGTTAAGTTAAGCTAAGCGCTAACTGTCACTAGTTAAGTTAAGCTAAGCGCTAATTCGTAATGATGAAATCCGTAGGAGAACGAAAGTTACCGACATAGCTCTCAGAATTTGTAGGCTGAAGTGGCAATGGGCAGGCCACATCGGTCGTAGGACAGATAACCGATGGGGTAGAAGAGTCCTCGAATGGAGACCACGCCTCGGCAAAAGGAGTGCAGGCCGCCCCCCGACCAGGTGGACTGATGACCTGAAGAAGACGGCGGGTAACCGCTGGATTCAGATGGCTCAGGACGGGTCGAAGTGGCGCAGATTAGGGGAGGCC
This sequence comes from Spicauda simplicius, assembly GCA_949699795.1. NCBI lineage: Eukaryota > Metazoa > Arthropoda > Insecta > Lepidoptera > Hesperiidae > Spicauda > Spicauda simplicius. The sequence goes on from OX453068.1 coordinate 2,653,016, forward strand.
TATGTCCAGCAGTGGACTTTCAAAGGCTGATGGATGGATGGATGAAGCGCTAATTGTCACTAGTTAAGTTAAGCTAAGCGCTAACTGTCACTAGTTAAGTTAAGCTAAGCGTTAACTGTCACTAGTTAAGTTAAGCTAAGCGCTAACTGTCACTAGTTAAGTTATGCTAAGCGCTAACTGTCACTAGTTAAGCTAAGCGCTAACTGTCACATTACAAGCGTGCTTATTCTATTTCTCGAATTCAAGAAACTTAAGTTACATACGAATGCTTCTGGTCAGTAAATGGTATAATTAAAACCAAGTGCAGTTTAATTTGTAGTTTCTGCGTCGAATAATTAAAATACAAGTTTCGGCGCTTATAATAGATCGTTAATATTCGTTTTTTATGTAACAATTATTAAATTTATAGCCCTTGTTGCTAGGCCATATTTGTTGGGTAATTAAAAAATCGTGTAAATTTATAGGGATATAAAATTTAATTTATACGCTTTAAAAAATAAGATCAAATTTAATCGAATATTTTAATTTTAGCACTGTCCTTCATGTGATTGAGGAATTAAGGGCATAAATGAATATATAAGTGAGCACTTACGACATAATAGCAGCTACCTACATTATAGCTTATTGCATTTATGATAATAATAAACAGGCCATAAAGCAAATCGTAAATCTCTATTTAAAAAATATATATTATTTTTCTTTTTAAAGGTCTTAAAGCAAACGAGAATGCCCACAGTAACTGTGGCCATCAGCACAGTAGAAATATTGGGAACAGTATGGAAACTATCTACAAGCGTTCCAAAACGGCACACTCACCAAACATACGCATTGATGAGACCGCTAAGGGATTTTCGCGGTGCTTCAGTAGCGAGTGTCGCATCAAGACGAGTGATCACGTTGCTATTTATTTCCGCGACCTTTTTAAAAATGCCACTAGTGTATTGCGTGGTATACGACAGATTGATTTTTTTACACTCTAAAATTTAATAATAAAGAACTGTCGTGTCGTCGCAGAAGAATGTATTTCTCAATGAATAATTTGTAATTTATGAAGAATAAAGCATTTTTATGTAATGTTTTTTTTATTACTAAATATCACACGCCTTTCCCAACACCTACAAGTATCAATATTAAACGGTTTTCCGTATTTCAAACTAAGTATCATAATAATTATCTTCATACTGGGATTAAAATGCGAAGCTGTGCGATTACCTTCTTATATTATTTATAAACTGCCTAGATTTTACAATTCTAATAATCAATTCTGCTAAAATAAGTACCTATTAATAGCACTGTTACGAAAAGTACATAGAGTCAGCCCTATTGCTTCAATAGGGAGTAGGTAATTATTTTATACACAAGACTTAGCTTCCATACTGTTCTATACTTGTACTGTGCCATCAGTTACTGTTACTGCCATCGTAGACATCTTTAACCAACTTCATACAGAGCAAAGGCTCTGTCCGAAGTCAGTCATTGGTAGAACTACTGTATTTCGACCAGGGAGGTACCACCGCCACACCTATTTCTAACGTGAAACATTCCTTGCCTTTCGATGGAAGGGTGTGGTTGCAGGTACATTTTATATGTGGTGACCTTCCTAGTCCTCGGGAGTAGCAACGCATCTGTGATTGACTTCAGATAAAATCGATGTTCTATATGAAGTTGCTAACAAATGTCCATGGGTGGCAGTGACCACTTACCATCAGGTGAACTGCATGCTCCCTTGCTACTTCATTGTTATAAAAAAGTCCCAGATGCGTTGCTACTTACGAGAACCGAGGTGTTCGCGTCATATAAAAGTGAGCCATTAACACCTTACCGAAGAACTATAAGACCACGAAACGCAAGAACTACCTGACCAAGAGCAGTGATAGACTAATTGTTGAAACTTTGCTCTCTCAATCGGGAGGTCCGAGGTTCAAACCCAGGCACGCACTACTGATTTATACGCGTAATAAAAAAATAATTATCACTGCTTTTCGGTGAAGGAAAATATCGTGAGGAAATCAACTCACCCGAGAGTTCTTTAAAAAAAAAAGTTCTCGGAGGTGTGTGAAGTCCACCAATCCGCACTTGGCCAGCGCGGTGCACTATGGTCTAAAACTCTCTCATTCCGAGAGAAGCCCCGTGCCCAGCAGTGGGACAATAATGGACCAAAAATAGGAGTGGCGATGGTTCTTCTCCGGTCGAACTACTCCGGGTCTACCACCTGGCGAGTGACACCGCGGGACAAAGGTTTATAAATATGCATGCACCTGACACTTACGTAACCTGCCAAATGACAAATTTGCACGCATGCATGCAATTTGCACGTCGCTCATTTCAATCAACACGTCAGCATATGCGACTGTTGTACATTGGCATCCGTGTTACACGAATATATTTAACATACAATGATATTCACAATTTATTCCTAAAAAAATCTTCAACTGATACTAAGTAATATGCATAATATTCACCATGTGGTAGAACCAGTGTGGTTCGACCGGGAAAGTACCTACCACCTATTTCTAGCGTGAAGCAGTTCTTGCGTTTCCTTAAAAGGGTGTAGTTGCCGGCACACTTTTTATATGAGGCGACCAACAAAGTCCTCGGGAGCTGCAACGCATCTGTGATGGACTTCAGATGGAATCCATGTTCTGTATGAGGTTGCTTACATATGTCCATGGGCGGCAGTGACCACTTAACATTAAATGGAGTGCATGCTCGTTTGCTACTTCAGTCAGATAAAAAAAAAACAATGTATTCGACCGGGAAGGTAGATCCACACTTACTTCTAGCGTAAGCGTAGCGGCTCACTTTAATATAAGGTGACCATCTTAGTCCTCGAGTAGCAACACATCTGTGATTTATTTCAGTTGGTAGTAGTAGGTACCCCTGTTCTTTATGAAGTTGCATAGCGATCTCCATAGGAAGCAGAAACCACTAACCATCAGGTGGACTGCTTCTCTTCCATCTCCTTTGCTTATTCAGTAGAATAATAATTATAATAATAATAAGCCCCTCAAAAATCTAACTCCACGTCCAGTCCGAACACCAGTGACTACGTGAGGGGCGGACTTTGACAGCGAAAGCTAAATACTTATCAAAGACTAACGGAGCAATAGTGGAACAGTAGAATGCGATGCGACTAAGAAGCGGATATAAACTACCCCAGGCGGGTACCAGAGCTAATCGCAATGGAGAATCCCGCCCCGAGCCTTCAAACTCGGGCTGTCCCACGTATTCTGGGGGGGACAACGTATCGCAAACTTCTGCCCAGTCTAACACTGCTGCAGATAATAACCACGACTCAGAGTCGGTGGTAAGTTTCCCATCTATTCCATCCACTAACCCGTATTCCCCGTTTAATTCTCCAACTCGTTCAACCACAACAGTAAGTAGCATGCAGGCGGAGGATGTTGTGCAAGAGGCTAATCCAGCCGTACACCTTGCACCCACCACTGCCAGCTTAAATACGCGTAGAAAATGGAGTAAAACAATGAATGAATTTATCCTACGCACATACCTTCAGCTTACTTTAATGGAAACTGATATATCCGGTTACTTACCTCCACTACACACTAAATTTATAGAAAAATTTCCAGAAATGCACATGATTACCAGGCAGAGACTAGGAGATCAAAGAAGAGCCATAATAAACAAAAAACTACTTACACAGAGCGACATAGATAGAATATACAGAGAAACTCGTATAGAAATAAATAATACGCAAACTAACACACAAATACATAATACAATACTTACACACTCTCAAATAGATCAATCAACACCTTTCATTAATAATTCAAGTCAGCGCATGAGATGGACCACAGAACATAATATAACAATAATGCGTGCTTATTACAAAATAACACAGTTAGGAGCAAATACATCAGCGTACAGAACACAAATACATAAAGAATTCGTAACAAAATATCCACATCTTAAGCATATAACTGAACAGAGAGTAGCTGATCAAAGAAGACTTATAATACTTAATAAATATTTAAATGAAGAAATGTTGCAAAGTATTAAAGACGAAGTAGCTAGAGATTTACACATTCAAGAAAATAATACTACACTAACTTTTAATTGTACAGTACCAACGCTATCAAACCAGCAAAATCATACTTTGTATAATGAACCTGAAATACCTACTAACACAAATGACACAAACGACCCACAAAATGCAAGAACATCACATTTAAACCAACAAAAGACTGCAGAAATAGAACAAAATCTTGAAGCGGCCTACAACTACTTTAAAAATACTGCTCCAACCCACAGAAGCTATATACCTAAACAAAAGTCTTCGAGAAAACTAGCTCTCATAGTAAATCACATTAATAATTTCATACTACCTAAACACATAGATAAAGACACAGAATTCACTAACTTGCAAACAATATTATACTGTGGAGCATGGACAGCCGCTAAGAGTAACGGAAGTAAAATAGGTATACCACAAAAATTGGAAACAGTTAATAAAAATAAAACAAAAACACCAAATTGGCAGATAAGACTAGAACGACGAGTAAAAAAATTGAGAGTCGAAATAGGCCAGTTAACACAATACATAAAGGGAAATAATAGTATTAAGATACAGAAAAGCGTGAAAGTCATAAAATCAAAGTACAACATACATGCAACCCATGAAAACCCCAATACACAATTGTCTGAGTTCTTGGACACATTAAAACAAAAACTTAGTACTGTCTGCAATCGTTTAAAAAGGTACAAGATGTGCACAGTGCGTAAAGTACAAAATAACATTTTCTCGAATAACGAAAAACAGTTTTACCGCGGATTAAAATCAAATACTTCACATATCTCGCATAATCATAACTCATATAGTTCACATAACCATATTCACGTAAACACCTCACCACCACCTGGTGATGAACTGCGAACATTCTGGGCCAGGATTTGGGAAAATCCGGTTCAACACAATAAGATGGCTAAGTGGATATTACACGAACAGGAAGAATACTCAAAATTTGAACCAATGTTACTTCGATGTATACCCGCCGAAGTGTTCGATAGTGTTATTAAAAAACTACCTAACTGGAAAGCCCCGGGATCAGATAACATTCATAATTTCTGGTACAAGAAATTTACTTTTATTCACCCTTTTATTCACAACTACATAAATAAGTTCATAGAAACGCCACACACCTTACCAGATTACATAACTGAAGGAATTACATACATGTTACCGAAAAATTTAAATGACATTTCAAATCCTGCAAAGTACAGACCCTTAACTTGTCTTCAGACTATTTACAAAATAATAACGGCTTGTTTGACACAAATCATTTATGAGCATATAGATAATAACAAAATTTTGGCAGAACAGCAAAAAGGTTGTCGAAAGTATAGCCAAGGGTGCAAGGAACTACTCACAATAGACTCTGTAATTCTTAAGCAGGCCCAGAAGCGGAGGTCAGATTTATATTCTATGTATATAGATTATAAAAAAGCCTTCGACTCCGTACCCCATACCTGGCTACTTCATATCTTAGAAATATATCACATACATCCTCAAATTATATCTTTTCTACAGAACACAATGACAAAATGGATTACGAGACTAAAACTGACTGACATGACAAACACAGTTATCACAGAACCCATTAGAATACAAAGAGGTATATTTCAAGGAGACGCTTTAAGTCCCCTTTGGTTTTGTCTAGCGTTGAACCCCCTATCTAACATGTTAAACTCATCAAACACAGGATACAGTTTGGAATTCATAGAAAATAATCCTAGCCTAATTACAGATTGTTCTACTTTTAAATTAAATCATCTTTTGTATATGGATGACATCAAACTTTACGGGGCCACTGAAGAAGAGCTGCAAACACTAGCTCGTATAACTGAAAATTTTTCAAAAGACATCTGTATGGTGTTCGGAATTGATAAGTGCAAAATTAATTCTATAAGGACGGGTCAAATATTCCAGCACCAATATCAGTTGCAAAGTGGAGAAGTCGTAGAAGCGTTGCAGGAGAATGAAGTATATAAATACCTAGGCTACAATCAGGGTCAGCAAATTCTATATAAAGATATTAAAGATTCTTTAACTAAGCTCTTCAGATTTAGATTAAATGGTATACTCCGAAGCCACCTTTACTCCAAAAATATAACTAAAGCCATCAATACCTATGCAATTCCTATTCTTACATATTCTTTTGGAGTTATTAACTGGAACAAGACACAATTAAAATCACTTCAAAGAATTATCAACACCTCAATGACGAAACACCGAAAACATCACCCGCGATCATGTATACAGCGACTGACGTTACCAAGGCATGATGGTGGTAGGGGTCTAATAGATATATTTAATCTACACAACAAACAAATTTCTAACCTTAGAACATATTTTCACAATAAAGCCCAAACTTCCTCCTTACATAACGCAATAGTTAAAAATGATACAAATCTAACACCATTAAATTTAGTTGATAACACATTACAGAAAAATGAAATACAGACGGACAGACAGACAAAGATAAACGACTGGAACCGGAAGGTGCTACATGGACGGCACCTCCATGATCTGAACCATCCTAACGTCGACAAGATAGCGTCGAACGAATGGCTCAGACGTGGAGAACTGTTCCCGGAGACGGAAGGATTCATGATTGCAATTCAAGACCAGATAATAGAAACTAAAAATTACAAGAAGCATATCATGAAACTACCGAATGCATCTGATGATTCCTGCAGAAAATGTAAGGGGGCTCCAGAAACAGTTCAACATATAACTGGTGCCTGTAGAGCATTGGCCCAAACAGACTACAAACATCGTCACGATCAAATAGCTGCTATCATACACCAAAGCCTTGCGTTTAAATACAAACTTATAACAGAACAAACAGCATACTACAAATATAGTCCACAGACAGTACTTGACACAACAAACTATAAGCTATACTGGGACAGAACGATACTTACAGACAAGACTGTACACTACAACCGGCCGGATATAACCCTACACGATAAAAAGAATAAAATAGTTTACCTGATAGACATAGCGATACCTAACACTCACAACCTTACATCCATACACACAGAGAAAATTACGAAATATACAGATCTAGCTATAGAATTAAAATCCCAGTGGAAAGCAGAAAGAGTAAAAACTATACCTATTGTTCTTTCAACCACCGGAGTTATACCTAAAACGCTTCACGAGTCTCTCAAATCTATTAATTTGTCTCCATATACATACATTACTTTACAGAAAGCAGTTGTCCTAAACACGTGTAGAATAGTTAGAAAATTTTTACAGATAGATACTAACACATTTACATAATTATTTCTTTATTTACCTAAACCTCAAATGACGTTCACTTGGTATACACCCGTGAGCATCATTAAGAACCGATTTATTTTTTGATATAAGTCGAGATTGGTAGAAACCATAAAATAATAATAATAATAATAATAATAATAATAAAAATATACATAATTATATCCACCACCCCATCTGAAGGTATCTCTCTATAAAGAAAACATCATGTGCATACTTCAAAAATAAATACATTCGCTTCCATACATTTTCCTAAGTTAGTTACATAACAACATGCATATTTCTTTATAATTGATGTTGCTTGTCAATTTACTGTCTAACTAAGTGGTCACTGAAACCTATGGAAATTGGTTATCAAGGCTCTGCATCTATTTGAAAAAATGTTGGTATAACTGAGAATATTATGTAATGATAGACGTTATAGAAGCGTTATAATCTATACTAATATAGCTGAAGCTATAAAGCAGCTATAAAGCTGAAGAGTTTGTTTGTTTGTTTGAACGCGGTAATCTCAGGAACTACTGGTTCGAATTGAAAAAATCTTTTTGTGTTGAGTAGACCATTTATCAAGGAAGGCTTTAGGCTATATAACATCTGCAACTATTAGGAGCGAAGAAATAATGGAAAATGTGAAAAAACAAGAAAAACTATTCAACCTTGAGGGCTTCTGTTGCGTGCGCTGCGAAAACGGTTCAAGATACCAGAAATATATATAAAAATTCCACGCGGACGAAGACGCGGGCACGGCTAGTAAAAAATAAACAAATACTGGCGCGAACACATAACCCCTGCAGTCTGGTGAACAAAATAGAGATAATTCAACTATGCGTGGACAAAACCGACATTAAAATTAAATATTTATTCAGTCGCAATCCCCACACGTCACACGTGTCAGCTTGTCGTCGCGTCGAATTAAATTCCGTCGTAATTTCGCTTTCACGTAATTTTATTCGATTTCAAAATAGCGGACTGTCGCGTGGCGGACTGGCTCGTTGCTAGAGAGGCAGAAAGCTTGCTGAAGTTACCAGTGATGTTATCAATAAATGTATATATGTAGATAAAAATAAGGATAATTAGTGCCTAGATCCGCGGATACAAATACAGATAGTTAATAATAGATCCGCATATACAAATATGGATAATTAGAGCCTAGCTCCGCAGATGCAAGTATGGATAGGTAGTGTCGAAATCCGTAATCGAATAGTTAATGTCAATTCCGTGGACAAATATGGATAATTCTTGCCCCGTACACAAATACGGATAGATAGTGTCTCAACACGAATACAAACGTGGATGGTTAATGTTAAGATCCGCGGCTACAAATATGGATAATTAGTGCCTAGTTCCATGAATACGTATACAAATCTCGTCATTTATTCAGTCGATATAAATGAGTGCTACTATTAGTAATTGAGTTTGAGATCCGCACAAAAAGTAAAAGAAATAATAGGTCCGTATCTCTTTACGGACCCTGTAAAGAGATACGGACCTATTATTAGGGAAATATGGATGTCCCGCACATCACTGGTCTACTTTGCTACCTAATAGTAATACGTCACTATTACAGTACTACGTTGTACTTCCCTACTACAGCCGTATCCGTCTGTCGATTACGAAATTTATTTTACGGCTGCTGATTGGCAAATGCGCATGTATTTCATTCAATGTTTAGTGGCGACTACCGATAATCGACGTATCTCCCTGTTTCTTATCAAAACCGAAATCTTCTCGATGTGTTTTTATACTAAGCTATGTCCACTAAGTGTGTGCGTGCCAAATTATAGCAAAATCCGACCAGTAGTCCAGCCGTCCTGGCTGGCTTTTTTGTAATTTTTATTCATAGATTTTTCTTTTTCACCCTAAAAATTATTAGGTAGAAAAAATGTAGCGGTTGTACCTCCGGAGTAGAACCATGGGTTCTACCTTTATTTATTCATGATAATATTTGTAATATTTGGTTTTGGTAATATTTCTATTTGTAATATTACAAAACGGTACCAATCCAAGACATGCACATCACGCCACGCTGTAGCACCGGAGCTGCGAAGCTGGCAATTTTGGCACTTAAATTGATTGTCAGGAATCACGAAACTCGTGCTTGTTCGAGTGAAATTCACACTTGCGTACCAGTGGCGCCTCTGGCGGCCACTTTGGTAAACTTCAAGGTGGTAGAACCAGTGTAGTTCGACCGGGGAAGTACCACCACCGCACCTATTTCTAGCGTGAAGCATTTCTTGCGTTTCGATAGAAGGGTGTGGTTGCCGGCATACTTTTACATGAGGCGACCATCAGAGTCCTCAGGAGTAGCAACGCATCTATGATCTGTGTGTTCTGTATGAAGTTGATTACAGATGTCCATGGGCGGAAGTGACCACTTACCATCAGGTGGACTGCATGCTCGTTTGCTACTTCAGTCAAATAATATAAAAAAAAAACTTTAGATTGGAGGAGTGTGACGTTCATGGATATTTTTTGGCTGTTAAGTGTAAATAAAAGTTTATTCAAGCGATGGTTTCTGTTTCTTCTATATAAGCAGTCAACACTCTATAGCAATAAGAAATTTAATATTTTTTTTATCATATTGAAAAGGTAAACGAGCACCACATTATGATACCCGACGACCCGCGTGGCGCAGCGATTACCATACCGGTCTGACGCGCAATGGGCCCGGGTTCGATTCCCGGCCAGACAGGTATCTGAATGATGAGTTTAGATTCCTGTTCTGGGTCTGGGTGTTTGTGTATTCGTCTTGTGTGTGTCCATGGTACCCACGACACAGGAGAAAATCCTACTGTGGGACTATGAGTGTAGGAAGCGTGAAGCGTGATACTGCTGCCCACGGACATCTGTAAGCAACTTAATATCGAACAATGTGTCTATGTAAAGTCGATCACAGATTCACTCCCGAGGACTAGGGTCCTCATAGGGTCCATAGACCTCATATAAAAGCGAGGCCGGCAAACACACGTTTCCACCGAAATGCAAGAAATGTTCGCTAGAAATAAGTGTTATGTTTCAATAAGTGTACTTGTTTCAATAGATTTTTTAATAAAAGTTAAGTAGCAATTCCGCTTTCCTTTTGGGCGCGAAAAAGAACCTAATAGAACAACGTCATTTAAGATTAATCAATCTTTTAATTGACAAGTATAGGTACATGTTTACTTGGCAATATTTAGCTTAATACAATAAAATAATATTTCTACAGTACTATTAGAAATAGAAATTAAAAGTGATAATATGACACTACGACTCCCCCATAACATCTTAGGGCAAGGATGTGGCTGAAAAACAGCGCAGCATGGAGTACAGATTCCGTGTTGGCAAACGCTGAGCCACCTCCTTTTGTCTCTACAATCCTATGTGCCTATTTTTACTATGTACATAAATATTAAGTTTAATATGTAAATGCACCCTTATAACTGTAACCTGTGTGTTTGATGCAATAAAATCATTATTATTATTATTATTATTATTATTATTAATATGTTTCCATACACTATTCTTAAGGTTAGTTTACAGAAATACGTTAGGTATGCTATATCTTCAAGATCCATCAAATATATGACTAGAACCTAAACAGTCGGCAAAACTGTCTACAGCAGATACTTGACAACCAAAACCTTTTCATCCAAGCTTAAGCAAATCAGCGTCCACAAATAATAACTCAATATCAACCAATTTCAATAAATATATTGAAACGAACGAAAAAACAAGCAAATAGACGCAAACTTTTCTCAAAACCGCCTGAGATTCGAGCAGATAATTTGCTTACAATATAATCGGACAAAGATTGCGCAGTCTTCAAGAAGTAAAAAGGAAGGTTGGATAGGGACTATTATATTCAAATTCGACTTGGTAGAGGCAATTTATATGGAGTTTATTGACAAGACCAAGGGACTGCCGCGCGAAATTCCTAAAGAAAATATCTCCTTGACTCGACTCCCGCTTAATTGAACTGAGACAATATTGTTAAAGATTTTTGCGCGCCCTTATTATACCCTCTTGTTAGACCAGCTGAAGGGATAATGCGATCGTTTGAATAAATATAAATTTTCCGTTTCCAACGCCGTGACGGATTGTTATCGAAATGTTTGAATGTCTCGTTTATTTATTGTCGAATTTATTTACCGTTCAATTTACTTTTAGAGCGTTTGATATTTTTGGTATTTTTTAAAAGTCAAGTTATGCAATGGAACGCCATGGTTCCATTGCATATTTGAATTGCAATAAGCATAACAAAAAGAGTTATATTTTCATTATCCAAAAGTTATAAGTATGTATTTAAATGTTATAACATATAAGATACGTACCTAAACTATAAATCATAACTTAGTCATCTCACAATATTTTTCATTTATTGACTGACTCTATGGAGGTTAGATTTCCTATTTCTAGCGTAAAGTATTTTTGCGTTTCGATGGAAGGGTGTGGTTGCCGGCACACTTTTATATGAGGCGACCATCATAGTCCTCGGGAGTAGCAACGCATCTGTGATTGACTTCAGATAGAATCCACGTTCTATTTAAAGTTGCTTACAGATGTCCATGGGCGGCAGTGATCACTTACCATCTGCATGCTCGTTTGCTACTTCAATCAGATAAAAAAATAAAAAAAAAATAATTAGACAAATTGCTACCCTTCAGGACTAAGTTATATCTATGTATAAGTACATCTTCTTTACCAGATCTTTCAAAAAGATACTTTCAAACTACTTTCAAACACAATAACGTTAACAGTTCTATGTAGGAATTAAATAAATTATTAAATAGGTAAAAGTCCGAAAGCCTATGTATACGCGTAATAACTGAAAAAAACAGTAAAAATTGTATTAGTAAACTTGATATCAAAGATATGTATCATTTAATAGTAATATATATATATCCCATAGCGTCATTTTACTAAAGAACTTTCGTCGTCGATGACAATTTCAGTTCTATGTGCAATTCTAAGCAATTGACCCAAAAAGTTTTCACAAAACTTGTTCCGACACTCGCTGTCCGAGAAAGAAAGTTGGCCCGTGTCGGCTTCAATTCGAAAACTCCAAGTAGCATCTAAGACTTACCAAAAAACTTCACATGCAACTAAAAGGTAGAAGTATGGTCACCAGTACCACCGTTACTATTTCTGACGTGAATTTTCTTGTGTTTGGCTGGGTTCATGATAACATGAAGCCAGCAACTACATTGCATAAGCAAACCACCTTAGTCCTCAGAGAAGCAACATATCTGTTATTATTCTAATATTATAAAGGCCAAAGTTTATAAGTGTGTATGTTTGTGAGTTCTTCACGTCTTATAAAATTTGTTAGGGAGTTAGCTGACACTTTGGATTAACATACAGGCTACTTTTTATTATAGGAAAATATCTTATTCCCTCCGAGAACTTTTTTTTTAAAGAATTCTAAGGTGTGTAGGTTTTCTCGCGATATTTTCCTTCACCGAAAAGCAGAGTAATTAATTTCTAATAACTACGAAAATAATTTTAGAAAAACCAGTGGTGCGTGCCTGGGTTTGAACCTTGGACCTTTGAAAAACATTAATTTACTTTTGCATCTCATAGCTATGCAAAAAACATAACTTTTAGCTACAGAAACGTCACTTCTATATAAACGAAAAAAATATATATGTTACGGTAAATGTAAGTAATCGGTAATTATCTATAATTACCGGTTATTATAGATAATTACCAACGCAAATGGTAAATGTAGTAAATTATCCACATTTACCGGTAATTATATAAAACTTCCGCGCAATCGTGGTAAATGTTGATTTAAGCTTTGGAATGGAGAGCGAACGGCGCGGGAAATGCTTCGAAGGAATAAAATCTATTTAGTTTATGAAAAATAAAGCTCATCACTCAGGAATAAGCCGTAGCCTCTATGAGACTATCCTGCTATAGAAGTAGGTCAATGCGTAAGAATTAAGGTACCAGACGTAGATCGAGCCAAAGCAGATGGCCGAAATATAATAGCTGTTATAATTTCGACCGAGAATGAAAATCTTTACAAACTTGGTACGAAATACGGGATTTTAAGCCAGTTGTACTCAAGAAACGAATTATTTACTACATTTACTAAAAGAATATGGTAATTTTATATAATTTCCGGTAAATGTGATTAATTCGAAAGTTTTTACAACCTTTACCACGAGCACTGGTAATTATGCATAGTTCCCGGTAATTGTACATAATAACCGCACTATCCACATTTACCGTAACATATATACGTGACGAATAGATAACCTCTTTCCTTTGGGAAGTCGGTTAAAAATATGTTCCTCTTCACCTGTTCGTTTCTTCACCCATTACTACCGAGAAGTTTAACTACTGACTCATCGACAATCTCTCAGTATTCCGTCGATATATTTAATTTTCGTTTTGTTGTAAGGCAGTCCGCCAAAAGGCTTACTTTCGCAAACGTTGGAAAGTGGACACAATGCGGGATTTTGCAAGACAGATTACAGAGAGACGCATTAATAAGGTGCCTTTTAAATGCTACGATGTTTTTCGGTTTTATAAAAAGTGGATTCATTGTTTTGGATAGGCAGTCGGATAATGAGGGTGCGATGTCAAAATTTACGAAATCAATACACCTGCAATAGTTTGTTTATAATTAATATTGCAGGTGGTATAACCAGTGTAGTTCGACCGGAGAAGTACCACCGCGACACCTATTTCTAGCATGAAGCATTTTTTTGCGTTTCGATAGAAGGGACACACACCGGCACACTTTTATATGAGGCGACCATCATAGTCCTCGGGAGTAGCAACGTATTTGTGATGATTGTGACTTCAGATAGAACCCATGTTCTATTTGAAGTTGCTTATAGGTGTACATGGGCGGCAGTGATCGTTTGCTACTTCAATCAGATTAAACAATTCAGAGACTTGAAAAAATTAACCATGAAATTTTCGGTATATTTGCTTTAATCCTCTTCCCTTCCCTATATGTGGCAGCCCTTCTAGCCCGTTTGTTACTCCTATTAAAACAAAAACAAGGTTAATAACGATGTGATTAAATAATGAATTAATAAAAATACGAATAACCTAGGGTTTTTCAGGACAACAAATTTATGAAGAGTCATAAAGATAACTGACACACAGGCCCAAAACAAACTTAAAATTACCTAGTAGGGATCATATCTTTTTTCATTTCAGGCTTTTGAGTTTCAGGCAGTGTGGTAAGTGTGGTAACCACTCAATTTGTTTCTAAAATATGGTATTGAATCCTACTAATATTATAGAGGCGAAAGTTTGCGAATGAATGGATGACTGTTACTCTTTTACTCAACTACTGATCAGATTTAGATAAAATTTGGCTCACAGATAGTATATAACCATGAATAACCTCTTTACAAGAACAACGTGTTATCTTGAAAACAATTTTTATCGGAGGCAAATTATTGAGTTACACAAAATAAAATTCCTTAAAATGAATGGACTTACACAGAGCTAATACGATCATTATAAATACTACGTAATGACTTACTGGCTAATTTAAGAAAAAATACGATAATTAAGAAATTAAACTAAAAATATCTGCCGTTTGCCTGTAGAGTAGTTTGTAAGAACAATTAAAGTCTACTTACGTTGTATTCTCCACTTTCAATATATATTTACCTATTTCTATCGTGAAGCATTTCTTGCGTTTCGACAGAAGGGTGTGGTTGCCGGCACACTTTTACATGAGGCGACCATCATAGTCCTCGGGAGTAGCAACGTATCTGTGTTTGACTTCAGATAGAACCCATGTTCTGTATGAAGTTGATTACAGATGTCCATGAGCGGCAGTGACCACTTACCATCAGGTGGGCTGCATGCTCGTTTGCTACTTCAGTAAAATAAAAAAAATATATATATGTTTATTTTTATAGTAATCCGTGGTTAACGGTATTGGTTAACGACATAGTACAGTGTTTGTAATTGTTATTAAAATGTAATGTTTGTTGTTTACTGTTTAACAAACAGTATACAACAAACATTACATTACAAAACCCAAATAAATCGAAAAAAATATCAATTTGTACTTGTCACGTTGTTATTATAAATACGCGATGTAGTCTATTCTTTACCATGAAATATGTGACCCAAGCAAGACGAAACCGCAGTAATACGCTAGTCGACCATAAAATCGTAAACACTGAAAAAATCGCAGCGTGCAAACGCCCCGAGATGCGCATGTCTGATCGCAAGATAAGATCGTAATCTTTTCGGATATTGCTCGGTATAATCATATGCGGCCATTTTGTGTATTTTTTGTAGAGGGCGTACCCGAGGCGTGCCGGACAATGAGCCATGCTTGAAAAAATAATGCCGTATTGTCGTTTATAAGGGTGCGCGCTCACGGCATTGATTAAACGCGTTTACAGACGCGTTTTTTTTCATAATATAACGCTTTATACTTCATAACACGATACTGGGATTTTCTCCTGTATCGTGGGAAGACATATACAAAAACACCCAGAATTGAAATCTAAATTAATCATACATCATATTTGGCCGGGGATTGAACCCAGCGTGTTCGTGTACGCTCATACCTATACATAATCCATAACTTTTAGCTATAGTAACGTCAAAATGTAGCCTAATGTTTAAAAGTTGTCCTCCCAATCGGGAGGTCCGAGGTTCAAACCCAGGCACTGATTTATGTGCGTATTAAAAATTAATTATCACTGCTTTTCGGTAAAGGAAAACATCGTGAGGAAACTTACACACCCGAGAATTCTTTAAAAAAAAGACTTTTGGAGGTATGTGAAGTCCACCAATTCGCACTTGATCAGCGGGATAGACTATGGCCTATAACTCTCTTATTTCGAGAGAAAACCCGTACCTAGCAGTGGGACCATAATGGGTTGGCGACGAACCCGGCGTGTTCGTGTACGCGGATTGTCTACCGAATTAAGACAAAACTTGTGTTCCTTCTTCCAAAACATTGTTTGTTTTTTTCATACCTAATGACTTATTTTTTCAACTAGACTATTTTATCTCGTTATTTTAATGGCACACTGACTGAGACTGATGTTTAACTTGGATTACCTCGAGTAAATATGTTTTCGGCACACTTAAAATCTAAATACTGTAAGTATTATTAACAAAATTGTTGACGTAATTGTTACTCAAATCGTAATAATTGAGTATTACGTAAGCGACTTCGAAGTCGCTTAACAACGAAACAGTTAACCGACTTCTATATACGCTGTAAGTAGAGCTACTTTCCTATATAATCAAATAAATCACGTATAAGATTATACGATTATAAGAAGATATAAAAGCGTACAATATCGTGTTACTAGTATATGAATGTTCTACATTTTTCTTTCATTTTTTTTTTCATTTACCTGTTAGGAACTGTAGTTAACTTATGGCTGTTGCTATTTCTAAATAGGACCTGTATTTTGATCAAATATTAATACTAACTAGACTAGACTAAAAGAGACACTTATCTTATTAGTTTCTGTGGATACTTAAGTTTATTTTCAAATAAATGTCCAACCACGAGCAGTAAAAACGCATCATGCGCATAACCCTAAGCCCATAATAAATGTACGTCCGTGTAAGTGATTCTTAAAGTAAGTTATTTACTTTACGAGTGATTCGCTTTTAATTAATGGTCGCGGTACATTTATGCTTTTGTATTGATTGGTTGTTTGGCTCTTGGCGATGTATAAGATGGAGTAATTGAATATTGAATGCGAGATACGTTTCGAGGTTAACGTTTTCAAAATGCATATTTTATTTTATATAATGGAGATGAATAATTAAGACGTGTTTTTATTTTAGTGAATAGTAATAGCCTTTGATTCGATACATGTGATTCCAAGTTAGTACCAAGTGGTGGTTACACACAATTCATTATCAATTTAACTTCAACCAGATCACACTTCTGGATATAGGCCTGTATGGGGAATTTACCAACTTTTAAATCAAATCAAATCAAATCAAATATTTATTTGTATAAGCATTGACGACCCGCGTGGCGGAGCGGTTACCATACCGGTCTGACGCGCAATGGGTCCCGGGTTCGATTCCCGGCCAGACAGACAGATTCATGTTCTGGGTCTGGGTGTTTCTGTATTCGTCTTGTGTGTATCCATGGTACCCACTACACAGGAGAAAAATCTAGTGTGGGGCTATGAGTGTAGAAAGCGCGCATAGGTACATATTAAGGTGAAATATTACAATTATATATACGTATATCCAATATGCTTTGCCAGTAATGGCTATGTCAATGGCCTGACATGAGCATTGGTGACCTTAGTGGGTGTTGATGTTACAACGGAGGAAGCTACTATTCATCTCCTAGATTTTGTCCCTCAGTCGTCACATACATCCATGAGAAGAAAGGGGTGCTGCCAAACAAGACGGTCACCACACGCCACACCAGACTTCCTAGAATTAAAGCCATAGCTGTAATGGAATGGAAGCAAACATTAATATTTACCAGACGATAGACTCATTTAAACGTAGTCCTCTGGTTTTTTTACCTGACTGAAGTAGCAAACGAGCATGCAGTCCACCGAATGGTAAGTGGTCACTGCCGCCCATGACCATCTGTAATTAACTTCATACAGAACATAGGTTCCATCTGAAGTCAATTACAGATGTGTTGCCACTCCCGGCCAACCACACCCTTCTATCGAAACGCAAGAAATGCTTCACGGTAGAAATAGGTGTGACGGTGGTACTTCTCCGGTCTAACTACACTGGTTCTACTACTTCGAAAACAATTTCATGTAATATTTTAATGGAAATTTCAAATACCGTTCAGCTACTCAATCAAGGGCTGCATTGGAACCACTGATGTGTTACAACACATATTAGAAGTAGCTGTGGTAGCGCTGGTCCTACAATACCATTAAATATTTTCAATTGAAGTCCCAAATTCCTCTATCACAAGCAGTCGATAACTATTGCGCTTATCGCGGGGGGCGAGTTACGAGCGCGAAAACCCAAATACGGTTCAATCCTAACCTAACCTAACCCAACCAAGTGTTCCATTTGAAGCACTGAAGTGTTACAACACGTATTAGAAGTAGCTGTGGTAGCATCCCGGTCCTACAATTCCATTAAATATTATGAATCCAATCCCAAATTCGCCTAGCAAAAGCAGTCGATAACTAGTGCGCTTAGCGCGGGGGGCGAGTTACGAGCGCGCGGTGCCCGCCGGCGCGCACGCGCACCGATTTACGCGCGCCGGCGTGCGCGTTGTGATGTGCAAGCGTTCAAAATAAGTATCGATTTTTCTAGTACCAGGGCATTGGCTGACAATATAGCCATCGTAACTAAGTATAGATTTTCTTAATACCACTGCATTGGCGTGGGATATCGTATAGGGTACTGGTTGGGTATCGATTTTACTATAGTGGACTGGCTGACGATGCCGATTTAACCGTGAATTTAGAATTGGTATGGCTACAATATTTTTCATATGTCATAGCTGTACGCGATTGTATCAAGGTACCGTACCGGCTAGGTGACGATTTTACTTGTATTAGACCACTGGCTGACGATATCGAACCAGCGTTCCAGCTGGTTATCGATTTTAACCATGAATTGAATTTAGAATTGGTTTGGCTATAGTATTTTTCATATGTCATAGCTGTACGCGTTTCTTCATGTACTAGAGTACTGACTGCGTATCAATTTTTCTAGTAACAGTGTATTGGCTGACGATGGCCATTTTACCGTGTAATGAAGTGGGTCGGCTCTAGTCTTTTTTACGAAACACAGCTAAACATGTTTCTCCCTGCGAGGGTACTCCAGTGCGAAGAGGACAAGAGTTCAACTAAAATGACCGAGGTCGTCAGATTAACATGTCTTACGAAGTACGTAATATCGAATAAAATAGAGCCACTCCAGTGAAAGCTACGCTTACATCAATAAATATGTTAAAAATATGTTTCTAACTTTTATTATATTTATGGTCGTTATTAACTTATGAATAAGACACTTTTATACGATCCCAAAAGAAAACTTAAAATATCGATATCAAAATCGAAACGAGCCCATAGAGCATTCCATTATTATGTAAACTCAGACAAAAATTATAATTATAAATGCAATCGACAAGCAACGAATATGCCGACTAAAAGATTACACATATTAATAATATTTTGTGATTACAGACAGAAAGACGGAACATTTAAATGACTTACATGATATCGATAAACGATGCACATCGATATCAACGTCGATATACAGCACATCACTTAGCCGCCTACGGCCAGCACGCGCCGTCGAGTCCGGCAAAAATCCGCGACCCCCGACACTAACCGAATTATTCTCGGTCTAGGTTCGATTCCCGATCAGATGACGCTTAGATATTGCGCCGACGATTAATCAAAGTAAATAGTGTTCGAGATCGAACGGTAAACTTTGTCTTTGTTCGCCAATAAATAAATTTGTATTGTTTTATTTTGCAACTAAATGCTTCCTCAATAAATAATCAGCAAATCATATGATATCCTCCGATTTCACACCAAAACTACTCAACAGATTATTTGTACACATATTCCTAGAGGTATAAGAAAAAACATAGAATTTTCTTTTATTGAAGAAATATATTTAGGCAGTAATGATTGTTTGTCAAAAATAATTAAAGACGCGGGTAAAAGTTAGTTAATATTATACATGCGAAAGTTTGTGAGGATATCACAGTTTGTTACTCTTTTAGGCTAAAATTACAGATCGTATTTCGCTGAAATTTCACACACACTATGACTCGGATTAACACATGGGATACTCGGATCATTAGCATGGCAAAAGAATAAGGTAGTACCTAAATATTTATTAATTATATCGCGAGCTTTGAGCGTGGTGACCAACTCAAGAAATTTCGTAACGAAAAACACCTAACACCCCCCAATCCGCCTATCATGTAGCGCGGCCGAGCGTTCGCTTAACGTGTATGACTGTATGTATATGGTACGACAGTACGAAGCTCGCACGGATCGAGACGAGCTGCTCGGAAATCGGAATGTGTAAGCTGCTGTTTGTGAGAAAGTGTATAGTATCAAAGAAAAAACAATTAATACGCATTGTGTAATATTTGCAGATGATATATCTCTTTTATTCAAATGTCATAAAATCGACAATAATAGTATCACAAATATTATAAATACATTTAATAATACAAAACTATGGCTATTAGAACATAATTTAATAATTAATGAAAATAAATCAAAAATAATTAAATTTAAACCGTATAATAAACACTTATTGGATTTGACAGAAATTTGTAACAAATCAAAAATAGAAGAAACAAGCACGTTCAAACTATTAGGTATAACTCTAGATACACATCTAAATTGGAAGAAACACATTGAAAACCTCACAATAAAACTCTCTAAATTTATATATGCATTGAGAGTAATAAAAATAAATACTAATATAAATTGTGCTTTATCCGCATACTATGCCTATGCATTATCCTGGCTACAGTATGGTTTGCTGGTCTGGGGACACAGCACAAATGTTAAAGACCTGCTCATCAAGCAGAAAAGAATTCTAAGAATTGTATTTAAAATAAAGCCTAGAGATTCCTGCAAACCATACTATATAAAAGAGGAAATTCTCACTCTCCCGTCGGTCTATATATTAGAATTAGCAATGTTTGTAAGACAAAATGAAAATCTATTTAAACATGTTAAGAGTAACCGGAGGAATGACAACCTGGAAATCCCGCCATCCCGATTAAAGATGTTTAAAAACAGTCCATTTTATAAATGTTTGGAAATATACAACAAAATACCAAAAAACCTAAAAATAGAAGAATCTGATAAAATATTTAAAAATAAGTTAAAATTGATACTGATAAAAAAATCATATTACTCACTAAAAGAATTTATGGCAGATAAAAATATAGATGAGACATTTTAGAATATTAAATCCTGACATATAATATTGACATAATATTGACATATAATATTGACATGATATATAATTAATTTCAACATTTTAATGTATTGGACAACCCAGTAATATTATATTTTAATTAATTTTTGACATGTAAATACTTCATAGATATGACTATTACTATGAAACGTTAAATTAAAATAATGTACTTATTAGTGATATTTAATTATAATAGCAACTGTTAAATTTTATTGTATTATTAATGTATTTGGATTGATTTTAATATTTATTGCTTCCTCTAGCTTTGCGACGCCCTACCAGGGCATCACATATTTCTTGCTATGTAAAATAAGTTATGTGTGTATTATGCAATAAATAAATAAATAAATAAATAAATAAAAAAAAATCTTGAATTAATATCAAAGGAAAAGAATACTGTATAAATAAATAAACAATTATAATTGCTTAAGTTTATAAAAAACGCTATGCAATAGCTTTACCGCGGCAGTCCCCGAGTGCTGCACTTTTTTTCTATATATTTGACTGATATCTGTGGACCTTTGGGTTAGCAAACAAACAAAAAAAACTTTCATTAGCCTCATAATATTAATTGGTATATTGAGGTGTCCCATTCTAACCTATTTTCGACAGTCATCAAATTACAATAAATGATTATGAATATAGAAATATTTGAAACATTATTCAATAGAAACTTAGTCTATTTCTGAGGAGAAGACATTCCTAGGATTGAATGGAATGGCAAAGTTGTCGGCTCACTTACACATGAAGTGATCATCTCAGTCCTCGGAAGTAGCAATGTATCTATGATCCCAAACCTGCCATAAAAGCCTGTTCGTTATGAAGTTGCTTACAGATGTCCATGGGATACATAACCATTTGCCACAAGGTTAACTGCATAATCGTTTGCATCAAACTGGCAAAAAAGATCTTACAAAAAAATCCGACACGAACATTTAAAAAAACAAAATTTTAAAAAGTCAAGTACCTATTCACTTTAAATTGAATCATACAGCCTGTCCCAAAGTACAATAAAGGGCCGAATTTATTGAACAGATATCTCGCTAATAATACAATTTATTTATCTTTACCATTTATCGTATTTAATATTACATTAAGGAACTTTGTCGGTTCAGTTAAATGAATCATAATCAGTGCAATTGTTGCTACTTAAACTTAAAATGAAATTGCTATTCGAACGACAATTATACGCGTTTATTCGCCTTACGTAACAACCGGCTTTGCTCCAATTTTTGTACACCTATATACATATATGTGTATTCGACTTCGTTTTTGTAAAAAAACTACCTATTCGTATAATAAAGCTACTTTCTCATCAACTCATTATTGTCCCATTACTGGGCACGGGTCGAGCGCGGTGGACTACGGCAATTTAGGCCGTAGTCCACCGCGCTGGCCAAGTGCGAATTGTTGGACTAAAGCTACTTTAGCATAACATAATACGTACGCGTTTGGACATTTTTATTTCACAAATTGTGCTACATTTTTCGTCAATACTAACTTGTATCGACATGACATCGATGTGACAAAAAATATCACGGTGTATAAGTTTCTAAAAGACTTTTGAAATTACATTTAAAACCCACACTTTACTATTTGGGGTTCCGGAAGTTACATTTATCCATATTTTAATGATATTTTGATCTCGTTTTTAACCGAATTCTCAGAGGAAAGATTCGTCACGTATATTTTACTATCTTCAAGATTTTACCTTTATCCTAAGCGACATTGATAAACACAAAGACGAAAACACAACTCAGACCAGAAATAGAAAACTGTGTTTATCATTTAGAATTCTATCCAGCCGGGGATAGAACCCGGAACCTACTGAATATCATACCATGTAACCACTACGCAGGCAGTCCAATAAAAGTCCAAAGCCGTGTCTTAATGTTACACGGCACACTGACAGGATATCGAACTTCATATATAGATAAATGTATTAAATACACATATATTAACCGACTCATGAATTTAAAAAGTGTATTATCGACATTTCCGTATAATTAACCGTATTTCAACGACAGCCACGACATGCCACGCTTCCCAAATTTCATTAGCCGAGATTTGCTACAGTTTAAATTTCATTTTTTGTTAATTAAAATCGTTAATTGTAACAAAACGTTGCTTTCGAGGGGCCTTTTTGCCGACGATCGACGGGTGTAAGGTACGAACTGCAGCGGAGAAATCATACTAATATAATAAAGGCGAAAGTTTGTGAGTGTGTATGTTTGTTACTTCTTCGCGTATAAACGGCTGGAGCGATTTTCATAAAATTTGGTAGGGAGTTAGCTGACACTCTGGATTAACACATACGCTACTTTTTACTATGGGAAAATATCTTATTCCCACGGGACAATCAATTTTTGTTAACGCGGGCGAACCAGCGGGATTCAACTAGTGAAATATAAATTGCACACTGAATTGCCAATTGAATTGCATCCGATTTAATACCGACATTTTTTAAATTTCGTAGCCAAATGACAGTTATTTTGCGTAAAGTTTCCATTCTTAATTTGCACGCCCAAATTTAAAACGTTATATTTAGTATTATTTTCCTTCCACTATACGTCCAAGATCTTTCTTTTATTTATACGTTTTTAACCACAGTTAATTATCGCACAATATTGTTTATCGGAGTAACATTGAATTAAACATCAACTAACTAATACCTCGTGTTGTAGCATCGAGCCCATAATACAGTATCAAGATGTTATGACTCCTTTTCCTGACGAAATTATGATATTTCACGGTACATACAAGAGTGAAAGCAAAAGACGAAATACCTACCTACTCAAAAAGTTATAAATAAAGAATACTAGCCTGCGAACTTTCAAGATCGGGACAGCTAACTATTTTTAAGTGCAAAACCTCAACATGGCCTCAACTCAGAACTTCCTAAAACTTCAATGCGACGTCCTCTACAAGCAACCCAACCCATTCTGTTTTTTTTATAAGTTTGAAGTAGGAAACGAGCATGCAGCCAACCTGATGGTAAGTGGTCACTGCCGCCCATGGACACCTGTAAGCAACCTAGTTCAGAACAAACGTTTTATCTCAAGTCGATCCAATGCGTTGATTCTCCCGAAGATTAAGACGGTCGCCTCAAATAAAATTGAGCCGGCACCACACCCTTCCACCGAAAAGCAAGAATTGCTTCACGTTAGAAACAGGTGTGGCGTGTCCCCCCCCCCCCCCCCCGTCAAACCGTATACGTTCTACTTTGAAAATCATATCATTTTTATCACACCCGCTGTAAGGTTATAACTCACACCACTACATAAACGCTCGCACACAGGGAATTAAGCCCAGTAATGGATATTTATATTCGGCGCTGGGCGACATACGAGGGCAAACAAAGCTGTTATTTAATCAAACTTTTCACCACTTTCGCTGCCAATATTAGCTTTAAAGTCGAAACTTTTACGATCTTTACGTAGTTTCGAATCTAATTAATGTGGTAGCAGACGTGAATTAAAATAAAATATTGAATTAAGAGCTAACCCGAGGATAAAAACAAAATACTTAGGCTTAGTAATACAATATAGATTTCTGTTTAGGAACAACTATGACACTTTAGCAACTAACCTAGCACAAGAAACGTGCCGACCTGGTCGGTAAAAACTATAACGAATAACCAAATAAAGTCGATAAGGTATGATAATATGTTTTAAAGGAATTATATCGTCAATCCATTATTGTCCCACTGCTGGGCACGTTCTCTCGGAATGAGAGAGTTTTAGGTCATAGTCCATCGCGCTGGCCAAGTGCGAATTGGTGGACTTCACACACCTCCGAGAACTTTTATAGAACTCTCGGGTGTGTGTAGGTTTCCTCACGATGTTTTCTTAAAGGAATTAGTAATTAACAAATGACGAGCATTAACAAATATATTATCAATTTTCTCCTGAGCTATTCGGAGCTGAAGTATCCTATTTCTCGCTTGAAGCAATACTGTGTTTTCGTGAAAGGGTGAGGATATCGACTGACTTACGAGACAACCATCTTAGTTTTAGGGGTGTTATATTTAAAGTTAGTTACAGATGACATATAGCGCCAATGTACTTAGGCTGTGTTCCCAGCAGGCAGTTTTAGCGGCGTACTGAATTTGCGACGTATCGGTTTATTATAATACTTAACGGGTACTCACGATATGCGGTTTATGAATTCTTATAGAATTCTTTTTGCCGATATTTCGACCCAGTTGCATGGATCGTGGTCACGGCCAAACTGCGGTAGCGGGGAGAAACCGTTGACAAGCACTAGTGGTAAATTAACCTATCTACCCTACGTCTAGTTCGTTTTCTTTTTTAGGTTCCATATCACGACACACAACACTAACTGTATCCTTACGCACCACACTTTGCATTATTTGCGATTTACATAAACGATTAAAGAATAAGAATTCTATAAGAATTCATAAACCGCATATCGTGAGTACCCGTTAAGTATTATAATGTATCAATTCCGCGATAATACTAGTCTAAAATCATGTATCGGTTTATATATTTATTTATTTTTACTGTCACTGCGTAAAGTGAGCGCAAAGTAGCAAACTTCGGACGCTCCATTTCAAATACATGGAAGGACTTACTAAGCCAATACGTCGCAAATTCAGTACTCCGCTAACAGTATGGCTACTGGGGGCACAGCCTTACCATCATGTGGACTGCAAGCTTGTGTAGGTACATATTAAATTTTATATAAAATATGCAGAGTGACCACGTACCATCAAGCATAACATGGACAGTAGTTCAGTTTCAACTAAGACTTTCGAAAATAACCTTAATTAATGATCTTATATAAAATATGCATTAATGGCAGTGGCCACGTACCATCAACCATAACATGGACAGTAGTTCAGTTTCAACTAAGACTTTCGAAAAAAAACCTTATTTAATGACTATAAAGCGATAATTAATATTGACTCTCTTCCACCTATGTATCCTGATAGACTGATAAAAACGCTGACAGAAAATATTACCTTTGTTATAATTTGCATAAACAAAACACAATTTCCTCTATCTTATTTTATCTATTGTTTTATGGTACGGAAATTACATAGCCCAGCATTACCATAGTTCACAAAAAGATAACCAATCTCTGTACAAGTAAAACCGATTAGTTAGTTGCAATACTTCTATTCTAGTTGGCCGGTAGCTGAGTCGGTAGCAATTGTTTTTGATATAGTATCTTTTGTAGAGAATACTTCGTATGTGTGTCTGTTTGTATGTAAAGATACAACCCTCCGTTGTTCATTGGTCACACTTAAATAAATGAAGTGGAAAGACGTCTTTTTTACCCAGATGCGTTTGAAGGAAGGAATTTTTTTTCGAGTGCATGTATGTATACATATATTTTTTTGTTCTCGAGAAGGAAATCTTCAAAAGGTACTCGACGTTTTGGGAGCGACGAAGGGTTATGTGAGATTTTACCGCATTAAAACCCTCCTCAGGTGGCCGTCCTCGGCGCTACAAAGAGGACTCCGGGATCACCGAAGGAACGCAACCAGAATCCTCTGAGCGCGTTGCCTTACTGGGTACCTCCCAGATTGGCGTCTGGGCCCACCGCTCCGTCTAGTCATTACGACATTATGCGACCGATACATACCGCCAGCCTTCCAGGGGTCGCATGACAGAACGGTTAGAGCTTCCACTCGAGCCGCCCGCGACTTTATTCTAATCCTGGAACTATAGGGACACTGGGACCTGTATACATTTATGTACCTATGTCTGTTTACCACGAGCTACAGCAGACGAGATTTACCGTATGAGGTGTCTTTAATGATCACAATTTTGGAAATTTAACCTATGTTGGTTAAAATATTTGTAAGAAGTACTGCTACACTTTTTTTTATCTGACTGAAGTAACAAACGAGCATGCAGTCCACCTGATGGTAAGTGGTCACTGCCGCCCATAGACGTCTGTAATCAAATTCATACAGAACATGGGTTCAATCTGAAGTCAACCACAGATGCGTTGCTACTCCCGAGGACTATGATGGTCGGCTCATATAAAAGTGTGCCGGTAACCACACCCTTCCATCGAAACGCAAGGTTTCTTCACGTTAGAAATAAATTTAAAACCTATCTTCATATCACATTTCTAAATGATTTTATCGAGAATCAAACCCGGAATTATCGGTACTTTTATGTGGGTAGTTAAATTAAATGCAAAAATGACAATACAGACTTCGCCTTACCGCGGTCGGTCGCTGAGTCCACGACAAAGTTAACTCACGTAAATACTGTATCAATTAATTTGTACAGCCAGCAAAAATGATTTTCTTTCATTATAAAGTGGCGAAACTCTGTTTGATTTTACTTCAAAAGCATAACCACACCTATTTCTGCCTGATAGCAGTGTCGTCCACTGCTATGTTGCGGTCTTTTTTTTGATATTGAGGGGGAAACCTTCAAAAGCTCCCCGACGCCGAGGGAGCGATGCAGGTTAATCTGGGATTTTTACCATACTAAAACGCCCCCGCTGGCCATCCTCAGCGCTACAAAGAGGACTCCGGGATCTCCTAAGAAACGCAACCGGAATCCTCTGAGCGCGTCGTCCCCTTGGGCTCCTCCTAGATGGGCGGCTGGGCCCATCGTGTATTGTGGTCTGGAGGGTATGTTCCAACTTAGTTCACAAGGGTAGCAACAAATCATAACTAACCTTAGATCCGATTGAAATTTGTATGAATAAATATAAAGTGAAAAATAACGATATTTAATGAGTACCGGATTTTGCACTCGATACACAATAAAAAAAATAACAAATAAAATTTGTCACATTTGTCTCAAGCAATTAATTGTAGAATCATAATAGTAAAGTGGAACTAGCATACGACAGTCTTGCTCATAAAAATAATAACACCTATATTAAAAAGTAAAAACTACCTACATACGCCAAAAAAGCTGCGCAGAAAATATTGTTTTCTATGAAAGTATATATTTTTAAACAAATAAAAAAAAATGTAGGTACTTGTCTTAACTCTGTTTAGTATACATTGACAAGACCTACACACAAGTTCACACACACATACTAACTCAAAGTTACACAAGACATATCAACTTTGTATGCAATCCATACTCTATACATAATCATCGCACAGTAGGATCGGTACAGATAGCAAAAAAGATCGGTAAAAATAAAAAAGGCGGTCATAACAAAACTTATGGCACGACCGGAGTCCGTTCGTTGATTATTTTATTGTTGTTTCGACTTGCGATTACCATTGTTTTGTTTGTTTGTCCATCTGTACGTTTCGTTGCCAAGAGCGAGCGGGTTAAGATTCGATTGCATAGTTGGTAAAGTTTCAGTTGTTTGATGGTAGTTCATTAAAATAGCCTACCAAAAGTTGTGACAACCTAAATTTATATTAGTCTCCTTTTTAATCGCGGGTGAAACCGCGAGGCACATAGTTACAATTATAAATACTATAAAACGAGGTAAAACATTCCAATTTTAAAGTTTTAGTACTGTTGTACTCCGGAATCACCACCGCCACATTTATTTCTGCCTAATAACAGCTGAGTGATGCGCTGTAATGTTCTTCTCGAGGGGTAACCTTATGTATGTGGGTTTCTTACCGCACTAAGACTCGCGGTTGCCGTGCTCGGGACTACGAAGAAAACTCCGGGATCTTCAACGAAGAGGACTCCGGGATCAAAGAAAGGCGACCTTCCATCGGGTTCCCAGGTGAGCGGCTGGACCAATCGCTCCATCTGGTGTGTACGTCAAAATGCGATCACACATACCGCCGTCCTTCTTAGGGTCGCCTGGACTGTTCGAGCTCCCACACTAGCAATCCGCAACCCCAACATCCGAGCACCCTTTTAATCGCCTCTTACGACAGGCATGCCGTGCTCTTTTACTTTTTAGCAGTTTCTTATATTTCTAACATGAAGCGGTTCTTGTAATTGGATGCAAGGGTGTGGTATGGCATGATGGAAGGGTGTGGTCTCAAACAAAAGAAAGCCGGCTGCTTTCTTTTATCTGAGGCGACTATCTTAGTCCTTGAGAGTAGTATTGCATATGTTATTGACATCCTTGTTTTTCGACTTCGACAATCTTTGTTTTGTTTTGGGAAAATTTTTGCTGTTGACGACAGATATCAATAATCACCAGGTGGGCTGTATCCATCCATCCCCATCCATCCTTTGAGGTCCACTGCTAGACTTAGGCCTCCCCTAAATGACGCCACTCCAACCGGTCCTGTGACTTTTAAATCCAACGGTTTCCCGCTGTCTCCGTGGGCGGCATCCTCTTTTGCTACTTCAGTTTTATAAAAAAAATGATGCATTGTTCAATAGTCAAATACACAATATAATATCTTATAATATGGTATCATATCACAGTATCACAGCTCCTTTCATTCGCTAATCAAATTATACCTTCCATGACACCATTCGGCGTACCTGTTAGGGTTTACCTGTTTTTCATAATTACGAAACAACCCGTAAGTTTTGTAATTATACAACTTTCAAAAATATTGCCTCATTATGTTTACAAACGCATATCTGGAACGATTTTATTCGCAACGACATACAGCATATACTGATAAAATATATTTTTACCAAAAAAATAAGTTTGACTGATTTATTGCAAAGCATTGATGTTTTGTGATTAAGTTTCCGATACTGAGGATTTCGGGGTTCAAATCCAGGTACGTTCTAGAAATTAGTTTTTAAAAATTGTGGACGAAATACTTGATATGTAGATAGTTACTTCAGATATGTAAAAAGTTTAGGTATTAAAGATTTATAAGGTTGCTAGCTTGACTATGTTGACAAAAACTAAATAATGACTTACCTTTTGCTTTTGCACTTTTAAACAAAAGTCATGAGACCATGCACACATAGACGATAATTGAAAAACCCAGACTCAAAAAAGATATCCAACGTTTTGATGCAAATTTCTTCCTGAGAATCAATTGCAGAACATGAATCTATACCGTTTTTTGATATAAAACACATGACTTATATCAGGAGTTTGAAGATTTTCCGTATACATAAATCCATTTTTACGAAACATGGCAGACGAAAAAGTAGAAGATTCAACGCCACTCAAAATCATTTTTGCTAAAAAAGAAAGTGGGAGGTGCGACAAAAAATATCTTAATAAATAAAGACCCTTAGCACAAACCACTCTCATTCTATTTTACAAAAATTCGACTTTCTCGGTTTCAAACTAACCAGTTCGCGTCCAAATCTCGATTTCGGCCTCGGTTTTTTTTAAACAGAACTTTTTTATCTGTGCCCAGTCACAAGGTCCGCGGTGATTTGGAGACAGATAATAAATAAACGTAAATATTTGAGTCATCGTTGCGCTTGCGCAGCAAAAACGAGCACGCGCGGGACAATGCGCAGGACGCTATTGTGAAACGTTGTGTGGATGTGGCATAGACGTCTGTGTGGCTAGTGCCTAATAGCGCGGTGTCTCTGTGAGGCCTTAACGGTAATCTGCACTAAATCCTGACGATTTAGTAAGAATAATTTGAAAGTAATTTCAAGATCATTTAATGATAGGTTTTTTTTTGTATTTGACTGAAGTAGCAAAGGAGCATGCAGTCCACCTGATGGTAAGTGGTCACTGCCGCTCATGGACATATGTAATCAACTTCATACAGAACATGGGTTCCATCTGAAATCAATCACAGATGCTACTCCCCGAGGACTATAATGGTCGCCCTCACGTGAAAGTGTTGCCGGCAACCACGCCCCTTCTATCGAAACGCAAGAAATGCTTCGCGCTAGAAATAGGTGTGGCGGTCGGTACTTCCCCGGTCGAACTACACTGGTTCTACCACCTTGTGTAATTTTTTTACCAATAAGATGTCTTTTTAACCACAATGAAAAGTAAAACGATACCAATAAGATACAACTTAAGATATTTTTATTTTTAATTAACTTTGATGTTTAAAAAATTCTATTACAAATACCACCCATAAATTGACCATATCTTGTAGTCAATGCGAAAATAATAACTCTTATAGCATAGTAAGGTATGTATAAATGAATAACTTATAAATTCTTTACTAACAACTTACTAATGGTGATTTGTAAGACGTAACGTTGAAAGCTCTTGTTACATTACCTGTAATAAATAAAAACAATTATTTAATCGGAGTTATAAAAGTATGGGTTAAAGTCGTTAGTGGTAAGTAACAAAATTAATAGAAAGATATGGATATTTGCCCTAATAACATTTTGAAATAATCATGATAGTTCACGGCACTCAAAGATACTACTCTCATATATGATTATACATAGAGAAAGCTTCATTACTAATGTTTTCTAACATTACTAACGTTTACACTATCTGACCCGGTGAAACTACGTTTCGCCTCCATCAGCCCTTTGAGGTCCACTGCTGGACATAGGCCTCCCCTAAATGGACGCCACTCAAATCGGTTCTGTGTCTTTTGAATCTAACGGTATCCCGCTGTCTTCTTCAGGCCATCGGTCCAACTGGTGACGGGGGTGACCTGTGCTCCATCCGCCTAAAAGTCAAAAATCTAAAATTATCAGTGTTCCTCCATTATATTATGCATGTATTATACATAAAACCTTCCTCTTGAATCACTCTTTGTGTTAAAAAAAAAACTACATTAAAATCCGTAGCGTAGTTTCAAAAATACGCATACAAAGGGTCAGATAGCACGAAACGACTTTGATTTATACGTACTATGTAGTGAAGCCATGCATCCAGATAAGATAGATAGGTATGTGGATTTATATTGCTGTGGTGAACCAATTACACGGCAGGCACGGCACGGCTCTCCATTCAGAGTGAGAGCTTAAGGACAGAATGCACCGTGCTAGCTGAGTGTGAAATGGTTATGTATACAGGTATACAGGTTATGTATACAGGTATACAGGTTATGTATGGTTTCTCGTGATATGTGAGGTCTACTCACACAGCTTTGTGTTTGTAAAATGTTCTTGATCCTTGTAAAAGAACGTAAGCCTCTAAGCTTTTAGGCTTCCTTATGTTTTCCTTTAACACAATAATACCCAGATATTTTTGAAAAGTCAGAGGGCGTGAGATCCGCATCTTGAAAATTTCCATTAAAACCTTCATTTCAATCACGGCTACCACTTTCTAGGCCCTTGACAACCCGTATGGCGCAGTGGTTACAATACCGGTCTGACGCACAAGGGGTCCCGGGTTCGATTCCCGGACAGACAAGTATCTGAATGATAAGTTTAGATTCCTTTACTAGGTCTGGGTGTTTGTGTATTCGTTTTGTGTGTGTCCATGGTACCCACGACGTAGAAATCGTAAAAGCGTGTTATTTATGCTTGGAACCGTATCACTGCAACCACCTCTAGGTTCATAAGCATCACACGCTTTCTACACTCATAGCCCCAGTACCACGGACACACACAAGAAGAATACTCAAACACCCAGACCTAGAACATGTATCTAAACTCATTCAGATACCTGTCTGGCTGGGAATCGAACCCGGGACTCATTGCGCGTCAGACCGGTAATGGCAACCGCTACGCCACGCGAGTCTTCAAAACCGTTAATTATGTGGTAATTTCTACTAACAATAGGTTTAAGTGTTGTTACTAACAAACGGATCCTGGATATCTAATTAATAAATGAATTTTGTGGCGACCTCCCGCTACTCATGAAGAGATGGCGCTACTAGTATTCTGAAACAAGCTATCGAAGCATTCTCAGAATCCTGCATATATAAAAGTTCCGAACAACGACTGTCGGAGCACGACCGCTCCCCAGGCATGATCACCTAGCCTGGCGGGAGATCTCCCTTTGCCAAAAATTTGAATTTTAAAACATCGAACCTAAGACACTTCTGGAGAACAATCGGCTCTTTGCCGCTACGTGGAAGTGTTGTCCATCGGCCGCAGTTTTCTCACATTAAAGTGGACATTTGGAATTATTGACGTTCGGTTTGCTAATTAAAACTAGAGACGATGTAACTAAATACCTTTACGTGGATTCCCGGGAAAAATAATTATTGCCCTTAAACGTTCATTACGGTGCATACTTTGTAACTGTGTATAAATCCTTTAGTTTTTACGTTAAAGAGTCCTTTAGTAAGACAATATAATGTAATAAATTGATCTCTGTACCTATAATTTAATGTTTCTTTTATTTTGTTTTAAGGGATATAACGCCTTTTCGCAAGAACTATGTGTTATCTTGTAAACTAAAATTTTTGTTGGAGGCTATTTGTACAGTTACACAAAATAAAATTCCTTAAAATGAATGGACTTACACAGAGCTAATACGATCATTATAAATATTACCTAATGACTTACAAGCAAATTTAAGAAAAAACATGATAATTATGAAATTTTACTAAAAATGACAATTTGCACTTGCTACGTTGTTGTTGTCCACCAATTCGCACTTGGCCAGCGCGGTGGAATATAGCCTATAACTATCTCATTCCGAGAGAAGACCCATGCCCACCAGTGGGATACTAATGGGTTGACGACGACGTTATCGTAAAGAGACGATAAACAAAACAGTACGCAGAATCAATATTTTGTCTTTAACGATGTTATTCGAATAATATGCAAGACCAATGAAGTGAACACATCAAGCCCCGAAAAAAGTGTTTTTTTTTCCAGAAAACTCGAACTTGTGTTTTTTTATAGTTACAATTATTAATTTTTCTCCGGATACATTTAGTGCACAGTTACAAAAAATAAAGGAATCTCGGATCCCTTACGAAAATAGGAAAATTCATGTTAAACACGAAGACATGATAGCCCTTAGTCTACCGAGACATGTAATATGTCTCGGTATCCATAACCGAAGACTAATACCCAATTCACCTGATCAGAAAACTGTTTGCATCACACCTTTGAGATAAGT
The DNA here is from genome assembly GCA_949699795.1 of Spicauda simplicius. NCBI lineage: Eukaryota > Metazoa > Arthropoda > Insecta > Lepidoptera > Hesperiidae > Spicauda > Spicauda simplicius. Next base: position 2,687,058 of record OX453068.1, read on the forward strand.
GGAATCAGCTGAGGCTCATGGTCGCCTCATATAAAGTGTGCCGGCAACCACACCCTTCATCGAAACGCAAGAGGTGCTTCACGCTAGAAATAGGTGTGGCGGTGCTACTTCTCCGGTCGAACTACACTGGTTCTACCACCTTGATAATGTATGTCATGTTATATACGTCACCGTATTAAAAAAAATACTCGCGACTACTTCGGTTACGTCTACCACTGAGTCTAGCGCGGTTAAAATTCCTTTTGAAGATTTCCCCCTAGATAACAAAAAAAGGTCATAAACTGTGTGTGTGCCAAATTGCAGCAAAATTCGTCTGGTCGTTTTTGCGTAAAGAGTATGAAACTCACATACAAATATTAATAAGATAGTTCTAATTAAAAGAAAATATAATTATCAATCCTTAACGAATTTCTAACCAGCAATCGAGGCGACCATCATATTCCTCGGGAGTAGCAACGCATCTGTGATTGAATTCAGATGGGACCCGTGTTCTGTTTGAAGTTGCTTACAGATGTCCATGGGCGGCAGTGACCACTTACCATCAGGTGGACTGCATGCTCGTTTGCTACTCCAGCCAGATAAAAAGGCCCGTGCCCATCAGCGAGACAATAATGGATTAAAGAATCCCATCAAACCAGAACATTCCTATCGTCACTACTACTCGTTCAAACTATTTCCCTCCGCAAATCAAACATTCCGAAGGTTTTCTCTATTTACGTTGTTTGTTCTCTTAATAAATCACCCGGTAAGAAGAAAAAACGTAACAGAGTGCTTCCATTACGGATCAGCGAGTCAGAACTAATTGAACGGAAACACTAGTGATAAATAATTTAATAAGCCCGTTCCCAAGGGTTATCGTAAGGCCACGAACGCACCTGCTACTTATATAAAAAAAAGATTTTCATGTGTTTATTTCTGGGCAGATTTACGGTAGTCAAAACAAATTTCAAGAAAAGATAACTATGACTTAGTGTGAATTTGAAATCTTTTTTGTTACTTGCTCATTTATGCTCCGTCTGTTTTATTTTTGCCTTATCGTTTCTATTTATTCTATGCCTTGTCATATACTTATATCTCTTATTTAAACTTACCAATATTTAACAATGCGCAATCATACGGTATAAATTAATCGCATAAAACTCTTAGTAGAATATTTCACTGTTTAAGAAGCGTACTTAAATAGGATCACTTTTTTAATTGAATGGATATTATTTGCAACATGATATATGACTTTGATATCATTCAGAAACTTGAAACACAGATGACCTTAAGGCCAATATGAAATGTATTTTTGTACAGATACTTCGATAGCACGCACCTATTATCACCAAAATCAATTCAGAACCGACGTATTTTCGAATTGATGTAATGTCGTAAAATCGCAAAGAAGTCGCAAGTGCGTACCAGCCTTAGCAATTCCGTACGGTTCGCAGAAGAGCGGCGCCCTCCGGTCTGCCGGACGTGAACCACTGACACGGGCTAGTGTGACCGCGATACCCTGTTTCTATGAAAATTACAGTCTCTCCACAGGAAATTATGTTGACTACATGTTAGTACTGAGTAACTCAAGTAGTTATTACAATTAGTAACAAGTATTATTATCAAGTAGTAACTCATACGTGGTTATGGGAAAGTGAAAAATTGTAGATGCGTTTTTTTTGTTGTTTAACAGCATTATGATAGCTGTCTTGAACAATGCTGTGTTCTGATTTAAAAATAACTCTAACTTATTTCTCCATTTCTTTAAAGGTACTATATCAAAATAAAAAAAATCTAAAATTTATTTAGTTCTCGACAAAATGTACAATTTATACGTATGTGTTGTGGTCAATCCGTTAAGCAATAATATATGCTTACGTTAGGCATGCCTAGCTCTTCCAAATATTATTGCTTTGGACATAACGTATAACATATTATAAACTAACTCTCATAAAATATGAATACATGTCTCTATAATATGCTATATATGTTGTTACTATATGCTCAGTGCCCTTAGTGCGAGTTTATTACGTTCTCTCAAAACAATAATCTAGTTTTCAGACAATAGTCTACGTTTTCGCCCGTACATTGCAGTATTATCAAGATTACGTTTTTGTTTCCTGCCGCACGTAGAGAATGATTTGACTATCAGACAATAAACTTTTACTTTTACTTTTGGGGACAAGTAACAACAATAAATCTATGAGACTTTGAGTAAGACTAATCTTACTTCATTATTATGGATGTTTATTGGCAGCAGAGATCGCTCATCATCAGGCAGGCTGCATGCTTCTTAACTACTCAAATTTTACATATTTTTATTGTTTACTCAAATTTTACAATAAAGATATTCACACAATCGCTGTAACATTGCAAGAAATTAAAATATTTTATCGTCACTAAAATTAACATTTCAATTACGCTCGCGATAAAACCCTTTACGTCCTACAAACCAAACAATGCAAGACATTCGCTTTTTCCCCCAAACCGGGTGATTAAATTTTAGCGATGGCAACACCCGAATCGGTGAAATTAAAGGCCAAAACTAAGAACCCGATAAAAATCGTCCACGATAAAATTCACACCTCACGTACGTCTGAAACTAACGACCTATTGATTCGGATAAAGATGTTGACGAAAAAAGTTCAATGCAGCCTCCACTCGGTGCCACAATAGGCTGTTAGGCCACGGAGACACAATCGGGAAATTATCCAAAAAGTTCAAGTTAGTTCACACTTAAATACCCGCTTTGAAACCAGTCGGGGTCCTAATTAAGGATATTACGATTAAGCTGGCTTCTGAGTAAAGTTTAATAGAAAAAGGTATTCAAAAATAAAAAACCACGCTAAGAACCACGCTGAGAAGAGGAAAATAAGGATTGTTAAGATTTCTCATTATCACGCAACTATTATTATTAACGACAATTTGTTTGGTTTTTATTTTAAAACAAATACGCTTTCTACACTCATAGACCCACACTAGGATATTCTCCTGTGTCGTGGGTACCATGGACACACACAAAGACGAATACACCAACACCCAGACCTAGAACAGGAATCTAAAGTCATCATTCTGGTACCTGGCTAGCCGGGAATCGAACCCGGAACCCACTGCGCGTCAGACCGGTATGGTAACCGCTCCGCCACGCGGGTCGTCAAATAAGTACAACAATATTTTAAATTTTTAATTAGTGATTAGAAATTAGTGATGACACATGTAATGTTGCATATTTTAACTATTTTTTGTTTTTCTCAGCAACAAGGTAAGAAACGAGAGTTTCAAGCATCACCTTCAATTTTCGATTTCAGAAAAGTTCATTAAATAATAGACTTTTTCGGGTTTTGACGAAAGTTTTTCCAACTATAGGCTTTTGTAGACATTATCATCTGTAATCGACCTTCTACCCTTAGTCTGTTAGAGGCAGTGCCAAATAGTAGAATAGCAGATTTCTACGTTTACTAGCTCCATGTCAAAAAAGAACAAAATTATTACCTATACTTCGAGTGATTTTGATTTAATTTTTGTATTTTCAAAAATATCATAATATTTGTATTTTCTAATCCCAATGTGCAGAACAAGTGTTCTCAGGCATTCACCACTGCCTCGTATATGTGCCGAATATAACAGACTATGTAAAATTTACAAGGACATTGACATATTCTTCGACTCCTTTACATTAATTAAGTTAAAAATTCTTGCAGCTTGATGTTATTTGTTAATTAGTTTTACTTTAATATCTCACCAACTGCATTAGTTAGTACCTAAGTATTGTCCTACCAATGTTGTTCATGCCTATAATTGGTGTGCGCACCAGAATCTGTATTTATTTTAAAATGTGTATTATGTATGTATAAATAATAAATAAATAAACAAATGAAATAAAAATATGTGCTAATTGCGGCGAAGCACTAGCTACTGCTTTGCTCTTGAAAATGTTACTAAGACTAACTACTTTCAACCGTATTAAAATCTAAACAATCACTATAGGAGTCGAGGAGGCTACCATTTTCAGTTGTATATCTATCTCTCATTACCCCATTATTGGCCCACTGCTGGGCACGGGTATTCTCTCAGAATGAGAGAGTTTAGGCCATAGTCCACCGCGCTGGCCAAGTGCGGATTGGTGGACTTCACACACCTCCGAGATTTTTTTTTTTAAGAACTCTCGGGTGTTCGTTCCTCACGATGTTTTCCTTCACCGAAAAGCAGTGATAATTAATTTCTAATACGCACATAATTCAGTGGTGCCTGTGTTTGAACCTCGTAGCTCCCGATCGAGAGGGCAAGTTTCAACCATTAGGCTATCACTGCTCTATATCTATAGTATCGACAAACGTAAGTGCGAACAAAGGATTCAAAAAACTTGACAAAAGCCACCAAATGACCAACCACCTTAAGTTTGAAACAATGAAACCTGAATTCTCTGAACCCTTTGGTTTAATTAACAAATCGGCTAGTTTTTGCCCTCAGTACTCTGTTGTATGTAAATTCAATGAGGTAGTTGTAAATGATTTAATCAGTAAATGTGCATATGTAATTAGTAAGTTTTTCCGCTTGTTACAAGGAACTTGACATAATTATGGAGGGGCAATTTGTAACATGACTATATAAGTAATGATATTCTTTAATTGCACTACGAAATAAAAACGGAGGGTAGAAAAATTCTTCAACACTTTATTTAACAATTTAATTATTTAAACTATTGTATAAATGCGTACGTTGAGATGGATGGGACTTGGCAGCAGTTTTTGAGAGGTAGAGATCTCATGTATTCGAAAATGAAGGAAAAAGCTTTAAAAATAATAAATTACGACTTGCGACCAATTTACCTGTATTGTTTTCAAGATACGGTTTTTTGTGATATGAAACCTATAAAAGAAAACGAACTAGACGTAGAGAAAATAGACTTATTTATGTATATTTCACTAGTGCTTATCACGTGTTCTACCAGCCACGTAGTTTCGCCGTTACTACGATCCGTGCACCTGGCTCGAAACATGGACAATAAAGAACTTAAAAACCGCATATCGTGGGTACCCGTTACATATTAAAAAAATATTTAATTCCTGAATTTTATAACAAGCGAACTGTATATACCTTAAAATAGACATATCAGTTGTTACGTTTCTAGCACTAAATCTATCTCAACCATAAACCAAAACTAATAAGCTACTATATAGTGTAAAACCACCTTACACCAGGCGTAGTGGCAAAATTTGACAAAAACGAGACACGACGTGCATCGCGGCACGCGTTATGTGCCAACTGAAAAAGTCGCTAGCGTGTGTTAGCGATTGCCGTGCGCCCGACAAAAAAAATGGCCCGCCTGCGCCGATATAGGAATTTCGACGGTGACGCAAAAAAATTCGTTATCACAGCTGTCGATCTTTTCATAATGAAGCATGTATTTCATTTTATTGGACGACCCGCGTGGCGCAGCGGTTACCATAGCGGTCTGACGCGCAATGGGTTCCGGGTTCGATTCCCGGCAGACAAGTATTTGAATGATGAGTTTAGATTCATGTTCTGTGTCTGGGTGTTTGTGTATTCGTCTTGTGTGTCCATGGTACCCACAACACAGGAGCAAATCCTAGTGTTGGGCTATGAGTGTAGAAAGCGTGCGTGTGTATTTCGTTGCTACAACAGGAAATCCTAAAAATAGATATAAATCAATAAAGAAAAATGGCGACTATAAAAAAACCGTTTCTTCGGTCTATCGAATAGATAGACACAAAAATTCATGATGCTTGTACATATAGCTATAAATGATATTTAATTTACGTATTTCCAAAAGGGTACATAATTTTACAGTCCGCCGAACTGTCCAATAGTATGTCGGCAGCAGCTTTCGGGATAGTACAACATAACAAAAATATATAAATTTTTTTTGAACCAATACTTAAATTTATAAAATGCTTAAGACTTACGGAACCCTTCACGTCCTTCGTTTGTCTTGAATTAACAACTTTATTGCAATCACTTAATTACATTTTATTATTTTGAACAAGGTCAATTTTTTCTGTCAAATAAACTGCCAAAAAATTTTCGTAATTCGATCTGTAGTTTTTGCGTAAAAGAATAACAGACACACAAACCCCTTAAAATTTTCACATTTATATTATTAACTAGCCTATAAATTGACCAGTTAAATAAACTTATTTAATAACTTGCATTCATACGCAATTTCAATTAAATCTAACTAGTGGTTGTTGCCTGATTGAGCAACAAACAGACACATACCATACTCATCTTTATATACAAGTACAGAAAAGAAATAAGATATGCCTGTCTCTAAAAGTCAGTTGGCCTATAAACGCACCCGTCCGACATTTCCATACGAGCTTTTAAAGCCGAGTATTTGTCACTCCGTTAGTCACGGAGCTTTCAGCGATAGCCACAAAGCTCTTTGCGAAATTCCGTTGAATGGATGCAATTCTGTTGGAGATTGCGTATTGTTTGTTACTCCACGTTATCGGCTTTGCTTTTAAAATTTTAGGTATAGTTTTTCATATATCTTTTACTAGTTGACGCGGCGGACTTCGATCCGCCTAAAACTCAAAAATCTAAAAATATCAGTGTTCATCCCCTGTACTATGCACGTATTATTGAAAAAAATTGAATCACTTTATCTATTAAAAAAACTGCATTAAAATCCGTAGTGTAGTTTTAAAGATCTAAGCATACATAGGGACAGACAGCGGAAACCGACTTTGTTACTATGTAGTGATTTTAAGGCCATCAAATGATTTCCTTCACCATTAAATTCACCAGTGATATTTTTTTAATATACACATCACTTTAGATAAATCATTGGTCCGTGCTTGGGATTCGAACCTGGGACCCTCAACCGAAGCCGAGTGACAACAAATATCACTGCTGTAAAGTAATAATTAACTTTAATTAAATTGAAGATGTTACATTCACTATAAAAGACATTAAAATTATTCCGCATTTTTCTGCAGACGGCCATTACATTTACACTGACTTGGCTGTACTTGTTGCAATTAAATAATATTTATGAGACGGAGAGTAATATTAACATTTTATTCTTAAGGACTAATGTACCTTAGAACATAACGGAGTTGATTTTTACAAGATGTAATGCTTATGAACGATTAAATTTTGCTATCTTTAAACTTAATTCTTTTTACAATTGTCGTGTTAATTTAAAAAAAAAAACTAGTTTCTCTGTTACTTATTTTCTTAATTTGCAGGTTGCACTAATTTCGTTAATCTGATTTTTGCGCTCTACCTATTCTTTATTTCACCTTAATCTTAACTCTACGACATTAGGTTGCCTGGAAGAAATCGGTAGTGAGCGATAAGGCTGCCTTTTGTACTTTAATATTAAGATTTCATTATATTATTTTCCTTGTTGGGTACAGTAAATCAACTTCATACAGAACATAGGTTCCAACTGAATTCAATAACAGATACGTTGACACTCCCGAGGACTATGATGGTCGCTTCATGTAAAAGTGTGCCGGCAACCACATCCTTCTATCGAAACGCAAGAATGCTTCACGCTAGAAATAGGTGTGGCGGTGGTACTTCCCCGGTCGAACTAAAGACATAAAGACATATCACAAGACATACTGCAGTGTACCCTTATACCAATAAGGATATCGTAAGAAACACATGAATATTTATCCGAGACCTTTCTTCCAACATAATCAACCAACCTTAGGCCGAAAGGAGGGCGCCGAAAGAGCCACAGTACATTTTAAGTCATTCAAATTATTCTGATTTGATGCGATATCAAACACAGACACGAATTAAATACATCCAAACATGATGATAAAGATAACGAAAATGTACAGACAAGCGGATTATTTTATCATATGTATTTCGTGATAAACTCAACAGAAGTCGGTAACAATATTTATAGCGGTAATTTTATTAAATTGTAACACAAATCTGCCACATGAGACCACCGGCGAAATTTTCAGTTGCTATCTCGAAGACTTTCAAAGGGTTTTGGCCCTTATCACCTTTGGAGCTAAGGGCTTTAATACCCAACAAGTGGATCTCAAAAATTGATGCGCATTTAATTCGCGAACTTTAGCTTCAATTATTCGGAAATTATAATCGTATTATTGTGAAGTGATTTGTCACACCATAAGCGAATACTTGTAGGATGTACTTTGTAGATATTCATATTAATGAATTTTTATCTGACAAATTTAACTAAAATAATACTTATTTTTTCCAAATATCAGTTATAATTTAATTTAATAATGATAAATTATATTATTTTGAAGTATGTAATTTTATGACATTTATTTTGATTTTTATAAAGATATTACAATGTATACATTTATACAATATATTAAATTGTGAACTTTGTATGCCCATTTGTGGCGGGATAGTAGCGGATTCTATGCGTTTATTTAAGAACTGTACTTAAACCTATTATTCACAATAAAAATATTTTGATTTGATTTGATTTGATAAATAAGAAAGAACAAATAAGAAAGCTCATTTAATGCATTCCAAATAAAATAAAGGAATATATCATTAATAACTACTTAAACATAACAAGTAATAAAATGCATTAAATGAGGGTAGCTGCTGCTTATGTATCAAACGAACGACGAATAGTATTGATGTTGAAAAGTCATATTGTTATCATAATTGAAATTTGTAACTTACTACTACACATATTCCGTGAGTTAGTTTTCAAAATCTTAGCAGTCACGTCAATGTTTACAATATACCGAGTATGTATGTATCGAAAGTACCAGTAGCACACCTATTTCTAGCGTGAAGCATTTCTTGCGTTTCGATGAAAGGTTGTGGTTTTTAGCTCACTTTAAATAAAAATATCATCTTAGTCCTCACGAGCAACAACGCATCTATGATTGACTTTGCACAGAATCGCTGTTCTATAAAAAGTTGCTAACAGTTTTCCATGGAAACGCCGTTGGGCGTTGACCACCTAACAGGTTGACTGCATACTCGAATACTAATCTTATAAAAAAACTAATCTTCAAAAAAAATGTTTGCTTTCATATTATGTTTATTTAAATTACTATTTTTCACGACTATTATACTCGACTATTATATAGTAGTTACTCGCTACTAGTTCACTATGGAACAAGTGCCTAAAGAGAAAACTTGTAATTGAATAAATATAGCTCGGGGGTTATCGTAAAATAATCGGCATATACTTTGACAACTCATTTTAAATTAATTTCAAGGGAAAGTTTAAAATTAATTGTTTATTAACAGAGCGGTACTCAGAACTGTCGTATCTCGTAGACACACATCTAAATTTAATGAAAAATTAATTAATTTAATTTACAGCACGGTTTTTATAATGGCTTAATTAATTCTGAATTTACTCTGAAATATGGATAGAGATTTAAAGTAATATTTAACGAGAGTGTTATAATTTAAAATAACAGTACTATCTGTAATATTATGCGAATATACGTACATACTATAGTGATTAACTTTTTTTTTTATTTGTCTGAAGTAGCAAACGAGCATGCAGTCCACCTGATGGTAAGTGGTCACTGCCGCCCATGGATATCTGGAAGCAACTTCATAGAGAACATAGGTTCTATCTGAAGTCAAACACAGATGCGTGCTTCTCCCGAGGACTATGATGGTCGCCTCATGTAAAAGTGTGCCGGCAACCACACCCTTCTGTCGAAACGCAAGAAATGCTTCACGCTAGAAATAGGTGTGGCGGTGGTACTTCCCCGGTCGAACTACTCTGGTTCTACCACCTTCACAACTAAACTAAACTAACTTATCTGATCAGGCATTTTGCAGGTGTCCTGTTTGATCATAACATGTAAATTATGAATTTAGATTTTTGTTCTGCGTCTAGGTGTCATGTTACGACGTCCCTGTAGTTCCGGGATCAGAATAGGTCTACGGCACCCCTTGCCTGTCGTAAGAGGCGACTAAAAGGGGCTTCCGGGGTTGCAGACGGCTAGAGTGGGAACTCGAACCGCTGGGTCAGGCGACCCCGCGAAGGACGGCGGTATGTGTGGTCGTATACCGTCGTAAAGACTAGACGGAGCGGTGGGCCCAGCCGCCCATCTGGGAGGAGCCGGATGGGACAACGCGCTCAGAGGATTGCGGTTGAAGTCGTTTCGAGATCCCGGAGTCCTCCTTTTTAGCACTGAAGACGGCCACCGGGGGGGGTTTTAGTGCGGTAAAAATCCCACATAACCCTGCGTCGCTCCCACGGCGTCGGGTACCTTTGGAAGGTTTCCCCCTCGAAATAAAAAAAGGTGCCATGTTAATAAATGATAACACATCGTGGTCGCGTGAGACAATCTCATTGTGATCACGAGTATTATAAAGGCGATAATTTGTGAGAATGTCTGATTTACCAGTCTCACGCAAAAGCTTTTGATCGGATTTCGCTGAAATTAGTTAGTAGATAGTTGATGTCTCAGATTAACATGTAAGATACTTCTACCACACCTATTTCTAGCGTGAAGCATTTCTTGCGTTTCGATAGAAGGGTGTGGTTGCCGGCACATTCACGTGAGGCGATCATCATAGACCTCGGGAGTAGCAACGCATCTGTGATTGACTTCAGTTGGAACCCAAGTTCTGTATGAAGTCAATTACAGTTGTCCATGGGCAGCAGTGATCACTTACCATCAGGGAGACCGCATGCTTGTTTGCTACTTCAGTCAGATAAAAAAAAACATATAGGTAATAAGATACTTATCACCGTAGTAATATAGTCCACCAATTCGCAATAAAAATGATTATCATTGCTTTTCGGTGTAGGAAAGCATCGTGAGGAAACCTACACACCCGAGAGTTCTTTAAAAAAAGTTCTCGGAGGTGTGTGAAGTCCACCAATTCGCACTTGGCCAGCGTGGTGGACTATGGCCAAAAACTCTCTCAGTCTGAGAGAAGACCCGTGCCCAGCAGTGGGACAATAATGGGTTGTATCCCCATCATGATAATTACATAATAACATCGAACTACAACCGAATATCGTGCCTTCCCGCTACATAATCAGGGATTTCTTAAGAATCTTTCGTGTTACTCCAATAAACAATCAAAGCTTGGTTCCCACTTATCCGAATCCGACAGGAAGCCTATTCCAACGAATGTAACATATCTGTGCCTTCATTAGAAACAATCATAGCAATTGTATCCGAGCCCTTAGCCGCGCTATTCAAAGCCTAGTAACCAATGGGCCCATTAGAGGCATATAAATCCCGTATAATAGCGTGGACACGACGGACAATAAGAACTCCTTGGGTACTACACGGTACGATAATTAAATACCGAACCACCCACTATTAAACAGTGGGGATGGTAAATATCTTTTACACTTGTATGTAAAATTATAATGTGTTTATTAACATTTTAATATTATATATAAATGTTAAGGATCCGGGAGGTATTCCACTTCCTAGAGAATTGCCCGGGTAAAGAGGGTACCCCTCGAGGCCCGAAGTTCCCTACCCACCGCCCTTATGTTGACATTGCCTTAGCATATGAGAGTCCCGGAGAGTAAGACGTCCCTATACGTGTGATAATTAAATCTATACTTATAATAAAGTTGTAGAGAGGTCAATTCTGTACATGAAATATTTTTCCAAAATAACTATCAGGGCGTGATTAGGGATCGATACTGATGCCAAAAATGCAATCAGTAAAATTTTTGTCTGTCTGTCTGTCTGTCTGTCTGTCTGTCTGTCTGTCTGTCTGTCTGTCTGTCTGTCTGTCTGTATAACCGTTATAGAAACAAAAACTACTCAGTGGATTTTAACGAAACTTGGTACGATTATTCTTTATACTCCTGGGCTGGTTATAGTATACTTTTCATCCCGCTACAATCAATAGGAGCAGAGCAGTAAAGGGAAATGTTGGGAAAACGGGAGAAGTTACTTTTTTAAGCTTCTGTCGCGTGTGCAACCTTAATGGTTAAAGCTACACAGAAATCATGTATGAGGGAAATATTTTCCTTAAAATTATCTAAAAAATATCCTACGACAGCATATGTCTATCTTTTATGGTTGACTCACAATAACACGTGTAACTCCCGATAGCTTAGCAGTTCAAAGCTTTCTGATTATATTTGTCTACTCTTACGTTTATAACTCAGTCATCTATCTGTACGAAAATGAAAATGAAAAATGAAAAATGAAAAATGAAAAATGAAAAATGAAAAATGAAAAATGAAAAATGAAAAATGAAAAATGAAAAATGAAAAATGAAAAATGAAAAATGAAAAATGAAAAATGAAAAATGAAAAATGAAAAATGAAAAATGAAAAATGAAAAATCAAAATTGAAAAATGAAAATTGAAAAATGAAAAATGAAAAATGAAAAATGAAAAATGAAAAATGAAAAATGAAAAACGAAAAACGAAAAATGAAAAACGAAAAAGGAAAAATGAAAAATGAAAAAGAAAATGAAAAATGAAAAATGAAAAATGAAAAATGAAAAATGAAAAATGAAAAATGAAAAATGAAAAATGAAAAATGAAAAATGAAAAATGAAAAATGAAAAATGAAAAATGAAAAATGAAAAATGAAAAATGAAAAATGAAAAATGAAAAATGAAAAATGAAAAATGAAAAATGAAAAATGAAAAATGAAAAATGAAAAATGAAAAATGAAAAATGAAAAATGAAAAATGAAAAATGAAAAATGAAAAATGAAAAATGAAAAATGAAAAATGAAAAATGAAAAATGAAAAATGAAAAATGAAAAATGAAACATGAAACATGAAACATGAAACATGAAAAATGAAAAATGAAAAATGAAAAATGAAAAATGAAAAATGAAAAATGAACAGTGAAAAGTGAACAGTGAACAGTGAACAGTGCGGTGCAGGAGAAACCGTCTTTATTCCCAGAATTCCCTTAGTACCTAATAATTTTCCATTCCAATTTAAAAGAACGCAATTCCCAGTATCGGTGTGTTATGCAATGACAATTAATAAGGCTCAAGGGCAGACTTTTCGTGTTGCTGGAGTAGATCTCGGTGTCAGTTGTTTCTCGCATGGTCAGTTGTACGTCGCTCTTTCCCGGGTCAGTAGTTCCAAAAATCTTTACGTTCACGTGCCGGATGGATCAACATTCAACATAGTTTACCCGGAAGCTTTGCATTGAAGTATTTTCGTTATATAAGTACTTAAGCCTTCGGCAGGATCAGAATAGGGCTACGGTATCCCTGCCTGTCGTAAGAGGCGACTAAAAGGGGCTTCCGGGGTTGCGGGCGGCTAGAGTGGGAGCTTGAACCGTCCAGCCAGGCGATACCGGGAAGGTGGCGATATGTGTGGTCGCATACCGCCGTAAACACTAGATTGGGTGGTGGGCCCATCCGCCCATCTGGGAGGAGCCCGAGTCCTCTTTATAGCACCGAAGACGGCCACCGGGGGGGTTTTAGTGCGGTAAAAATTCCACATAACTCTGCGTCGCTCCCACGGCGTCGGGTACCTTTTGAAGGTTTCCCCCTCGAAAACAAAAATAAAAAAGGTTCTTAAGCCTCATGTGAACGTGATCTAAACAATATTACCAATACATTAACTCAATAACACACAAGGAGTTACTCGCTGGCGGAGTCGCGGGCAAAGCTATTAACAATAATATTGTGCGGTTCCGTATTGCGATATTTTTCAACAGTATTGTAGATATGACATATTATATTTCCCTACTAAAATACGAAAGTTAATCTGTCTGTTACATCAAACCACTGAACCGTGACCGGACATAGGCTACTTTTTTTTTACGAAAAACAACGGAAACGCGGACGAAGTCGCGGGCAACAGCTAGTACTCAAATAAAAATCGTAGTCGTCAAGAATATATTGTCGATCGATATTAACAATAATATATTATTGTTAATGGTGATATAGTTTAGAATATCAAAATTACATATAAAAAAAAATCATTATAAAACTATTACAATTTCACTGGGCAAATGATTGTTATCAGACTAAAAACGGTTCGGTTAGACATAGGTAACCTTGATAAAATACGGATTTTTGGATATCACAAAGCTCCGAGAACTTTTTTATGGAAATCTATCAAATAATTGATTGATGAATTCGGTTCAAAAAGTGTTAGCTAAATAATGTTACATTATAAAGACGTTATATTTCAACAATCAATAGAAAAAAATTTTGAAACATTTTTTTCTCATAAGTAGTCAGTCTTTTCAAACTGTATTTGTATTTCTATCTATTTTTATAAGATAGATGATTTATATATAATATTATTAGTGCCATCTGGATTTTTTCTATTTTTCAACATTTTTTATAAACTAGGTGTAATTACTACAACTAAATTAACCATTGTCAAAATCTACAAACTTCAAAATTCTAATCCACCAAATCATGAACCGTGGCACATTTACGTACGTAATCCAAAACGCAACTGTATCGTAAATAGAGCGGTATCGCGTAACGAAGGGAGGCCTCTTTGTTGGTTCAATGCGACACCACCAATACACCTATCCTTTACCTTCACATAAAAATAGCTACCTTCTTATATAAGTAGCAAAGATCATGTAGTCCAATAGCAAAAGGTCACCTATGAGCATTTTAACTTCAGTGAAGGTTAAAGTTTCACTGGCTACAGATTTTTTTTATCTGACTGAAGTGGCAAACGAGCATGCAGTGCACCTGATGGTAAGTGGTCACCCGTCCCTGTAGTTCCGGGATCAGAATAGGGCTACGGCATCCCCTGCCTATCGTAAGAGGCGACTAAAAGGGGCTTCCGGGGTTGCAGGCGGCTAGAGTGGGAGCTCGAACCGTTCGGTCAGGCGATCCCGAGAAGGACGGCGGTATATGTCGCATACCGTCGTAAAGACTAGACGGGGCGGTGGGCCCAGCCGCCCCTCTCGGAGGAGCCCGATGGGGCAACGCGCTTAGAGGATTCCGGTTGCGGTCGGACCGAGTTCCCGGAGTCCTTTTTATAGCGCCGAGGACGGCCACCGGGGGGGTTTTAGTCAAAAAAAAAAAGTGGTCACTGCCGCCCATTTCAATCCGTTCAATCTGAAGTCTACCACAAATGCGTTGTATTCACGAGGTCTATGATGGTCGCCTCATGTGAAAGTGAGCTTGTTACCCCTGTAGGATAAGTTACAGTGCTTTGTATAAGTATATCTTTACCGCCACAACCGTCAGATCAGAGCACAACAGCGCTTAATACTGCTTTATTAGCCAGACATAGGCGATGGTACTGCTAATATGGAACCTGAAAAGGTTCTGTGGGAACCTTTACAACTTTGCAGTGCGGAATCCCCAGCCCTTCTTCAATCATGGAAAGATAGCAGCGTCTTTAACTAACACTCAACGTCAATTGTCCATTAACCGGTACCTTCCTGCAGCCATCTATTTGAGTTAGCATTTCCAAAGGTAGAACCAGGTTCGACCGGGTAGGTACCACCGCCACACCTACTTCTAACCTGAATCATTCCTTGCACTTCGATGGAAGGGTGTGGTTGCCGGTACACTTTTATATGAGGCGACCAGCCTAGTCCTCGGAAGTAGCAACGCATCTGTGATTGACTTCAGATAGAACCTATGTTCTATGTGAAGTTGCTTACAGATGTCTATGAGCGGCGGCGACCATTTACCATCAGGTGCACTGCATGCTCGTTTGCTACTTCATTAATATAAAAAAACCTCAGGACTTCCCCAATCTAGGGATGACCTGCCCAGCAGTGAGGGGCACAACAACACACACACACACAAAGGGCTTCAACCGATGCAATTTCAACGCAAGTACAACCAGTGCAGTCTCATCACGTCTCATCTGATGCAGATTTAGTACCTTGATACATGTAATGGTCTCCCCTCCATCCACTTAGTACAATCGTAAGTACAGATTGGCAAATAGCGCGCTAATCTAGATTTTGCATGGACATTTGACTGGCTTGTGCTATTTTAGGTAAAAGTGCATTTCATAATATTTACATTCTTACTAATAGCAAATGGTCACTACCCATGGGTATTCAAATTTGAATAGTGCTCTTAAGTCGTTGGTGTGGTAAGGGCCATATTTTTTTTTTTCGACGGGGAAACCTTCCAAAGGTACCCGACGCCGTGGGAGCGACGCAGGGTTATGTGGGATTTTTAACGCACTAAAACCCCCCCGGTGGCCGTCCTCGGCGCTGAAAAGGAGGACTCCGGGATCTCGAAACGACTTCAACCGGAATCCTCGAGCGCGCTGCCCCATCGGGCTCCTCCCAGATGGGCGGCTGGGCCCACCGCTCCGTCTAGTCTTTACAACGGTATGCGACCACACATACCGCCGTCCTTCCCGGGATTGCCTGACCATATTTATCTTAGGTGTTAGTAGTACTCAGAATCCCCTGCCTGTCGTAAGAGGCGACTAAAAGGGGCTTTCGAGATTGCGGGAGGCTAGAGTGGGAGCTTGAACCGTCCAGCCAGACGAGCAGGACGGCGGTACGTGTGGTCGCATACAATCGTAACGACTAGACGGAGCGGTGAGTCCGGCCACCCATCTGGGAGGAGCCCGATGGGGCAACGCGCTCAGAGGATTCCAGTTGCGTTCCCGGAGAGATCTCGGAGTCCTCTTTATATCGCTGAGGACGGCCACCGGGGTTTTAGTGCGGTAACAAACCCATATAACCCTGCGTCGCTCCCACGGCGTTAGGTACCTTTCGAAGATTTCCCCTTCGAAAACCAAAAAAAGGATTAGTTGCGCATCTGTCGTTGTCTTTAAGCAGAATTCTAATCTTATCTCGGGTTTATCGCAAATATACAGTCGGAAATGACCACTTACTATCAGGTCCACCGGATAGTGAGTGATTCAGACCTGATTCAATCACTGAATGTTCGTTTGCTACTTCTATAAAATAATAAGTTTATTAACACTTTAATACAGTAATAATAATTTTCTTAAGAACATCAAATGTATAGTACCTACCTACATAAATTTCATGAGTTAAAGTTTAATAATTGATTTCAAAATTTACTATTTTCAAAAAAGGATTCCATGTCAATTCGAACCTCAAATCCACAGGATGCAAAATTCATACTGGGAAACGGACGAAGATCCACAGAGTGCTGGATATACCTTTGCTACAAGTTTTTTTTTATCTAATTGAAGTAGCAAACGAGCAGGCAGTCCAATTGATGGTAAGTGGTCACTGCCGCCCATAGACATCTATCTGTAAACAACTTAATATAGAACATGGGTTCTGTCTGAAGTCAATCACAGATGCGTTGCTACTCCAGAGGAGTAAGATGGTCGCCTCATATAAATAAGTGCCAGCAGCCACACCCTTCCAACGAAACGCATGAACTGTTTTACGCTAGAAATAAAAGTACCACCTATTTCCCCGTACTTTATACTTTCCAGCATAAAAAACAATACTAGGGTTTGAACCTGGGAGTCCTCGGACCTTAGGCATCAGGTAATCAGTACTATTAAATCCGAAGAACTGTTTATCACGCCTCATTTATCTCGCCAAGACAATCCCTTTACAGCAATAAAGACGAGACGTCGTAATGATCCTAATTTATTAGTACAGGATCCGACAGCGTTATTTTCACATCGATGTGAAACAAAGTATATTTTTATAGACTGGTATAAAGAAAAATGAAATTAATTACAAAAGTAAGTTACGTATTCATATTTTAAATATTAATATAAATATTTCTCTTTGCAATATTTTTTAACTAAATACTCCTACTTTATAATCTATATAATTAGAAAAAAGGTAAATTCGCATTCATTCATTTTTGAATTCGTTTTAAAGATATACCTATCAGATATTTTATACATATACAGATCAGACATACCTGAAGATATACCTATACCCATTGTAATATTCGAAATAACAATATAGGTACAAACGATTAATATATTTTATAAGATATTTTAAGTAAACATCAGATAACAGTACAAATCCTGCAGTCGGATCTCAGCTTAACTTGTTGAGCGCTACGACAATGTTGCGGTCCAAATGAACTCTAAATAGGTTCTTACCTTTCCCAGACCATACTCTGGTCTAGTTTATTATCAACACTGACTAACTATGACCACTTAGGGGTAAAGTGCCTTTACGAACCGTTATACATATATACCCCAGTTTATCTTCTTCCACCCATTATTGTTCCAGAGATCTCGGATCTCAGGGTGTACATACGACAGTAATATGAACATATATGTAAAAAGAACGTATAGTCTTTACTTCGTTATAATCTTTATATTAATACGTGAAGCAAAAACTTGGGTTCCGTTTTTAAGAAACTTGCTGCGGACGGAGGAGTATGAAATTTTGCATGGTTACAGTTTATGAATGAGTACGTAATGCAATTTTTTTTTCAAATAACGCATAATACATACATAAAATCAACCAAAAACGCATTAAAAACACTAACGTGCATTTACAATAATATATATAACAAACGCACACATATACAATAAATGAAATAAACATTAAATAAAATAAATAATAAATAAAATAATGTCTTCTATGAAAAAATGTTAAGTCAAAAATGTAAGATATCTTCGTCAAATTACCTACCCGTTATTGTTTTTAAAAGCAGCTTAGTCAATTAAACCTCTTTTTACCTTTCGGTTTCATTTAAGATAACTCTAAAATTAATACAAATTAATTGATTTTGAGAAATATTCGTGCTACTTTGGACAATATCAAGTTCAGTTTTTGAGATGAATTACAGTCGAATTCCGGTGTCGTTGCGACGAGTGACTAGTTTATAGTTATATTACATTTAATAAATGCGAGTGAAACCGAAATTCACAAAAATTTCAAAACTCCATATTTCAAATATTTTTTTATTATAGTCCGACTTCACGCGCGAACATAGCCAAGGCTTGCGGGGCTTTTTGACAAAAATCACCAAAACTGTAAATTTTAGTAAAAAATCCTATTTATTGTCACAGAAATAAAACGTATAATCCTCCAAAAAGCCACAACATGGTGAAAAAGTAACTTTAGCATTTCGAAGTTTAGCTGTTTTGAGTGAGAGGTCAGCGGATAACGCATGAGAAACGCCGGCGAGCGATAGGATCGGACCCACGGGGTTTATTTTATTTTATTTATTTAGGCATACCAACTAAATACATAGATGACATTTACAGGAGAACATTATGATTATGAAACTATATACTATGTAATTAAATTAAAGGTGTGCACAGCATTTACAAAAAAAAAAACATAGCCGATCACAAAGTACAAATTAAATTAAGGAATAGCAAAATAATTCCCGTGTAATTATAGGAATAGGGAAGAGTTACGCTATTGACAAAATTAGATGAAGTTTTTGTTTGAATTTATATAAAGAGTCGGCAAAGACATCAATGTCAACGTTTTGGAACATGTTGTTAAAATTTCTCAAGACGAGGTTTAGAGGCGAGTTTAATTGTGATGTACGTGTAGTCGAAATTGGACGTAGGAAACTTACATAAAATACTATTTATGATAGATTATGTAAGAAGCTTTTTAACAGGTGTTTTAAGATATGTTTCTCAGGTGTATTAAAACACGTTTCTTCTTAAGTTGTCTGGAAGAGATTGCTATTTTAGAGGTATGACCATCTATTTAGCTATTTTAGAGGTATGACGAGCTGTGATAGCCTAATGGTTGAAAGTTGCCCTCTCGATCGGGAGGTCCGAGGTTCAAACCCAGGCACGTACCACTGATTTATGTGCGTATTTTAAATTAATTATCACAGCTTTTCGGTGAAGGAAAACATCGTGAGGAAACCTACACACCCGAGAGTTCTTAAAAAAAAAGTTCTCAGAGGTGTGTGAAGTCCACCAATTCGCACTTGGCCAGCGATGTAGATTATGGCCTAAACTCTCTCATTCTGAGAAAAGACCCGTGCCCAGCAGTGGGACAATAATGGGTTGACAACTGACCATATATTGTACTTTATATGTTTATGTGGTTTTTATGTGTGGTTTTCTTTTTTCTTATTTGACTGAAGTAGCAAACGAGCATGCAGTCCACCTTATGGTAAGTCGTTACAGCCGCTCGTGGACATCTATAATCAACTTCATGCAGAACATGGGTTCTATCTAAAGTCAATCACAGATGCGTTGCTACTCCCGGGGACTATGATGGTCGCCTCATTTTAATAATTTACTGTAATTAACGTTAATCCTGCCTATAACAAACAACCTTTAAAACATAACATGAGGTTCTGTAGTAAGAATCTGATATTGTTTCTTAATAAAATAATTCCATTGAAATAGCTAATGAAAGAAAAAAAAGTAAGTACCTTTAACGACATCAAAATTTAACAATTTATAAAAACAAAGCCGTTACCACACTTTACCGTTCACAAACGCACGCACAGCGACCCATACGCCGCGCCTATCGGAGAATATTAAGGGAGATACGCGGCGAGCACAAAGCGCGGCGTTCGCGACAATCGCTCCATCGCGCGACACGACACACGAGAGAGATTACGATAGTATCGCTCGGTGAACGGGTGCAGTGCCGCTATGTCGCTTGGCTTTGAAGGATATTGTTTTGACAAGCTACCTTGTCTTATTTTTTGACGTGAAACGTCTTTGAAATCGAAACCTTACTGGGCGGTTACGAATTGGTATATATGTCATCGGACCTTAAAGCAGCCTAATGGTTGAAACTTGCCCCCTCGATCGGGAGGTTCGAGGTTCAAACCCAGGCACGCACCACTGATTTTTCTGAAATTATGTGCGTATTAGAAATTATCATTACTTTTCGGTGAAGGAACACATCGTAAGGATACCTACACACCCGAGAGTTCTTTAAAAAAAGTTCTCGGAGGTGTGTGAAGTCCACCAATTCGCACTTGGCCAGCGCGGTGGACTATGGCCTATAACTCTCTCATTTTGAGAGAAGACCCG
This sequence comes from Spicauda simplicius, assembly GCA_949699795.1. NCBI lineage: Eukaryota > Metazoa > Arthropoda > Insecta > Lepidoptera > Hesperiidae > Spicauda > Spicauda simplicius. The sequence goes on from OX453068.1 coordinate 2,707,863, forward strand.
TGCCCTGCAGTGGGACAATAATGGGTTGACGACATCAGACCTTAATAACCAGAACCAACGGCCGTGTGCACCAACACAATCTCGCCCCATTTTTTTTTTCAGCGAACGAGCATACTGTCCTTCTGATGGTAAGCGGTCACTGCGGCCTATGGACATCCGTAAGCTACTTCATATAAAACAGAGGTTCTATCTGAATATTCATAAAAATTGATGAACCTCGTTATCAAACCCAGATTGGTTTGGGTTTTGTTTAACTGGTTCCAGGTTCGATCCCTGGCCTGATGGAAATCTGCATAAATTTAGATTTCTATTCTAATCCTGGGTGTTTGTGTATCTGTCTTTGTATATGTCCATGGAACCCACAACACATTTCGATGAAAGGGTGTGGATGCCGACTGTTTCATATGAGGCGATCATCTTAATCCTTAAACGTACTCGTGATTTACAGATAGAACTATTCTAGATAAATTATAAACATCCATAAGACTCAGTGGCCACTTACCATCTTCAACGCTACTTGTCCATAACATATTATAACACAGAAAACTTATTTGAATACTTGTGGTGGCCACGGTATCCTTGAAAACGTCACTGAAGTGTTAAATTTCTTCTTTCCCTGTCGCCAAGTCGTTTTGCGTTGAAGACAGAGGTAATCATACATGTTTTCAATCGAATGCGTCAAGGGGAAAGTAATCGTTTCATATGTATGTATGAAAATATACATACTTATGTATTGAAGTATGTAAGTCAAGTCTTCGGTACGTGTTACGGCCCAAACGGCTTGAGATTTTTCTAACATTTGAATAATCATAAGAATCGATTCAGATGTCAGAGTGACATAGGCTTTACAATTTCTAAATACGGCGTCTGTGATCAGAGATAGTACCACTAATACGCAAGGATATTATTTGTTATTTTGGTATAAGTCCATATACTATTACTAATTCCTACAATTCGTTTATCCACATCCCGATACAAACGGCGCTGCCAATTTTTAGTTGGCAGCCCGATAAATCCGGAGCGGATAAGGTGGTGGGCGTGTGGCGGCGATATGAAGCACCGGAGCCGGTGCTATATCCCTATTGGACCCGCCGACCACACATGAACTGAATTGGTACTCATTTAGTAGCTGTTGTACAGTGTCTAAGTTATAAGCTGCTTATTAATCGCCTTCCTGGATGAAAAAAACACGCTTTCCACACTCATAGCCCCACAGTAGGATTTTCTCCTGTATCGTGGGTACCATGGACACACACAAGACGAATACACAAACACCCAGACCCAGAACAATAATTAAACTCATCATTCAGATACCTGTCTAGCCGGGAATCGAACCCGGGACCCATTGCGCGTCAGTCCGGTATGGTAACCGCTCCGCCACGTAGGTCGTCATTTATGCGTCACTTTGGGACTATGTAAAACCGATATTTACTTAAACTATATTTTACATTTTTGTGCAAATACGAGGTTAAATCTATATACTCCGATTATTCCCTAGATCTTTCATAATACTAATTCCTACAATTAATTTATCCGTATCCCGATACAAACGGCGCTGCCAATTAGTTGGCAGCCCGATAAATCCGGAGCGGATAAGGTGGTGGGCGTGTGGCGGCGATATGAAGTACCGGAGCCGGTGCTATATCCCTATTGGACCCTCCGACCACACATGAACTGAATTGGTGCTCATTTAGTATCTGTTGTGCAGTGTCTAAGTTATAAGCTGTTTATTAAACGCCTTTCTGGAGGAAAACAAAAAAAACACGCTTTCTACACTCATAGCCCCACAGTAGGATTTCCTCCTGTGTCGTGGGTACCATGGACACACACAAGACGAATACACAAACAGAACACGAATTAAACTAATTATTCAGATACCTGTCTGTCCGGGAATCTAACCCGGGACCCATTGCGCGTCAGTCCGGTATGGTAACCGCTCCGCCACGCGGATCGTGATTTATGCGTCACTTCGGGACTTTATAAAACCGATATTTACTTAAACTATATTTTACCTTTTTGTGCAAATACGAGGTTAAATCCATATATTTCTATTGTTTCCTAAACCTTTCATAATACTAATTCCTACAATTCATTTATCCGTATCCCGATACAAACGGCGCTGCCAATTAGTTGGCAGCCCGATAAATCCGGAGCGGATAAGGTGGTGGGCGTGTGGCGGCGATATGAAGAACCGGAGCCGGTGCTATATCCCTATTGGACCCTCCGACCACACATGAACTGAATTGGTACTCATTTAGTAGCTGTTGTACTAAGTTGTAAAGATGTACTAAGCTTTTGCTAACCGCCTTACAGAACACGTTATTTATTCGTCACTTTGGGGCGATGTTTAGTTCATTTATTTAAATTATTTTGTAGCTTTTGGTTTCAAAGTCGTTTGTTTTTTTGTTAATAGTTTCTTTTAATGTGAAATCCCTTAGCTATTGATTTCGAAATTACTTACCACCACAATACATTTTTTATAACATTAGTTTCAATCAATGTTGTAATGTGATTAAAAGATATATCAAATCAAATCAAATCTTTATTTGCTGAATAAGGTAAAAATGTATGGTAGTATGTCTTGAAATGAAGATCCTCTTATTTTGCCATTTCGGCGTGCAAATTGTCACATAAATGACTATTTTATTTTTATTTTTATTGTAATTGTCTACTGATATACTACTACTATTGATATGGCGAGATAAAAAGACACACATCTTTTCAACTTAGCCTTTGGAAATAACGAAGTATTTATAGCTGATATCATATGTTCAATCTTACTTGAGGCATAATTACAGACGTCCACTTACAATTTTTCCTCTATTTAAATGTTGCTAGTATTCTGTATTGTGGGTGATATAGATACTCTTGTAACCATGTACACAAATGTGTGTTTAGGCTAAAGTGTAGATAAATAGATCCACTCTTACGATACAAAAGTAACAAACGCCTTTACAATAAAAATATAAAAAGCGTTTAATAAAAGTGTCCGTATCTTTCTCATTCTCACATATTTTTACACACTAACAAACGCCTTTAAAAATATATATATATATATATATGTCGGCGCGGCGCGCGTATTTATGAAAAACATGTCGCCGAAAATAATTATTTTAGTTAGTTTAAAGATCGAAAATTGTTTGTTTATTAAATTAGCAATATTTAATGATTTTAAGAATTGTAATTTAGTTTACCCTCCATAAATTTGTTATTGTCACCTCACCAAACATTGTTATAAAAAGGAGAGCGCCTGTCGGTAGAAAGAGATTCTTGTTTAACCGTCGAAGCGATCGGACCTCCTCAATTGTAAATAAATCGAAGAAGTTTACTCCTGTGTTTTACTTGAAATCTTCAAGAATGAACAGTATAAAGACTCCTGGCCTTCCTAACTTCACATTTCACGCCTCACTTCGTTATATAAAAATCGTCCAATAAACAATAAATGTATCTCTGTCACCCTTACATATTTTTATACATGGACATGTATAAAAAAATTGCTTTACTTATCCAAACATGAACTCTATCAATACAGTTTTTCCACAAAGTCATGATAGTAGAGCCCATGAGTAAAGGAGGATGTGTGCGGAGAGGCGGATGTCAAATATTTATCGAGCACACGTCTCTATCTGTGTAACAACAACGCATCCGCATGGTTGTTTGTCGCAAAAACCTTCTTTTTTTAACACTTGGCAATTTTCATTTATTAAGTTAAATGCTATTATGTCCACCAATTCGCACTTGGCCAGCGCGGTGGACTATGGCCCAGCAGTGGGACAATAATGGGTTGACAAGAGATGTTAAATGGACGTGCAACTTGCCGTTTAATTTTTGTTTCTCCTTGCCAACAAGGGAAGAAATGGAAGTTTAAAACAGCAGTTATAATTTTCGATTTAACAAAAGCTGATTTAGATTTCATTTATTAATTGAAATAGCAAACGAGCAGGCAATTTACCTAATGGTACGTGCCGCTCGTGGGCCTTCTTACAGAACAATTTTAACAGAATTGTATTTGAAGGCAATCATAGATTCCTACTCCCGAGGACTAAGCTGGCCGACTCATACAAAAGTGAGGCAACGAAACTGTTCCACCGAAACGCTAGAACCGTTTCACACTCGAAACAAGTGTGGTATTGAACCATTTACCTTGCAAAAAATATTCTAAGTTAGCAACAAGCTTGCAGAATGTATCGCGTACATAATTATTATGGCAGTACAATACAGATACGGCGACAGATGTTCCCGTCACGGCGACAGAGCGCGATACAAGCGCATGAGCATTGTATCGTTGTATCGGATTAATCTCCGTTATGATTGTTACTAGTCACTACTGTCCCCATAGCCATTTGTAAGCAACTTATTACGGAACAAAATTTTGTATTTAGAGTCAATCACAGATTGCTACTCCTAAGTACGAAAGTGAAGCAACGGCACACTTCCACCAAAAAAATAAGAACGCTTCACGCTAGAAACAAGTGTGGCGATAATGTTCCATAAAACATAAACGATCTTGCAAACGTTATTATAATAATACCATAAACGATCCTTGCAAACGTTATTCTAAGTTAGCAAGAAATTTATTTCTGTGTATGTGTAGAACGTATCGCGTACATAATTATTATGACAGTACAATACAGATACGGCGACAGATGTTCCCGTCACGGCGACAGAGCGCGATACAAGCGCATGATCATTGTATCGTTATATCGGATTAATCTCGCTTATGATTGTTGCTTTGTGTTCAGTTTACATACGATACGATCCTGATAGTGGTTTACGGGCTTCTTTTGGGAAGAGTTTATTGTTAAATCTGTTTTAATCGTTCTTCCGGGCCTTTTGCGTTCTGCACTTAAAGCTGACGGAGTCCAATTTTTCTTAGAAGATAAAAGTAGCTTGTTTAAGCAGGCAGTCCATCTGATGGTTACTGCCGCTCATAGACACCTATAAGCAACTAAGTACAGAACAAAATTTCTATTTAAAGTTGATCACAAATGCGTGGCTATTAACGAGGACTAAGATGGTCGCCTCATATAAAAGTGAAGCATTTTCACCATCGAAAAGCAAGGTCCGCTTCACGCTAGAAATAAGTTTGGCGATAATATCAAACCATAAAGGATCCTTTCAAACTTTATTCTAAGTTAGCAACAAATATATCACGTACATAATTATTATGACAGTACAATACAGATACGGCGACAGATGTTCCCGTCACGGCGACAGAGCGCGATACAAGCGCATGAGCACTGTCTCGTTACATCGGATTAATCTCGCTTATGATTGTTGCTAGTCACTACTGCCCCCGTTAGCCTCTGTAAGCAACTTCTTACGAAGATTTGTATTTAGAGTCAATCACAGATTGCTACTCCCAAGGACAAAAGTGAAGCAACGACTCACTTCCACCAAAAAATAAGAACGCTTCACGCTAGAAACAAGTGTGGCGATAAAAAACCATGAAACATAAACGATCTTGCAAACGTTATTTTAATAATACCATAAACGTTATTCTAAGTGAGCAAGAAATTTACTTCTGTGTATGTGTAGAACGTATCGCGTACATAATTATTATGGCAGTACAATACCGATACGGCGACAGATGTTCCCGTCACGGCGACAGAGCGCGATACAAGCGCAAGATGAGCATTGTATCGTTATATCGAATTTATCTCGCTTATGATTGTTGCTTTGTGTTCAGTACACATACGATACGATCCTGATAGTGCTTTACGGGCTTCTTTAGAGAAGGGTTTATTTGTCTGTTTTTAATCGTTCTTACGGACCTTTTTCGCTCCGCATTAAAACTTGACGATGCAGCCTACTTTTTTTATTAGACTAAAGTAACAAACGAGTATGCAGTCAACCTGATGGTAAGTGGTTACTGCCGCCCATAGTCATCTACAACCAGTTTTTATACAGAACTAGGTTTCTGTCTGCATTCGATCAACGATGCGTTGCTACTCCCGAGGACGAAAATGGCCCCCTCATATAAGAATGAGGCAGCCTCACCCTTGTAGCGAAACACAAGAACCGTTTCAAACTAGCAACAAGTGAGGCGATATTATCGAACCATAAAGGATCCTTGCAAACTTTATTCTAAGTTAGCAATAAATGTATCGCGTACATAATTATTATGACAGTACAATACAGATACGGCGACAGATGTTCCCGTCACGGCGACAGAGCGCGATACAAGCGCACGATCATTGTATCGTTATATCGGATTAATCTCGCTTATGATTGTTGCTTTGTGTTTAGTTTACATACGATACGATCCTATACGATAGTGGTTTACGGGCTTCTTTTGGGAAGAGTTTATTGTTAAGTCTGTTTTTAATCGTTCTTCCGGGCCTTTTGCGTTCTGCATTTAAATTTGGCGACGGAGACTAATTTTTCTTATTAGATCAAAGTAGCTCGTTTAAGAAGGCAGTCCATCTGATGGTAACAGCCGCCCATGAACACCTTTAAGGAACTTAGTAAAGAACAAGGTTTCTATTTGAAGTCGATCACAAATGCGTGGCTACTTACGAGGACTAACATGGTCGCCTCATATAAAAGTGAGGCATTTTCACCATCGAAAAGCAAGGTCCGCTTCACGCTAGAAATAAGTTTGGCGATAATATCAAACCATAAAGGATCCTTGCAAACTTTATTCTACGTTAGCAACAAATATATCACGTACATAATTATTACGACAGTACAATACAGATACGGCGACAGATGTTCCCGTCACGGCGACAGAGCGCGATACAAGCGCAAGATGAGCATTGTATCGTTGTATCGGATTAATCTTGCTTATGATTGTTGCTTTGTGTCCAGTTTACATACGATACGATCCTGATAGTGGTTTACGGGCTTCTTTTGGGAAGGGATGATCGTACAGTCTGTTTTTTTTTGTACCGTACCTTTTACGCTTTGCATTCAAATTTGGTGACCCAGCCTAAAGAATTGTTAGCTATTAAAGTTGTAAAAAGTAGGGGAAAGCAGGATCATGGGTAAAAAAACCTCGATACTAAATGAGTATGCCTGATACTACTAGATAAAAATGATCTCAAAGGTGAGACCTATGAACCAAACTTTAAAACTCACTCTTAAAGAAGTTTTCTTTCGTTACGTTCCAGTAGGAGAGTAGTGAGTTGATGATAACGATTAATATGAAAGAAACTTTACACGGTATTAATATAAAAAAGTCCGTCCATAAGTTATAAATAAATAACTGATTCTATGTTCTTATTGAATGCTCGATTAAAAATAAATTATAAAATAGAAAATAAAATATAAAAAATAAATGAAGAACAAATAAAACAACTATTTTAAGTATGTTATAAGATTTGGTTTAGGATAAGTAGACTAACATAAATCCTTTAGAACCCGACTAAGGGACAAAATCCAGAAGATGGTAACCAGCATTTTCCTGTATAACATCCACAGCTGCAATCACTAGAACATGCCAGGTGCGGTGACCATGGGAAAAAAACATTAAAAGTAGGGACTAGGTCCAGCAGGACCCGACCGTGTAGTTCCGGGATCAGAATAGGGCTACGGTATCCCCTGCCTGTCGTAGGAGGCGACTAAAAGGGGGCTTCCGGGGTTGCAGGCGGTTAGAGTGGGAGCTTGAACTGTCGCATACCGTCGTAAAGACTGGACGGAGCGGAGGGCCCAGCCGCCCATCTGGAAGGAGCCCGATGGGGCAACGCGCTCATAGGATTTCAGTTGCGTTCCTTTGGAGATTCCGGAGTCCTCTATAATTTTCCAAGAACGGCCACCTTGGGGGCTAGTGCAGTAAAAATCCGACATAACCAGGCGTCGCTCCCAAGGCGTCGAGTACCTTGTGAAAGTTTCCCCCTCGAAAACAAAAAATGGTCCAGCAGAACAATAGACTTTAAAAGGCTAAATCCATCAGGTGGAATATTACCAGGATAGCGTCTTTATGTAAATATGAAATAATGAGAATGACGTATTAAGTTAGAATACAAAAACACAGTTATCTCTACATATTTCATACACGTTGATATGTTAAAATACTTTAGAATACAGCAGAACAAACCGCATGCGACCCGTTTCATATAAAACCTTCATAAAGCAAAGAGCAGCACAATAAGAGAGCGCGGGGCACAATTAATCAAGCAAAATTTAAAACGCTACTCAAGCCTCAAGCAGGCAGTCAAACGGACTAACAAAGCGACGCCAAGAATAATGCCCTTAGACGTACCATTTCACAAATTAAACAATGCGGGAGCAACGCGAATTCAAATCGCAAAACTGGTTTTTTCGACTTTGTTAACGTGGTGTTTCACTGCGAGCGATCAAGCGAGTAAACAAAAAATCGGTTGTCTGTAAATCGCATAAATAAAATAGTTTGGATGACTGAAAATCAGCGATGACTGAAAATGATAGATATCTCAAATACGTTCTTTTTTTTCTATCTATATATATGCAAAATGTGTCTGTTTAAATCGCATCAAACCAAAACGATTCTATATTTAAACTTGTGAAAACTTTACAGGACAAGGGCTAATAACACTGAGGGAAGAGCCTTAAAGTCGAAGGTGAGCTTCCAATGATTTTATTGGCGAAAAATAAAATGTCCCCCGACAAAAAGATAAAGGGTCTTAGGACTTTTGGGGGATAAGAGAAATAGTGATAAAAAGCCTTATATAATTATCCAAGAGCCACAAACATTTACTCCAGGCGTCATTTGATCAGGTTGATTGGAGAAGAGAACGTTAAGCGTTCACAACAAATACAAAGGTCAACAAATATTAGCGACATTTTCTAAAATTTCTTAATGGCTTGCAGTTCCAAACTGTATATAACTGTGAATTGCTGAAATTTATAAAATAGTGACGCTTGCTACTTCGAGCGAATATTTTCTAAAGCTCGGGTAGTTTATCGCATACTAGTTGCCAGTGCGACACCCAAAAGCGTAGGAGTAGCGTAGGTGTGTCACACGCAAAAAGGTCCGAGTTTTAAACGAGTGTTTTTGTTATAAATCAAAGTCCCGCCTTCACCTCACTACTGAGTTAGTTCGCGGCCCGTGATTTGTTTGCAACGTAATTGCTACAATTTGCAACGAATGCAACGAATACACTAAACTAGGTGATATAAATTTAAGGTTGAACGAATGTTTTTCGACAAGGTTTTAGGGCCGCCGAATTTATTAGCATTACTTTCGCAGGACTCATAATGCGAAACCTTAGAGAGTGACCCGCGTGGCGGAGCGGTTACCATACCTGACGCGCAAGTCAGGTATGGTAACCCTGGGTCCCGGGTTCGATTCCTGGCCAGACAGGTATCTAAATGATGAGTTTAGATTCGTGTTCTGTGTGTATTCGTCTTGTGTGTATCCATGGTACCCACGACACGGGAGAAAATCTTACTGTGGGGCTATGAGTGTTGAAGGCGTAGAGAGTGCCTTATTACCGAAAAATCCGTTTAGCCTCGATTTTGCCACTGTGTAACTATTTTATAGATAATTCAATGGAGATTAATTTTGACACTGCTAAACATTGATTGAAGATGATAAAACAAGAATATTATATTGAAATATAATACGAATAAGAAATTCCCGTCAATCAACACTTTTTTTCATTTGAAACACGATAACTTGCGTAAAAAATAATAATTTAATCAGTTATTTTATTAGCTTGAGATCTATGTGGTTAGTATTAAAGATCTTAATCAGTGTCGTTGTCGTCACAAAATTTGAGTCGTACACTTTTGGATTTTCGAAATATTTATACTATGGAAGAAACGAGCATGCCGCCCAAGGACATCTTTAATCACACTCACTATAAATATTCTTACCTGATTCGTTGTTAACCTTTCTCAGATCCTTGCTACCCATGTTCACTAAGATAGAAAATATTCACAAATATTCCTTACCACACCTTTCAAACCAGTATACAGAAGCGTTTAATACTGTTAATGTATACTGTAATACTTCAAAAGATCATATAACTGGGTACGTGTAGATCAATATTTGTATAGTTTTTTTTTATCTTTTTTATCTGACTGAAGTAGCAAACGAGCATGCAGTCCACCTGATGGTAAGTGGTCACTGCCGCCCATGGATATCTGTAATCAACTACATACAAAATATGGTTTTCATCTGAAGTCAATGACGGGCGCCTCATGTGAAAGTGTGCCGACAACCACACCATTCTATCGAAACGCAAGAAATGCTCCACGCTAGAAATAGGTGTGGCGGTGGTACTTCTCTGGTCGAACTACACCGGTTCTACCACTTGAAAGTTGTGATGTTGTTGTTATTGTAGTCAAAATGTTATCTCATTGGGCGTCAAATGCCTACTTCACCGTCACACGGGCCGTCAACAACCAAACGACACTATTAAAACTTCATTCAATAGACATTCTTATCACAACATAGAAGTGTAATCTCAACCAATCCATTAGGCCTACCACACATTAGCTAATTGGATCCGATACTTATAAATAGTGTCATAACAAAGGCAGATAAGGGCCACCGCACACTGCGAGACAGTTAATAATGTCATATTAGTTGGTAGAACGTAGGCGGTAACGGTAGAAGGTTGTAACTGAGATTTGATAGCTGGAATATTATTTTACCCATTTTTAAGTACCCATTTTATCGGTCAGAGGGATCTAATCTAATCTAGAATCCTTAACTGAATCAGAAAAATCCTTACTGTAGGGATTTTTTTAGATTGTTTTCTAAAATGCATATGAAACTTTGACGATTTTAGAAGCAGTCGAATCACAAATGGCTCTACCTCAGAAACTGCACTATGACAAGTATTTAACTTTTGTAAATTTTCTTTAAATTTGATTTTTACATACAGTTTTAGCTTTTTCAGTGTGTAAAACTCAGATAAGACGCTAACTCGATAACCAATAACTCATACCGATTGGTCGTTACTCAGTTACTCAGTTAGCGCTAATTACCGACCACACATCCCTGTGGGCGGAGCATGGGAACCTTCTAGTGGGCATTTTTACTAAGCAAGTGGCTATTTTCAGTTTGGCTGTATCTTAATATAAGCGTCGAGCGAGTTTTGTAGCCTCTGATGAAGATCGGGTATTGTGTTTTTTAACGGACAAATTCGGTACTTAAATATCACACACATATAATGTCATAAACTATATTGTTTTTGCGTAAAAGAGTGTGACTCTTTAAGACACATACATTCCCACAAAATTCGCATTTATAAAATTTAAAGTATGTATACAGCATGACGCTTTACAATAATATATCTAGTATATAAAATTCTCGTGTCAGTTTTGGTTGCCATACTCCTCCGAAACGGCTTGACCGATTTTGATGAATTTTTTTGTGCTTATCCGGTATCTATGAGAATCGGCCAACATCTATTTTTCATACTCCTTAAGGGTTGTCCACCTTTAATTTGTTTTATATGGCAAAACAACGTTTGTCGGGTCAGCTAGTTAAATGAAAAAAATTGCTCCGCTAAACAACATTGGATGATCATGTGAAATTAGTTATGAAAAAATATTTTCTACGTAGCGTAGCGTCATTGTGTTAAAAAAGAAAACAAAATATAAAGACATCATGGCGCATCCTTAAAATTGAAAAGAAGGCACAAAATGTTAGTTTCGTCTAAACAGATGGTATACACCCGCAAACGTCCATCACTTGCACCACACACAACGATTTAAACTCTAATTGTGCGGTAAACTCTCACACAACGAGGCAAGTAATTGTTTTATGTGGCAACAAAGGGATGGTTTGTCTTGTAAAATGATTGCCCTTGCTCTTAGTGCCTGGCTTAATTTGTTAGCGCCTGTATTTTGTGAGACCACTTTTTGGATAGCTCGGGTAAGTATTCGGGCAAATGTTTGAGCAATTCGTTTAAAAGTGACAATTTGAACCGGATGTGTTTAGAAAAGGAAAATTGAACATTTTTTAATTGATTGTCCGAGTTTTTTTTTTTTTTGAAAATTCAAGTATTCAAGGTTCTACACACTCCAAAGTTTTTCAAATCTTTTTCATGTATGAAATTGAAATAGCAAATGTCAGCTGCACAACGAAAACCTTGAAAACTTTTACGTCTGCAAAAAAAGACGTGACATTGGTATCTATACTAGTTCTATCACCTTTGGAACAAGTATATTTTCGACTCAAAGGGCCCTTCTCATTTTAAGTTGTTTACTATAATTTGAACTTTCCGCCAGTCCAGTCGTTCACAGTGAAATCTTATATTTAAACGTTATTTTTCATTTTATTTAACATCAACACATCATCACCCTAACTTACTTTCATTTATATCTAACTAATTATAGTAATATAGAAATATTTTGTGACAATGTATGGACGGATGTTTGTTGTTTTCATACAAAACGTAGGATTGAATTTAAATGTAAATGTAATGTAAACGCAATGAAACGTATTTAAATGTAATTTTGCACACAGATAGTTTATGGATGGATTATTATACATAGAATATTTTACCCGGATAACGTTGAACTGGACTTGACGGATGAAGCAGTGTGATAATTCTAGCAAGAAATAAATATGGCATTTGTTTTGACGTTGCAGACGAACGATTAAATTTTATCTACATGTAGGTACAAACGTCAACCATCCTTCACATATGTATATGGACAGACATATTCATATTTCCGATACAAAAGTGTGAAGATACGAGTGCATCGCAATACTAAATGTTAGTCAAGTTACCCTTGACCGGCGGCCGATGAATCAGCGGCGCCTGCGCAAGGGCAAGACGATTCCGTCACAGATTATAACCGCTGAGTAGTAATTCAAGTACATATATGGCACTGGGAGGTACCGCCGTTATCCCGGCTTATTTATACATATGTGAGGAGACCATCTTATACTTCGGTGGTAACGCATCTGTGATTCAGAAAGAACCCCTGTGGCAATGCATCTGTGATTGACCACAGATACAAACCCTGTTCTATTTAATGCAGTTCACTCGTGCCCATAGGTGGCAGTGACCATTTACCACCAACTGGACTGCATGCCCAATTGCTAATATAAGCTTATAGACGCTGATTAGACAAACGACTAATCTTCAGAGAGGATTAGTATATTTTCATTTAAAACACAAAGGACAAAGCAAAATATATACAGACAACCGAACAAATGATTAATTTTTAAAGCAAAAATATTATAGGTAGAATAAAACAGTGGAACTTCTGTGCACGACACATACTCTATGCCTCCGATGATATACGCAATTGGTATAATGGGCGTGAGTGTTCCATATGACCATTTTGAGGTCAAAGACGACCTCTGAAAGGTGACCCGATGACCTGATGGATATTGAAAGAGCAGATTATCTTCACAATTGTAATTTTTCTGCCGTTAAAAAGTATGCACTTTAAGTACATGGCAGTTTGGCTTTGTGTTTAAGTGCCGACGGGGAATATGGTTGAATAAAAAAATCGTTAAGTATAAAATGATAGCAGCATTGTTTGGAAATATTTTAAAAAATACTACTTATTGCCACGATTTTGCATTTTGACTATAAAACTTGATTCTGGTGTTAAAAATACATTTAGCATTTTTTATTATTGGATAAGAGTCATTTTAGTTAACTGAGACATATTAAAAATGTCTTGTGTTCATAAAAAACTTAGTGGTAGCTAATGGACACATACTTATCGAAAACATTTTTTTATCTGATTGAAGTGGCAAACGAGCAGTCCACCGAAAATGCAGTCCATCTGATGGTAAGTGATCACTGCCGCCCATGGACATCTATAAGCAACTTCAAATATAACATGGGTTCTACCTGAAATCAATCACAGATGCGTTGCTACTCCCGAATACTATGATGGTCGCCTCATATAAAAGTGTGCCGGCAACCACATCCTTCTATCGAAACGCAAACAATGCTTCACGCTAGAAATAGTTGTAGGTGTGGCGGTGGTACTTCCCCGGTCGAACTACACTGGTTCTACCACCTGTAAACTAACTCTACGTTCTAATTTAGTTCTCAAAGATAGCAACGCATCGGTAGCCATCTTCAGGTAAGACTAATCTTGTATTGGTTTGATCCATGTTGAACGTCCTTAGATAACTGTAGCCCCTGGCAATCGAGTGAGCTGCATACTTGTTTGCTACTTAAACAAACATACAGTGTAAAAAAATGTTATTTTCTGTTACATTTTTTTCAGACAGTTCCCAAACATTCAATATCAATTATGCATTAAGCTCAATTGACAGGAAAAGTTGCAACAGTTTTCCACGTACATAATTTCCACGAAAATCACTCATTTTCCTCCTATAATATCTATTGATATAATAAAGGTAAGAAGGAAAGTAAGAGCCTTAACTGAGTGACGTCACTCGTGACCACTTAGTCACACCCACGCTGAATGGTATAATGGTATGATGTTGTATGAGTTATAGCGCTTTATATGTATTCTAGAGGTGATTTCTTTGTGGTTTCATGGTAGAACCATTGTTAACACAGTCGTCAAAACAGCTGAGTTATGGTTTCCTAGGAGACCTTGTGACGTCTCACAGGTAAGGGTAAATTGACACGATCAGACAGAGGGTTCTACAAAAATGCGTTTCGGTTTCAACCATTAATATTTTAAAAATAGAAAAAAGTTCAACATTTTCATTATAAACATGTGATATCGCAGACGTAAAGGAAGCTTTGAGACGTTATCTTGAACTACATACATAGACTACTGACATCAAATTAAAAGTTCATCGTAATTAATGGGAACTAGTATTAGCTACGAGTAAGTGTTAATATGGTATGCGCGTATTGGTCTATAATATATTATTCGCAACAAAGAAGTCGAAAGACGAACTCAGCTGACCGATATAATTTTATAATTAGCAAATGCTATAGTAGGTAGGTAGAACCATGTAGTTCCAGGACCAACCAGAATAGGGCTACGGTACCCTCTGCCTGTTTTTAATTTATTCCGGGTCGCCTGTTGTAAGAGGCGACCCGGAAAAGCGACCCCGTTTGCTACTTCATTCTTATAAAAAAAACTTACTATCAATGGACTTCACACTAATTTGCTATTCTCTATAGAAAAAACTTATGACAATTCTCACAAATTGTTTAGGATTGTAAGTCTAATAGTACATGTAAGTTTATAACTTCAAAATTCGTCATAATAAATTGCAATGTCCAGACCATCCGAAATCAAGTTTAATGTACACTTTTTGCGTTCGGATATAATTTTATGGAGTCTAATTAAAATCGGTTTAGCAATTCATGAGGCTGCGGGGTTCCGTCGTTGATTCTCGAAACGTTTAATTATTGTAATAAAACACTTATATTAACAAATAATGGTATTTGTTAATATAAATACATCAACTAAGACCTTTTCAAATATGGTGTTATGGCTGCAACATTTTTTATGTCCTGTTCTCCGTTGTTTCACCCGCATTTACAAAATTAACATTACTTTAAATTCTAATAAATTTAAGTAGGATGAAATAAACACTAAATGCTACTTCAGGCGTTTCATTAAGTAGCATTTAGTGTACAATAGTACGTAAGCTAGAAGTATATTTTCAATTCATTAATTTAAATCGTGTTTTTTGTTTCATGCGATTAACACGATCAGTCCTTTAAATTAATATATTTATTTTTATTTTTAAAGTCATCAAGTTCGTCTCGTTCTTCTACTAAACCATAACAACAGTTTTATGAGCTGCTGTGTATTAGTTTAAGAGGTGTGGTAAGGGAGGTTATACTAGAGGTAACAATTAGTCCTTCGAGGTATTTTGTTCGTTCGCTTCAAATTGTATCAAACCGAACCTACTAAAAATAATTCAATATATTTAGCCCGTGTCGTGATTAAGTAAATAGATATAACGCTTAGGTTATATCTATTTACTTAATCACGACAAAACTACAATTTAAAATGAGATTTGACTTCTTAACATTAGTCATCTGTTATCCTAAAATAGGTATTTGGGAATTCTTGAAAATTTGTATCTTATACGTAAACTTTAAGTAATTTCTCCATCTTTCATCTATTATATGTATATGAGACACATAAAAGCCATTCTCTTTTACACTCTCTATCCACCCAATTCACCTAGTAGAGCAACCTTGGCGGCAAGGAAGCTGGCAACTCGATCCCCTATCTGGCGTGTTTACTCTCCCGGCACGTACTGATCGATACACGAGAATTGTTGCAACGAATCATGCATGCTAATGCCTAATGCTTGAAATATAATTAAATTTTGAAGTTATACCACTTTTGGCTCGTTAGAGAAAAATGAGAGTAAATTTTCACGATGCGCACACACCGTCACGAAAAACCGACCCTGAAGTTGGGTTTAGTCAACATTTTTTTTTCTATTTTTTTTATCTAACTGAAGTAGTAAACGAGCATGCGGTCTGATGGTAAGTGGCCACTGCCGCACATGAACATCTGTAATCAACTACATACAGAACATGGGTTCCATCTGAACCATAGATCAACCACAGATGCGTTGCTACTCCCGAGGACTATGATAGTTGCCTCATGTGAAAGTGTGCCGGCAACCACACCCTTCCATCGAAACGCAAGAAATGCTTCACGCTAGAAATAGGTGTGGCGGTGGTACTTCCCCTGCCGAACTACACTGTTTCTACCACCTTGTTTTTCTAGTGTCGTTTTTCTACGTAGACGTAAATAACTATTATCGTGTTACGCAAAGAAAGATAACTTCTAACGCATGTACATAAATACACACACACCTTCTTTTTTTATGTAATTGGAAGATGCAAACGCACACGCAGTACATCTGATGGTAAGTGGTCACCACCGACGGATATCTGTTATCAACCCCAGATAAGAGTCTTAGGTACCTGAGGTTAGCCCATTATTGTCCCATTGCTGTGCACGGGTCTTCCCTCGGATTGAGAGAGTTTAAGCCATAGTCCACCGCGCTGGCCAAGTGCGAATTGGAGGACTTCAAACACCTCTGAGAACTTTTTTTAATGAACTCTCGGGTGTGTAGGTTTCCTCACGATGTTTTCCTTCACCGAAAAGCAGTGATAATTAATTTCTAATACGCATATAAGGCACCTCGGACCTCCCGATTGAGAGGCAAATTCGACAAAAAGAAATGAAATTAAATGTCTGTATTTTGCATAGGCCTTTTTTTTTTTTTTGTTTTCGAGGGGGAAACCTTCAAAAGGTACCCGACGCCGTGGGAGCGACGCAGGGTTATGTGGGATTTTTACCGCACTAAAACCCCCCCGGTGGCCGTCCTCGGCGCTGAAAAGGAGGACTCCGGGATCTCGAAACGACTTCAACCGGAATCCTCCGAGCGCGTTGCCCCATCGGGCTCCTCCCAGATGGGCGGCTGGACCCACCGCTCCGTCTAGTCTTTACGACGGTATGCGACCACACATACCGCCGTCCTTCCCGGGATTGCCTGACCGAACGGTTCGAGCTCCCACTCTAGCCGTCTGCAACCCCGGAAGCCCCTTTTAGTCGCCTCTTACGACAGGCAGGGGATGCCGTAGCCCTATTCTGATCCCGGAACTACAGGGCGTACGGAGGCACTTACAAATTGTCAGTTACATATATTTTTTTTTTACACTACCACCGGACTGGACATACATTGAGAAATAACCACCCACACGATAAACGTATGGGTATCAGGAGTTATCGCTTCACGTATAACTACATAGATTACAATACCAGACAGAATTCACTCCTCCATAAGCCGTGATGCATGTGCCATGTAAATAAATTGTAATACCCGAAATCCGCAAGGATGGGCGCTGTGCATCGCCGTATAAATCTGTGAACTTTCTCCATGACAGCGGACTTATTAACTTGCGCGCCACAGAAGAAATACAAACAGTAAGTTAATTTAAAGAAACGTTAATAAAATTATCAGATGTATGTAGAACATACGAGTATACGAAATAGGTAAAAAATAAACTCTATTTAAAAGAATTATAAAAAGATAAAGGAATCCACTACATAGTATAAAACAAATTCGCTTCTCGCCGTCTGTCCCTATGTATGCTTAGATCGTTAACACTACGTTACGGATTTAATGCAGTTTTTTTTAATAGACAGAGTAATTCAAGTAGAAGGTTCTTGTATATAATACATATATAATATAGTAGAGAAACACTGATAATTTTAGATTATTGACTTTTAGGCGGAACGCAGTTCGCCGGGTCAACTAGTATACAATAAATTATGCAATAAAAAGTTTTTAAAACGAATTTTTAGATTTACTTATTCTCCTTTATCCTTCCAATCATAAAAATGCATAAAAAGTATTAGTACTAAGTACTTAGTGCTTAAGTATTTCAAATGGTGGTACTTAGATAATAATAGCTTTCTTTGAGACCCACTCGCTTTTGTGCTGGTCAGGACACATTAATTAATCATACATTAAATATTAGTTGTTTAAACTTGTCGGCAGTATTATGAGCGACAAAAACATTGGAAACGTGTTGGCAACAAACCCGTATCATCATAAATGCCACAATGGAACAATCTGGTGAAAGACTACACGTCTTATACCACACGATATCTATCTACACGTCTAATAACCACAAATTAAGTTGCATAAAAAGACCTAGACACTAGAAAAATAGAGGTAAAAATACATCGATATAGAAATACACTAGATACACAGTCTCGAACAAAAATGACACCTAAAACTGTCCTCAAATTTACGTAGCTATTTATAGATGGTCATAACGACCATATATTCTAGCAATACAACCGTACGTCCATGATTTAAAGTTGTATTTACAACGCTTTAAGCAAAAAACAATAAAATTTGAAGACTTGAAATGAGCGCTGAATTTTGAAATTGAGCGTTTTTTTCACCGGACAGTTTTGAGACGCTGAATGTGTATCTTGGGTTTTTCTATATTATCGTCGTTTTTATATATTCTTATAGATGTAAAAATATATAAAAACATGGCATCATATTGATTTTTCTACTCTATAACTCGTCAGAAGTTGTAACTGAATTTCGGAATTCGGATTTTCGTGGCCTACCGGTTGGCTGTCCCGCCGGCAAATTGGATTGATAAGATAACTTAAATTTACTGTAATACTAGTTTAGGTCAAGGATTCACTTGCAATATATCTTTCGAGCTTCAAAAAATAAGGTGATCACAAAAATTTACAAAAAATTACGTATTTTTGTTCTACTTTTACTTTAACCTTCAATTAAACAAAATATAAGTTATAAACCTACTGTACTAATAATAACACATTTTTGGGTTTCAACCTTATTAAAGTATATATCCTTTTTGGTATTATTAGAGAAGCAAATGTGCTCGTTTGTTTCTTTCCAAACCGTCAATCCATTGTTGTCCAAATGCTGGGCAAGGGACTCCTATCAGAATGAGATAGTTTTAGACCATAGTATACGTCGCTAACCAAGTTTTTTTTTATATGACTGAAGTAGCAAACAAGCATGCAGTCCACCTGATGGTAAGTGGTCACTGCCGCCCATGAAGCTCTGTAATCAACTTCACACAGAACATGGGTTCTATATGAAGTCAATCACAGATGCTACTCCCGAGGACTATGATGGTCGCTTCATGTGAAAGTGTGCCGGCAACTACCCTTCCATCGAAACGCAAGAAATACTTCATGCTAAAAATGGGTGTGGCGGTGGTACTTCCCTTGTCGAACTACACTGGTTCTACCACCTTCAAGCCAAATGTAAATTGATAGATTTAGACCTTTTTTATAGAAATCTCATGGGTTTAGATTTCCTCGCAATGTTTTCCTGTGTCGTAAATCTGTGTCAAATTATTTTAATACCCACATCATTCGAGAGCTTTGGGCCTGGGATTCAAACCTTGTAACGTTGATTAAGCTGTTTTTAAATAATTTCATCACTCGAGAGCATCTTAAAATAACCAAATTCAAAACCAACGAAAAAGACGTCCAACAAACAATGTTTTGCACCGAATTCCCTTACCACGCTTCCACGCGTGATTCTGACAACATAAATATGCATAGAGCCATCACGAAATGCGCACGCATTTTAACGACAACGAAAACTGCAAAACTTTTTAATTGCGTCGTTAACCCACCGCGATAGGCATTGTTCGGCAACGGAAAAAGTTTCGTTAAAATATTTTCAACGTTGCACAACGATGCTGTTTGCATATAATAACGGATTGTCTCGTCCCGTCTCGTTATTCGGACTTAGGTTTTAAAAAGTGAATTACCCACCCGTTTTGGATTTAAAATATTATACGGTTGATTTATTGATAAATATCACTTACTATTCATATGCTTTTTACATGTCTGCCTTATAGTAATTTGTATTCATTTTGTTTTGATGAAAAGTTGTATAAATAATAAGATTTTTGCACCCAAAACTCCATTCTAAAATGCTGTGGTTGCCATCGTCTCATATAAAGAAGATAGTTTAAATACATATTATTTAGATATGTGCCAACCTGGGGTCGTACCTGGAACTCTCTATTTTGTTACTAGGAAGACTTCTGGTTACTTTTATTTTATAAGATTGCAGTAGCTAACGAACATGCAGGCCACCTGATGTTAAGTGGTGACCGCCGCCCATAGACATTTGTAATCAACTCCATACAGACCATAGGGATCTATCTGAAATCAATCACAGATGCCTCGCTACTCCCAAGGACTAAGATGGTCGCTTCATATAAAAGTGTAAAGGTTACTTTATATTATTATTAGAGAACGTATTGCGTAAATTGTGTGTCTAATCGACATTATAATATTTTTTTGGTTCAACATATTTCTGTTAATAACCCAAATAAAGTAGGACATTGCCTAATGGAAGATGAATTAAAAATCTGTCATAGAATACACGTAGAATACACGTGGATCGATATTTACTGTATAGTCTTATTCATTCATATTTATTCAAATAAAATAGTGTTTATTGTTACTATGACCGTGTTTTGCATGACAAAGATTATGGATACGTATAATAAAAATATTGTTCAACATGTCTGTACACCGCATACATTTGCCAAAAATACTTTTAAAAGGACTGATGATTAGTTTTAGAATACAACAAGTCTAGAACTTATGACTGTATCTTTCCGTGTTGAGTATTCCAAAAGGCAATAATACTAATACTACTCAATTAATTTAAAATATTTAAGTTATATATGTGAAATATGTATGTGACGACCCGCGTGGCGTAGCGGTTACCATACCGGTCTGACACGCAGTGAGTCCGGGTTCGAATCCCGGCCAGACTGGTATTTGAATGATGAGTTTAGATTCTTGTTCTGGGTCGGGGTCAGGATGTTTGTATATTCGTTTTTGTGTGTGTCCATGGCACCACGACACAGGAGAAAATCCTACTGTGGGGCTATGAGTGTAGAAAGCGTTTTTTCTATATATATTTCTTAAATATACCTACCTATTATTCCTAATTTGATTTGATATTAAGTCTTTATTTAGTGAAAATCATTCTATTTTTTTTAAAAATATTGCAATTAAAGGTTTTTTTTTAAATATGAGTATAACCGTTGGGTTCAGCTAGTTTTAAATATGATCAATGACTTTAATGCAATCCGATACGGCTCTGATTCGCTCAGATGTGCAGGAGTTGACAACCTTTGTCTTCAACCTAAACTTTAGATTAAACAAGAGTGTTATCATAATAATCCTTGGGATCCCTGACTATCACTAGATTTTTTTTATGACAACTACTGAGTTTGGACAAAATGCTATTAAACAAAATGTCATCATTAAACTACGTTAACGATATCAATTCGTATTTTTTTTATCTGATCGAAACAGCAAACGAGCATGCAGTCCACCCGATGGTAAGTGGTCACTACCACCCATAGACATCTGTAACCAACTTCAAGTGGAACGTGGATTCTGTGTAAAGTCGATCACAGATGCGTTGCTACTTCCGAGGAGTATGATGGTCGTCTCCTATAAAAGTGTGCCGGCAACCACACCCTTCCATCGAAACGCAAGGAATGCTTGCGTTTCGATGGAATTCTAGCTTCACGCTAGAAATAGGTGTGGCGGTGGTACTTCCCCGGTCGAACTACACTGGTTCTACCACCCGCAAAATCGTATGATAAAATGGCAGAATATCTTTACTGCTTTTGAGTTCGAATCCCTGTCACATAGATATGCTAATAGTAAATTTTGTTTACGGGCCACGTCCTTATTCATTTCTGATCGTGGATATCATAGAAAAGATTTAAAATATTATAGAAAACCTTTACTATAATATCCACGACCTACATATTTGTAATGAGAGATTACTATAATTAAAAAGACAATGTTTATTTGTGTGATAAAAATGGACCATTACCCCTTTCTATAAATAATTTTCATTTGGAATAATAATATGCATTTTATTATGAATATTATTATACCACGCTCAGAATTACGATCGTTTAAGTAATAAAACTTCAAACTTCTCAACATACGTGGGTAATTTATTTATGCTCAGAATAACGATCGCTTAAGTAATTAGACTTCAAACTCAACATACATGGGTTATTTATTTTAATAAAATAATCAAAGTATTTGCCACGAAATTGTAAAATGCGTTTCAAAAATACAAATTTCACGCAAGCCGTATAATATGTAAATCGCACTTTTTTCGAAATGTTATTCACCCAAGCCACCAATGATGTCCCAAAAATCTGTCGCGTCATCAGTACCTACTGATTCTGCGAAAGGCGAGTCGTGTGCAATCTGAGACCTACTTGATGTCATCTCTTATAATGCATTCATATTAATGGACTCATGTTTCTCTGTATATAGTTATCAAAAGAAAGCGGTTCGGTATATTCGCCAAAATATGCACCTACTTATGCATTTTGTAAAAATAGCATTAACTGTCAAACGAGTATGCAGTCCACCTAATTTTGTGTGGTTACTGCCGCCTATAGATATCGAGAGAGATATGGCCTATTGTGATCGACTTCAGGAAACCGCTGTTCTACTTTAAAAAATAGAAATAATTACGGTGTCAAGAACCGGCAGTGATTCCTTACCATTATGCAAGGCATGCATGCAAGGCATGCTCGTTTCATTTCGTCAACTTTTCAATAAAAGTTTAGTTATCCTATTAAAAAGAAAGATATAAGAGCCCGCGATTGTACCACGCATTCTCAACCTGAGATACTAACATTCCTTATACAAATCAAATCAAATCTCTTTATTTGTGTATAACAATAGGTCTTACACGTATTCAAATGGTGATATAAAGTGCGCTATGTTCGACCCCTTTTATACAAATAATATAATTGGAAAGTCCTATTGAAAATCATTAAAAATAGCATTATTATTAATGTTATTATTCATCATTGTATTAATACATGTCTTATATCGGCGTCAGTAAGAAATTCTTGAATTGTGTAATAACATTTAGCAGTTAAAAAGGATTTTAATTCAGTTTTGAATTTATTCACATTGCTTATGTTTCGAAGCACTTCCGGGACCTTATACAGGCATCTAAAGTTATCATTAAAATATAGTTATTGCTATCTCTTTTTTGACGACCCGTGTGGTGGAACGGTTACCATACCAGTCTGACGCGCAATGGGTCCCGGGTTCGATTCCCGGCCTGACAGGTATCTGAATGATGAGTTTAGATTCATGTTCTGGGTCTGGGTGTTTGTGTATTCGTGTTGTGTGTGTCCATAGTACCTATCCACGACACAGGAAAAAATCGTACTGTGGGGCTATGAGTGTAGAAAGCGTGTATTTTTTTTTATTTTCCACGTATCAAACCACGAACCCTTTGCACGTCCAAACGATATATTGACCAATGTTGGATACACAAACCTGATGTTTATGCCACATTGGTTACTGCACGCATCGAATGAAGGTGCGAATAGCAGTCCATTAGGCGAATGTGAAAATAATCACTCAATATACCCAATCTTGGTTTACCGAACGCCAATTAAACCGTCCACGTACAAAAAATTCAGTTAAATCCATTAAAAGTCAATTACAACGCTCGCCGGCGGCCCCCGGATGATTAATTCTTCATATAAATTGAAAAGTCAAGCTGAAGATTGACCGTTGTGTTCCAAAAATTGGGAATAAATAACGCTTTCTACACTCATAGCCTCACACTAGGAGTTTCGTCTGTATTATGAGTGCCATGGGAACACCGACACAAATATCCTGTCAAAAATCTAAGTCATTCAGAAAACTGTCTGGCCGGGGCTGGAACAAGGAACGCATTGCGTGTCAAACCGATGTAGCGACCGCTTCGCCAGGCGAAAAAAAAATTATACATTTTAGCTCTATAATCCACTTTAAAGACTTGGAAAATGAGATATACTCAATATATCCTTTTTACAAAACAAGCAGACTACCACTGATGTTAAAAGCCAGAATTTAGTGTGAAGGCTGTTCCTCTGGATTAACTAAATTAGTGTCCACCAATTCGCACTTGGCCAGCGCGGTGGCCTATGGCCTAAAAACTCTCATTCTGAGAGAAGACCCGTGACCAGCAGTGAGACAATAATGGGTTGGCATCAACCAAATTAGGATTTTACTACCCTCAACAACATGTATACCAAGAGTTGGAACTTTACGCAACGCAAATTTCAACAAACGCAACTTTCAGCAACGCAACTTTCATCAATGCACCTTTCAGCAATCGCGCCTTTCGGAATGCCTTTTATACCCAAAAACAGGATATTCATAATCAGCGCATATCGTAAAATAGAACGCATTTTACACATAATAATATTCACAACGAGATTGTATGAAATGTTAACACAATAAAAAATTGCCTGTATCCGGATCACGCCCACAGATTACCAAAAAGGTAACACACGATGTAATATTTAAATTTAACACGAAATATCATAATTTCACAACGAAATAAATATAAATGTACGTGTGTGTAGCTGATTTCAAATAACTGTACATTTCTAAACTTGTATAAGTACTTATTTATTGGGACAATACAAAGAGCTACATATTTTTGTATGTTTAAATGTTTGTTCTATTTAAGCTTTAACAATGATTCAGAGACAATTGTATCTGAAAAGCAAAACGCACGTGAACAAATACTGTACTGAACTGAGTACTGAAAGTGTTGAATATTATGTTTTTAAAATAGGGCTTTCCCTGTTTAACCCCTTTGGTAGTGAAATATAAAAAAAAACCTTTTTGAGCGGGTGTAACATTATATTCCATTAACTTCAGTTATTAAGGCTTTACAATGATTCATAAGACGTTATTCTTTCGCTTTTATTTAAATGGGAATTCCCTGCATCACAGTGCAAGATATACGCGGCCATCAATCAGTGCTTATTATACTTCAATCTAGATGATAACACTAATTCTTTCGGTATAGCAACTTTTGGCTAAGGCAACTTTCGCCAAACGCAACTTAAGGCAACCGCAACTTTCGGCAACGCAACTTTCAGCAACACAACTTTCGGCAACGCAACTTTCGGCAACGCAACTTTCGGCAAACGCAACATTTGGCAACGAAGCTTTCGGATAACGTAAAAGTCGTCATACGGCAAAGTTAGTGCTAATCATACTTCAACTCTAGGTTGATTCCACTCACGAGAATCTAGATCGCCATAGACCACGGACTTCCGGCATGCACCCGTTGAACTCTTTCGGCAACGCAACTGTCGCCAAAGCAACTTTTGGCTAACGCAACTTACGACAAACGCAACTTACGACAAACGCAACTTTCGACAACGCAACTTTCGACAACGCAACTTTTGGCAACGAAGCTTTCGGATAACGTAAACGTCATCATACGGCAAAGTTAGTGCTAATTATACTTCAACCTAGACGATTCCACTCACGAGAATCTAGATCGCCATAGACCACGGACTTCCGGCACGCACCCGTTGAACTCTTTTGAACGCCGACATTTTGACAAAAAAGTACAAACTTGAAATACGGAGGGGAAGGGAAAATGTGTCTTAGTTGAAGCGAGTAGAGTCGAGTGGCAACGTGTTTGTCTAGTTGACGGAAGCGACTTGGCCTCGTATGTGTGTATGGTGCAAGTGAAAAGCTGAGACGACGTAACCAAAGTAATTTTTAAAATGTGTATGTTCAATATAAATTTAATGAGCATGAAGGACAATGATCACATTTTGTTATAAAAAAATTATAAGTAACTTTTAAGCATTGTTGTATTGAAATTAATGAATAAAATAATGAAACATTTAATTCCATGTGCGAGGTACAATATTGCTTGTTTTACCTTCAAATAAAAAGTAAATAAATGCGATAATATAAAAGCAATAATAAAAATATTAGTAGAAATCGTACACACAATATACCGCTATTCTACTTAACATTTTAATATTACAGAGAGCATAGGTACAATCCATCACATGTTAAATGGTCAATTACTTTCATGACCATTTTAAGTACTGAGATAAGTGTTTTAGAAATTTGAAAACATTAACAAATAAATATATCAAAAATAAAAAAGGAATTTATCTAACGACGTCTTTAATATCAGAACACAGAAGTAGGTACTGAAAAACATTAATGCCATAAATAAAAATCAAATACCATTTTGAAAAAATCTTTAACATTATTTATCTAATACACACATTTTTTTTTTTAATTTGCTACATCATTTATTAAGACATCATTCTCGCTCCAAGACTAAGCTTTGCACCCGACCCTAAGCGGATCGTCGCACGCGCCGGGAAGTGACGTCAGGGCACGCCTTCGTGCTATCTGGCGTTCCACTTACCGAAATCCATCCGGCTGGGGTCACGAGATGACAGGAATATGGATGTTTGACTAGTATTCTGTTACATTGGAAAATGGGTATAAAAATGCTATATAACTGTGTGGTTTATGCGACCTGTATTGCTCGGGATCTAGAGTTTGATTCCACTTTTCTATAAGTTACAAGCATTTTAGGAAATAATTATAACTTGTTTTAAAAAGGTATAAAGGAGAAAGAAACTACTAAAGAGTCAAGTAGTAGATACGGTTAAATTGAGAAGATACCACCAACGTACCCATATCTGTGGTAAAGCTATTTTTAAGCTATTGCATAGCTTTTATCGCGGGCTTTGAGCGCTGAGACCGAATCAAGAAATTCCGTAACAAAAAAACCTAACATCCTCCACTTTTTTTTTTTCTTTTACCTTACTGAAGTAGCAAACGAGCATGCAGTCCACCTGATGGTAAGTGGTTACTGCTACCCATGGACATCTGTAATCAACTACATACAGAACATGGGTTCCATCTGAAGTCAATCACAGATGCGTTGCTACTCCCGAGGATTATGATGGTCGCCTCATGTGAAAGTGTGCCGGCAACCACACCCTTCTATCGAAACGCAAGAAATGCTTTACACTAGAAATAGGTGTGGCGGTGGTACTTCCCCGGTCGAACTACGCTGGTTCTACCACCTTCAAAATGCACTTATTTATGCATGCAGTATTTTTATACAATTGATGTAGCAAATTAGCTGGCAGTCCACCTGATAGTAAGTCACTGCCGCCTACAAGCTGTATTTAAATATTCCCAGCTCAACAAGTGATACACAATCCTATGTTTGATGTAGCTCACATTATATATTCAGTATCGTAAAGCGAGGCTGACGCGTGCCTCGCAAGTACGTAAACATGTTCATCCGTCTGCCCGATATAGCCACAATACGGCCGGTCCGTTTTGCATGAATTTTAATGAATCTCCCTGGATACACGGAGTTATGTGATTTTCAACGACAAACTGCATCTTCTACCTATAAGCTACAGTTTGCTTTTATATAAAACTAAGTTATTATTCCCTGTAGCCGGGGAACTGAATATGGCAACGGTATCCCCTGCCTGCCCCTGCGATTGAAAGGGGGCTTCTGGGATTGCGGGCTAGAATGATACCTTAAACCAGCAACTCGGAGAAGGAGGCATGTGTGGCGACATGTTGTCATCGGAAGACCAACATAATCTTTCGGGAATCTACTGTGCTGTTGTGATTTGATATTTTTACCCCCTACAAATAACAGCCATCAATAGATATAAATGTACTCGACTATGTTGTGGACGATAAACTTCTTGTATTCGAGAAGAGGTAAAATATTTATAAAAATGAAGAATAAAAGTGTAAAACGATTTTTTGGTTCTGGGATTATTTATAATTAGATCGGGATAAGATATTACCTTGCTCTGTTGACTATGTTGGAACGCCTTTTATAAGTATGTCCTCTTACCTTCTTCTTCTTGTGCCTCTTCAACTGGTGAGGATTGGCTGTCAGCTTTTCCTATTTTTTTTTGTTGATCGCGAAGCGAAACACTTCGGCAGCACTCTTCATCACCGTCCATTCCCGAATCTTTCCCATCATTATAAATTGCAAGAGTTCGTATCTATGGTGCCTTAGCACGTGACCCAGATAGGCAACTTTACGCTGTATGACGGTTTGCAAAAGCTTGCGTTCCTGGTCGACCCGTCGTAGAACTTCCTCATTGGTGACTTTTTGAGTCCAGGATATGCACATCATGCGCCTGTATGCCCATGTTTCGAACACTTCTATAAGTTTCCTGAGATCTTTAATAGTCCAGGTCTCACTTCTGTATAGAAGTATGGGTCAGATATAACAATGGAGCAGACGCACACGAAGTAGGATTTTAAGGCTTCGATCACAAAGTACTTCTCTCATTTTGCTGAAAGCACTGCGCGCGATCTCAGTCCGAGATTTGATCTCCGTTTCACTATCCCACCTTTGCGTCAGCCAAGTTCCTAAGTACTTGTAGGTACTCCTCTTACCACACCATACAAAATTAGGGTATCGCAGCACATAACACTGGAGTTAGAAAGCAGATAAGTGTGCCTTCGGAGTCCGCACCATTAATGTTACATTTTATAGGAGGAGATCTATTCTAATTATTACTATTAAGATGATTTATCGTCCGTGCCTTAGAGTGGGAAAACTAACTAACGATGCAATCATCAGGGTAGCAATGACCATCACTCAGGGTAATGCATAAAAGATCAGTCCGCAAAAACCAAAACGCAGTTAACATCATTGAATCGTAGCCAACTTAAATCAATCAGAATGGATTCAGATCGATCCAATTAACGAACCATTATTTTATTGAGACGCACTATAATTGAGACGTAAATTACAATATTTTCAATGCACCGTCGACACTACGCTAGATAAACGACTTATTGGTGAGCGAGACGCATATATAAAATTACTAAGCATTAGAGGGAGATGACGCCATTTCTCTGTTATCCGTCTAAATCTACTTTCGATTACTCGACCGCAAACAGACGTAAGTAAGGAATTATAAGTAAAGAGAATAGTACTGTAAGATGATGGGTGTAAAGTAACAAGTGATTTGATAAGATGAGTGTTAAGAGAAATCTAAGTAGAAGAGTAAGTGATAATCTACGCATGCGCAGATCCAAGATTCAGTAGCAACGGCGCCTGCGCTAAGGGTAAGGATACATTGAATTAGAATTTCCAAATTTAAAATTGTTTAAAGTAATGTTGCAATAAAAAATATAGATAGAACATAATAATTATTGATATGTTAATAGGTGCGTCGATGTCTTAGCAATAGATCAGTAATAGATTTTTTTATTTTGCTTTAGTGTTTGATCATAATTGGTGAGTGTCGACAAGTGCAATCGACATAGGTATACACAAAAGCAAAATTAACCGGATCAAAAATATGTTATCAAAGTTCATCATTGAGCGTAAGCAAAGATCGAGAACCCTTGTTTTACATTATGTTAGTTACAGATATTCATACAGCATTGACCACTCGCCATCAAGTGGACAAAACGTAGGTTTTATTTTATCTGACTGAAGTAGCAAGGCATGCAGTCCACCTGATCGTAAGTGGTCACTGCCGCTCATGGACATCTAGCATCAACTTCATACAGAACATGGGTTCCATCTGAAGTCAACCACAGTCGGCTCATGTAAAAGTGTGCCAATCAATCTTATAAAACGCTAATATTTTTTTGCATCCAATCCATATTGAGCAAAATACCTCTAACCTTACCGTACAATCACCTTCTTCAATATTTCCCCGCCCATTTAGGTAATCATTAATAACTTTATCAATAAGCCTCCATCCGGTGTGTTCACCGCTCTACATTTGAAATCTCTATTTATTACAATAACCCGACAGCTGAGATAATGCGGCGATAATTGTGGGCCTTAGCCACGGAAGTGCTCCTATTTATTTTACCGTCTTGTATCTCGCTTGGACATTTTGTGTCTCATTCGCACAATATTATGGGAAAACTTACTAATATTATAAATGCGAAAATTTGTGGGGATGTATGTGTAATGGTTAATTTTTGAGCAAAAATAAAAGGTCGAATTTGGCAAACAATTTCTGATCCAGATTCACACATTAAAACAAACACACGCTTTCTACACTCATAGCCCCACACTAGGATTTTCTCCTGTGTCGTGGGTACCATGGACACACACAAGATGAATACACAAACACCCAGACCCAGAACATGAATCTAAACTCATCATTTAGATATCTGTCTAGCCGGGAATCGAACCCGGGACCCTTTGCGCGTCAAACCGTAACCGCTTCGCCACGCGGGTCGTCATTACACACGGAAGAGGCAGACCCCACCCCCCCATATTGCCTTTCTGCATTGCATAATTTAAAATTAAGAACCAAAAGTTGACGAAAAGATAACGTTGTTCTTTAGGATGTCAGTTAAATACAGAACATAGTCGATGACCAAATACAAGGAGATTTCCATAAAAAACGTAATTCCTCGCAAAAACCCTTTTCCTAATGATTTTCTTATCAAAGAAACGTCCAACATACTATATCACAATCAACAAAAGCACCAACCAATTACTAATTCTAAGTCACAATTGTCAGCAAGAAGACAAAAAGCCGCGAAGACATAACGGCTCACCGCACCTGCGACCACATGCTGCCCGAAAACGACTCCTGCGCATCACGCGTCAACGGATCGCGCCCACGACCTTCCAAATTCGAAAAGTGTTCGAAAATCAAAAAGACCGCGAAAGCAGCGCCCCGATATCTACACTCGATTGAGTGTTATCTCGATATTTAGTCACATGTGATACCCTATTTGGCATGTTGCTCTTAATCATACGCTATCTCGCTCTTACATATTACAAAGGTAGTCTGTCTCGCTCGCTGACGTCATAAAACGGTAAAT
Source organism: Spicauda simplicius (assembly GCA_949699795.1). Taxonomy (NCBI): domain Eukaryota; kingdom Metazoa; phylum Arthropoda; class Insecta; order Lepidoptera; family Hesperiidae; genus Spicauda; species Spicauda simplicius. The sequence goes on from OX453068.1 coordinate 2,738,940, forward strand.
CTTGAGCCGTACAGTCTAGTATTCTTTTATGTGTTTGTGGAAACGATGATTGGAGATGGGACAAGAAATCAGGAAGATAATTCGATCTTGTTATAGACGCAGAGCTATGCCGTGTCGTTAGCAAGGATACGTTCGTTAGCCACCTTTAACTGACAGATTAGATATTTAATTAACCGATTTCGAAAAAGGAGCCTTCAGTTCGATACGTCTTTTTGTACGTTTGAATCTATTTATTGTCTCGTTTTTTTTACTGATTTGTAATAATTGGACTTATGGTTACCATTTACTCGTTATGATTTTTTATTAAAACTTATTCGATTATTAATTAATGAAAATTTTGGCTTAACGAAATTTTGTTTTCGTTTTTTTTGTTTTGCATCAAAATTATTTAAATTTGAATTTTCTTTCTCGTATAAGTCTTTTGTTCTGACAGGTACCACATAACATCAAATTAAATCTAATGTTATTTGCATTTTTACAAAATAAAAATCATCCTATTCATACTTATTAACACCATATCATCAAAATTCATACAAATGATCTAAAAATTTACATATTTTGAAACAAACATATATAACGAATTGACCTATTAAGACAGTCATATACAAATTAACAAAAGTTGCACGCGATTAAACCGGAGTTCACTCAACATTGATTGCGTGTCGACGGAACATGTCGAAGAATATCGATGTCGCTAAACAATATCGATGTTTATCGTCGTGACGAGACTTATTGCCTCAGATCCGCTGATAACGAGACAATTTGCTAGCGGACACTTTCTGTAGAGCTGATGATCGGTAGAAATGACTATGACAGAAACATTTTTTATGGTTGGGGATTTTTTTCAATGGTTTTTGTTTTGGTTTTAATTTCTTACGAATATAAATACGAAGATAATCGCTTCTTATGAAATTCTCCTCAAATTTATCCATTCCATTACAAAAATTCATGTTTGTAAGAAACAGACAAAAAAATTAATACGTTTTAAATGACATATTTTATCAGAGCAACGGAAAAAATCGGTTCCTACGAAATTCTTGTTAAATTTATCGGTTTAAGAAAATTGTCCGTTTATTTGTAATAAACGGTAAATTTTTGAAACATACTTTTTCACTACTACATAGTATAAAACAAAGTCGTTTCTCGCTGTCTGTCCCTACGTACGCTTAGATCTTGAAAAGTACGCTACGGATTTTAATGGAGTTGTTTTTCATAGAGTGATTCAAAAGGAAGGTTTTTTTATGTATCATGTAGTAGGGAAACATGATAATTTTACATTTTCGACTTTTGGGCGGAACAAAGTTCGCCGGGTCTGCTAGTTGATATATAAAAGTTAACAACTGTGCGAGCATAGAGACATTGGCGTCATTTCTATAGGTAGTTACATCTGTGGATCGGAGGGAAGTGTTAAACTTTTTCTTTACACATCTTGTTTTTGTAAAAAAAAACTCGTAAGGTGTTGTATTTACAATGAGTAGCTTGTAATCGAATAAGTGTAGAGGCGATTCTGTTCTATTTTTTGCTACTGGCATTTTATATCGTTTTGTAATAACGAGTTTTTTTAAAAAGTTAAAAAATAAAACTGTGTATGAACGACGGGTGAATATATACTTTTAATTGTCTTTATTTCGATTATTTATGAGGCTGGGTTGACATACTGATATATGACGTTGAAATAATTATAAACAGTATTTATATATAAAGGATCCGATGGCAATCGCATAATTTCTTGCTTCATCACATTACTAAAACTAGCCTTTGGCTATATTGACTTGCAGAAAATAAGACAAAGTTTAAATCGTAATTAAAATGTGAACTACCACCTTAATATTGTACATATTTATTAATATGAATACTTTTTAAATAAAATATTTAGGCACGTGTTGAAATTTTAAGGCGAGCAACTCAAAGCTGGTAGTTTAGATAAAACATGAATTAAATTTATTTCATTTAAAAACTTGGGTATAGGCCTCAGCCCATATCCAGGTTTTTAAACAAAATAAATTAAGCCTCAGCTTAACTTAATACTGGGTATATTGATAATACTATTTTCTCAAAAAGTAGTGTATCTTTATCTAACTATATTTTGTCGTAAAATAACTATTGCAAAATATACTTGAAAAGTAAACTATGTTAATTAGTTACGACATTTTAAATTAAAAATATGTGCCGTGTAGTGGTAGTCAATATCGTACGAGGCGACTAAGGAACAAAATTCAGGACATCGAAAGCAGCGTCGTCCTGTATAACAAAAACATTACGGTCACCAACACACATGTTAAGCGCAGTATCGTAATAAAAAATAAACAAAATAGTACCTACATATATTTAGGTACCTACATAAAGTATGTTACACAGTTAATAACTTCTTTCATGATATTTGCGAAATTGAGTTTGTAGCAGTAACTGCATCACAAGGAGGTTACGTACAAGAGAAATATTTTTATTTATGACCCTCGGTAACCCGTCAATAAAAAAAGGCCTATGTCGCACAATAGACATAAAAAACTGGATAATTCTAGAAATATAAGAGTAAGACAAATTTTCTTTTTGTATGTAATATATCACGTGTATTAAATATATGTGCTGATATATATATATATATATAAGTATTTATAATTAAAATATAGAGCAGTGACAGCCTAATGCCCTCTTGATCGGGAGGTCCGAGGTTCAAACCCAGGCACGCATCACTGATTTTTCTAAAATTACGTGCGTATTAGAAATTAATTATTGTCTCTGCTTTTTGGTGAAGGAAAACATCATGAGGAAACCTACACACCCGAGAGATCTTTAAAAAAGTTCTCGGGGGTGTGTGAAGTCCAATCTGCACTTGGCCAGCGCGGTGGGCTATGGCCTAAAACTCTCACTCTGAGAGAAGACGGTGCCCAGCAGTGGGACAATGGTTGACGAGAATTTATAATGAAAACCAGTAAAGATCTTAACAAAAACAGGCTCGCATCACCCTTAATCCTGATCCTCGCAAACGGAACCCATTACTTTTAATACCTCAAAAACAGGTGCCACCATCAGATGCCCGTGATTTTTGGAAGCGGCCCCGAGATAAGTCCAGATTAATTACAGCGATGCATCTTGAATGTTGACGTAGTGCCGCCACCGTTATTTTGGAAACACGCATTTTGCCAAAAAGCCAGTTAAATGTTCTTAAGCGCTAACCGAATATGACTGTACGATGAATTCCGCGAAAATCGCTTCAGTTTTACAAATTAAGCAAAATGCATTATTTTATGTAAAATTACCTGCTCAAACACTGGTTTTAAAAAACTCAAGTCTCTCGAAAAACAAACTCTATGTACATCAAAAAGAAACAACTTTAAATAACACTCTGTTTAATTCTTATTATTAAAAATAATAATCCTAAAAACCAATAAAAGGTTATAAAGTCGTAAGTTTTAAGTATCTTATTAATATTATAAATACGAAAGTTTGTGAGGTTAGATGTTTGTACTCTTTCACGCAAAAACTATTGGTCGTATTTTAATACTCACGATATGAATTTTTTGAATCCCTTTCGACTTCTTTTTGCCGATATTTCGACCCAGTTAAATGGATCTTGGTAACAGATAAACTGCCCTGGCGGGGAGCAACCGTTGAGCACTAGTGATAGATTAACCTATCTCGTCCCTGTAGCCTCGGGGTCAGAATAGGGCTACGGTATCCCCTGCCCGTCGTAAGAGGCGACTAAAAGGGCTTCCGGGGTTGCAGACGGCTAGAGTGGGAGCTCGAACCGTTCGGTCAGGCAATCCCGAGAAGGACGGCGGTATGTGTGGTCACATACCGTCGTAAAGACTAGACGGAGCGGTGGGCCCAGCCGCCCATCTGGGAGGAACCCTAAGGGGCAGCGCGCTCGGAGGATTCCGGTTGAAGTCGTTTCGAGATCCCGGAGTCCTCCTTTTCAGCGCCGAGGACGGCCACCGGGGGGGTTTTAGTGCGGTAAAAATCCCATATAACCCTGCGTCGCTCCCACGACGTCGGGTACCTATTAAAGGTTTCCCCCTCGAAAACAAAAAAAAAGATTAACCTATCTACCCTACGTCTAGTTCGTTTTTCTTTCTTAGGTTCCATATCACGATACATTACACTAACTGTATCCTTACGCAATGAATTTTGAACTCTATGTGATTTACATAAACTTTTCAATTATAATTCGAAAAAGATTCAAAAACCGCATATCGTAGGTACCCGTCAAGTATTAAAATGTGTCAATTCCGCGATAATATTAGTCTAAAATTATATGCAGCTCGGATTTCGCTGAAATTTATCCATAGATAATTAATGATGTAGGTTAGTACGTATGATACTCATTACTCTTACACATTACATCTGACTGAAGTAGCAAACGAGCATGTAGTCCACGTGATGGTAAGTAGTCACTGCCGCCCATAGACATTTGTAATCAACTTCATACAGAACATGGTTTTACAACCACAGATGCGTTGCTAATCCCGAGGACTATGATTGTCGCCTCGTGTGAAAGTGTGCCGGCAACCAAACCCTTCCATCGAAACGCAAGAAATGCTTCAAGCTAGAAATAGGTGAGGCGGTGGTACTTCACCGGTCGAACTACATTGGTTCTCCCACCTTGCTACTTACTACTACTGTGGTAAACATGGCACAGGCAAAGCCACGGGAAAAAACTAGTATAGGAGCTAGTAATTTATAGATTGAAGTTATCAGATTTACTTTGCCAGAATTTTCCTTTATCTTCACCGAATCCATTTGTCACCAACGTTCCCAGACAACGGGAAGGCTCGCAAGGTGTTTCGTGAATAAATTGCTAAGATAATTCAAGCTATAAACAAACATACTTGAAAACATAATTATGTGAGTGGATTCTAGACAAGTCGTTAGCTGAAATTTATGCTCTGGCATTACTTTTAATTATGTACACGTAAGCTTAATAGTTATTAGAAGTAAAAAATGCATGTAGGAGATTGATATTGATGATGTAGGTACGCTGGGCTGGTACTGATGTCACTCTTTTTATCGGGTAGTAAATGGCTTTGTGCAAGTTGCGTTAAGTAGGATTCCTAGAGTTCTTTGAGACGTAGCAAGAAATAAAATCTCAATCGAATGGATTTTTACGAGCAAGAAGTCCAGAAGTCTATAACTCGCTGGTTAAACGTTAAGAGCTCCGTGATACAACGTACAACCTCGGTCAAGATTTTTTGATTTAAAAAAAAACATACGAAAATATCCAAGTACCTGTAATACATATGTTAAGCTTTTTATAGTATTTAACAACACAACAGGTAAAATTAGAACTTTACCTGAGACTGCTCACTGTTGCGTTGCTACCCGTGAGCATTAAGTTAAAATGCATTGGTTAAGAATGTCTTGATTTTTCGAAATAGCATTTATTTATTGCAATAAAATATATCAACATTCGCTTTTAAATTTTTCTAGCAAAAATCGCTGAATAGACCAACTTGTCACTGCAAGTTGGTGTAATCAGCGATTCCTGCACCGTACATGATGACTTCAGTGTCACTATGCTCATTTTTAACTAAAATAAACAAAAGTTTTTTGGGAAAAAATAATAAGGGACCTCTTAACTAAACAATGACACATACCTATACATATAAGAGTAAACTTGTTTTGTTACTTGTACACAAGCAAAGTTCAGTGGAGCGATAAAATGGTTACATTAATTAATGTAGTGTAATAAGTAATAATCTTAAAGGTTTATAGTCAGACAGACAAACAGGTGGGTGTAATGTACGTTTACTTCGACTTAAATTGTGCATTAGTGTGAATACAATAATAGCATATAGAATCGAAGGAACACGCTTAAATATCTTTATTATTCATGCGAAAGTTTGTGAATATGTATGTGTGTTTGTTCACTCTTTCAGGCAAAAACTACCGGTTTATTTCGTAATTTGGCACACATATACATAGTTTAGAAGCCACATTAACGAAACGCACGAAGGCGAGGAAATAACCTAGTTTAGATGTAAATAAAACATTTATCTTTTACCCTTATTACCTAAAAGAGTTAGGGGAGACTGGCGATTTTTTTTAAATTTCCAATAGGCAAATCGCCGGGCGGCGGGAAGTACCTGGATGAGGACAGCCGAAGATCGGGCTCAGTGGCGCGCCATGGGAGAGGCCTATGTCCAGCAGTGGACTAAAACGGGCTGATGATGATGATGAAATCAACATGCAGTCCGCTTTGATTTCGGGCGTCATCACTAAACTTATTGTGACATATCCGTATACTTTAACACTAGCGTAATTTATGAAGCTACCTAGATTTGCAGCTAGACATTGCAACAGTAAGATAGCAGTGTACTGAGAGCGATAATAGTCTAATGGTAGAAACTTGTCCTCTCGATCGGGAGGTGCTAGGTTGAAACCCAGGCACGCACCGCTGATTTTTCTAAAGTTATGTGCGTATTAAAAAATAATTATCTTTGCGTTTCGGTGAAGGAAAACAATTTGAGGAAACCTACACACCCGAGAGTTCTTGAAAAAAAAGTTCTCGGAGGTGTGTGAAGTCCACCAATTCGCTCTTCGCCAGCGTGGTGGACTATGGTCTATAACTCTTCCATACTGAAAGAAGACCCATGCCCAGCAGTGGGACAATAAAGGATTGACGAGAATTGCAACAGTACTAGCCAGTTGACGAGCCCTTTGAACAACCTACATTAGCCCCCAGTTTGCATAGCTGATGCAATTAAGAATTAAACAGTCCAGTGCAAATTGCCAGCCAGGATTAATGTCGTTCGTAACAACAAATTGTTGTTGCACACGCCACAACAACATTATTGATGATAGGACAACACAATTATAATTATGTATAATACATTATAATTGTGAATGTCTTTATTCATATGTGCAATTAGGCGTAAAAATTAAACTAGCCATGCGTCATTGCGTTGCCTAAGGTAATGTTTGTCTTTATTTTATAGTATTTAAATGTATGTATTAATTGTAGCAGTGTGGCACCTTTAGGTAAGAAGGTCGCATGTAAAAGGTATACTTGTATTACTGAATTTTCTGATACGTAGTGGATTGTAGGTTCGATGCTTGGTCAGACAGATAAGAATGATGGATTTCGATTTCTGTTATTGGTCCGATTGTTTGTGTCTGCATTAGTTATTCGCCGACGCACTCTCTAAACAATTTAGGTACTCTCTTTAAACAACGAAGCAATTACGTGAAAGGAGTTTGAAATCGCGTAGTTTAAAATGCAATAAAACTAATACATTAAAAAAATCCAAGTCTCGCAAATCAGTTTTCTACCGAAAAAAGTTGTGAGATCCATGTAATACCAAGTCGATTATTAATTTATTCAGTCCCTGCTTAAAGGAGCTTTCTGTCTTAAGTTGTTACGTAATGTTCTAACCTAACAACATCTTATAGTGACTATATCAATTTTAAAAATCTTTAACGTTTTTAATAAAAAGGTTGACACGGCAATCGCATGAAAACACAATGGATTGATTTTAACAAGTAATACATATATAAATTAGATTGCTTGACTCTCAGGATGAAAGAGTGTTAGGCCATAGTCCACCGCACTCGCCAAGTGCGAATTGGTGGAGAACTAAAATGGTCGCTTCAAATGAAACTGACACCACAACTCCTCTCCTTCCAGCGAAGAACGAAAGAACCGCAAGAACTGCTTTACGATATAAGTATAGCGAGAATACCTTTCCAGTCAAACCATACACGTTGTATTACAAAATTCGTTGGTATTTAGCAGAATAGCACCGCAGTGTAAACAAACCGCTGCAAGCCTACTTAGTAACAGCTGCGGGAACAAAAACTAAACGCCTAGGCGCTAATGGCCAGCGAGGCTTCCCATGATTTACGACGCACACGCCAATTTAGACATTATCACGGCTTTTTATAGCACAGAGACTCTTTACTGGGATTTTAGACTAATATTATAACAGAATATACATTTTAATTTACAACGAGACGTCACGATATGCGGTATTTGTATTTCTTTTTGATGATATTACGACACAGTTGTATGTATCGTGGTCACGGCCAAAACTAACTTTATTTTCATTACAAACCCGATAAATTTCTTATTTTATATAGCATTTACTCTATATAATGGCAAGTGCTATAAACATTTGCAATCATCAAGGATAAGATTATTAAGAGTCCCACCCGTAGTTAACCACAGTTCAGTTCCATATTAGTTCTCAGGTTAGTCCGTAGTCCGTAGTCTCTCTTTTTGTTGACGGGGAGGAAATCTTCAAAAGGTACACCGGAGCCTTGGGAGAGACTACGGGTTATGTGGGATTTTTACCCACTAAAACCTCCTCGGTGGCCTTCCTCAGCGCTTGTAGGGGACCACAGGATCTCCAATGGAACGCGTCGGTGACCCTTAGCGCAGCACCCCTTATGGGCCCGTGCTGTCCCCCTACACCTTCCGGTGTCTACGGCGACATGCAGCTACACATGCCGCCGTCCTTTCTGGGGGGTGGCTGGCTGGGCGTTTCGAGCTCCCTCTCGAGCCGCCCGCGATCTGTGTGTGTATTGTGTGTCTCTCTCTGTGTGTGTAGCACCCCTAGCTAAGATGCTAAAAACTAAATTGAAACGCTTCAATTTCGACCCCATACCACGCCCTTCTAATCAGAACACAGCACCACTTAACACTTCTATTTGCCAGAAATAGTTAAAATACATGTCTCATTGGTTCCTTTCCATGGAACGAAGTTTTGGAGTTTTTCTCTGATACTTTTCTCTTGTTTTTAAATAGTGTGACTGCTCTCTCTCGTCAAGCCGCTTCGGAGGAGTACGGGAACGAATATTGCGACACGAGAATTTTATATATTATTTTATTTTATTTTATTTATTTATTAGGTTCACCAACGTAGAGTACATTTCACCATAATTAAAAATTTAATACAAGTAGGATAAGTCGTTCGTGTACCCACAATTATAGGTGAACACGGCGTACATACTAATTGACGCTCTAAATATTAATAGAAATGAATATTTACTTACCTATAATTTACATTGAATTTAACAATTTATTTTAAAATAATAAAGTTAATTAATATAATTTATATAATAATAGAAAAATAATTAAAATTATTGGTACTTTAGCGTTAAAAAATTAATAATAAATAATAATAATTTATATAGTATCATTATTTTTTAGGATATCTGATAATTTTATTTTAAACGTACGCAAAGAATCTCCAAAAATGTCCAAAGTTTGGTTAGAGGCCAAAAGATTGTTGTAATGTCTTGTCATTCTATTAATTGGTGCATTTAATCCAAGATTAGATTTGGTGGGATAGGGAACAAACAATTTGTACTTTCCCTACTTGGGAGTTCTAGAAGGCATAGATGTCTTTATTATATTAATACGTGAAGCAAAAAGTGTGAAGCATTTTTAAGTAATATGGCTCGGGCGGATTAGTATGATATTTTGCACGGTTATAGTGAACGTAGAGGAGTGCGGAATGGTTAATATTTTTTTCTAATAATGCAAATATCATACATAAAATCAACTAAAAACACATAACACACACTACCGTGCATTTGCCACAAACACATACATAATAAACGAAATAGAACATTCAATGTCTTACTATGAAAACACATAACGTCAAAAATGTCATGTTATTACATTTTATTTCAATTTGAGAAATATTCGTACTACTTTGGACAATATGAAGTTTAGTTTTTTGATACGGTCGAATTTCGACCGATGCAACCGGTGACTAGTATAATATAATAAGATCCTCATAAATCATCGCATGTACCAGAAACTTACTTTTACTGAGGCGAGCAAGAAAGTAAAACTAAGGCATTTTAATAGGAATTTAAAATTTACTAGAATGTTTAGTAAATGCGCTGGGGCGAGGCAAAAAGACATACCACCGTAATAGCCAGAGGTGTTAATCGCAGAGGTACTATGTCCCAAGACTTCATTTCAACATGTTAAGGTAAGAGGCCCTATTATCGGCTATTACAAATATCTCAAATAACTCGACGTTTGAATAAAATGTACTCGCTGGAATTACGGGTAATGAGAGATTCGTTGGGTGCCAGTTTTGAATAGTGATGTGTGATATGGGATGTCGAAAAATTGTGATGTAGACCAGATTTTTTTTACTATGCAACATGCAAACTTTTTATTTAGATCAATGTACAAATGAAATATATAGCTCAATTTAGCAATTAATCATAATTCTTTAAGAAGAAAAAAAAAGTTCTCGGAGGTGTGTGAAGCCAACTAATTCGCACTTAACCAGCGCGGTGGACTATGGCCTAAAAAACTCTCTCATTCCGAGAGACGACCCGTGCCCAGCTGTGGGAGAATAATGGATTGACGACACTTTCCGGAACATATTTTCTAAAATATATCTAGGCAGAGAATTTGCCCGGTATTACGAGTACCACGACGACTACTAGACATATCGTATTAAGTAATATATTACGATAAAACACGTTTTTAACAAAGAAACCGTCAAGCGTCGTATGCAAAGCAAATGAATCGCCAATCGCCATCTCTAATAGCCGAATAAGCAATAAACGTTTATATTCCAGGCGATTCAATGCAAATAGCTTCAATATACTATACATATATAATGTTACATGGGAGTACTGGACAACGGGTATTATATCTAAAGATAATGTTATATTTAAAGGCAATGTTAACTGCTATGATAAAGGAAAAGAAAGGAATGAAATACAAATATATTATTAAAAAAAATCTACACTCATAGCCTTACACTAGGAGTTTCTCATGTGTGGGTACCATGGAGATACACAAATACACACAAACACCCAGACCCGTAACAAGGATCTAAATTCAACATTCAGATGCTTGTCTTGCTGGGAACCGAACCCAGAAATTATAATATTATATAGAAGTTGCTAATGTCCGCCAATTCGCACTTGGCCAGCGCGGTGGACTATGGCCTAAACTCTCTCATTCTGAGAGAAGATCCGTGCCCAGCAGTGGGACAATAATGGGTTGACGAGACTGGCCACTAGTGCCTATACGTAAACTACCTCAAATATGGTTGAAATTTAGAGGATACAGGAGAAGCGACGCTACCCGCTAAGTATGAACATCAAAAATGTCTCTTCTTCACGCCTTTTTAAAGGTTCTCTGTGATTCGACGTCGGAAGCAGCATTGTCAAATATTTCTGTTTTTTTATCTGACTGAAGTAGCAAACGAGCATGCAGTCCACCTGATGATAAGTGGTCACTGCCGCCCATGGATATCTGTAACCAACTTCATATAGAACATGGGTTCTATCTGAAGTCAATCACAGATGCGTTGCTATTGCCGGACTATAGGACTAGGATGGTCGCTTCATATAAAAAACGTGCCGGTAACCACATCCATCTATCGAAACGCAAGAAATGCTTCACGCTAGAAATAGGTGTGGCGGTGGTACCTCCCCGGTCGAACTACACTGGTTCTACCACTTGGTAAACTAAACACACATAGATAGCCTCAGACCAAAAAACTAAGACTACATGTAATGGCACAGAGAAGCAAAACTAAAACTTGTATTAAAAATTTTAAGCTGATTTGGGTATGACCGAACTTTTTGAATTAAAATTAAAAATTGCAAATTGTAAACTTTTGTGAGGTGTGATTTACATCCATGCTAATATTATAAATGCGAAAGTGTGTTTGTTTGTTCCTCTTTCACACCACATAACTGTTATATGATCTGGTTTATATGCTGGGAGATAGGAGGGCGGAGAGTGACGTTGGTTACTTTTTGCCGCGCTCTCTCATTCCCATGAGAATATCGATGTTTTATTAGTTGATAGATATTTAGTAGTTCCAGACGTTGTTACTAGATGGCGTTAGTAAAATTCATTTGCGAGTACTGAATCACGCTATCAAATGCTAATGTTCATTCCCTTTGACCGAGCGGGCGAAGTCGCGGGTAAGAGCTAGTTTACTAATAGTAGATATCAGCTTAGTAGTCTTAGACGCCTACTAGGAGTTTTATTTGCTTGGACGGAAGACACCACAAGAACGCAAATTTTACAGGAGAACCAGTTAAAAAATAAACAACAATTTTTATCTTTATTTTTTTAATGAATAAAGTTAAAGTATTTGAAATATTTTAGAAGGCTACATTGTATTTAAGGCATATTTTCAATTCCAGGCTTACTAAGATAAAACTGCATATCTTAAATAAAATTAACTAATTTGAAGTGTCCAATTATCCATACAAAGCAGCGTGTGTGCAATTCATGAAAGTGCCTATTAAACAAATGCACAACCTTTTGATATGCTTTAATATTATGTTCTACAGGCGATATCTACCTTTTTTAGTCTGACTAAAAATACAATAAATTAATCGTAACAGGAGATGAAATAAACCGATAATTAAGATTAATTATAAAATAATAATTACAATTACCAATTAACAAGTTAAAGTTAACCTATGGTTCAAGGTGCGAAGTAACGTTATGCAAGTTTATTACAATATTAACGGAATTAATTAACAGGAATTACTTATTTTTGAACAGGCAATTATTTCAGTTAATTACTATAATCCTTAACACTGAATATTGCTTGCTTATAGAGTAGCGATAGATCTAGAGATTTCAAGGAATTATCATAACGACGTAGAATTTAATTACTTAAGTAATACTTAATTGTCCATTTAACAATAAAAAATACTAGTTTTTTATCAATTGAAGTAGCAAAAGAACATACAGTGTACGTGATGGTAAGCGATTATTGCCCATAGACATTTTCATAAGCAACATAAATAATAAAGGTTTTATAATAAAACTAGTCGACCAATTCGTACTTGGCCAGCGCGGTGGTCAATGACCTAAACTCTCTCATTCTAAGAGAAGACCCGTGCCCAGCAGTGGGCCAATAATGGATTGATGAGAGAGATGAGAGAATAAAACTAGCTGTACCCTGCGCGCGTTGCTACGTCATCACAAAAATACACCAGAAACTTCGCGAGCTCACGAGTAACAACTTTGCTAAAGATCATCACATGATCAAATATTAGTTTACGATTCTATAGAGGACATACAGACATTCATTCATTTTTATAAAGAAGACTAGCTGTCCCGACAAACGTTGTTTTGCCATATAAAAAATAAAAAAAATGTTAAGGGTGGACAACCCTTAAAGGGTATGAAAAATAGATGTTTGACGATCCGCGTGGCGCAGCGGTTACCGTACCGGACTGACGCGCAATGGGCCCTGGGTTCGATTCCCGGCCAGACAGGTATCTGAATGATGAGTTTAGATTCTTGTTCTGGGTCTGGGTGTTTGTGTATTCGTCTTTGTGTGTGTCCATGGCACCCACGACACAGGAGAAAATCCTACTGTGAAGCTATGAGTGTAGAAAGCGTTAGTATGTTGGCCGATTCTCAGACCTACTGAATAAGCATATAAAATTTGGCAAAAATCGGTCAAGCCGTTTCGGAGGAGTTTGGCAACAAAAATTGTGAAAAAAAATTAGATGTTATTCTTGCATTTCGATATAATGATGTAATTGCTCAATTTCATATGAGACGACGATCTACGTATTTTGGAAGGACATAACAACGCATCGGTGATTAACTTCAGATAGAAATGATAGAATCCCTATTCTACCTCACTTACTTGTCGTCAACCCATTATTGTCCCACTGCTGGGCACGGATCTTCTCTCAGTATGAGAGAGTTGAGGCCATAGTCCACCGCGCTGGCCAAGTGCGAATTGGTGAACATACCTCCGAGAACTTTGTTTTTTTTTAAGAACTCTCGGGTGTGTAGGTTTCCTCACGATGTTTTCCTTCATCGAAAAGCAGTGATAATTAATTTATAATACGCACATGAATCATTCTACCTCACTTACCATCCGATGAAGTGTATGATCTCTTGCTACTTCTATCTTATAAACAAAATATGCCACATGACTGTCATTTCAATTATTTTAACAGCTTATTCAACGAAAATGACTTAATCTAAATAATAAATTATTTTGCAATAACCATCGTCAGTTAATATTTGGGCTTTTCAGTCCTATCGCAAATGTTTAATAATGTGTGAACGAAAGCATATTAATAGGTATAGATACAAACTATCGTTTAAAATCCATCCTTTATTTAATTAACTTAAATTAATTTGCTTAGTAACAACAATTTTACAATCAACGCCTAAACCCTCTTAGGCCTCTTACGCACTAGCGGTTAACCGCGGGGGCGGCAACCGCTCCAAAATTTCAACCCGCGGTTGGAAATTTTGGGGCGGTTTCATATTAAACTGGAAAAGCGGCTAGCCGCGCGCTAACCGCTAGTGCGTTAGAGGCCTAATCCGGTTTAGCAAAGTGTTAAATTATTTATCAAAACTTGTGCAAACTTTTGCTCTATCCAATTTAGCAGTGTGTTAATTTTCGGTCTAGCTACTCTATTCTTCGGTGTCGTGGTGTCCATCACTTACCTTCACTTTGCCCTTCGACCCTGCCTCCTCATCCCCATTCTGTTAGAGAAATAAGCCAATCGTTAGAAATTAGTAAAAATAGTTAGTGAAAATGGTAACAATTATCTAAATAACGTTTATATTTAATTTTAGGCCCTTATTCATATGTGTCTTTCAAACCCGCGATAATTCCGGCGATCCGGCGACTCCTCTGGTGTTGCAAATGCCCAAAGACGACAGTAACTATATTCCATACTGCCTTATCTTTAGGTATAGGTAGATAAAATACAACAGAACTCATTTCATTTGGCTGTTATAAAGAAAAATAAGTGTGACGGAAGTGCCTCCGCAGTCTAACCGCAAAGGTTTAAACGGATTACACTCAAAAGATAAGAAAATAAATCTCAAATCATTAACATTTGATCAATACCATCAAACTTTTTAAATATAGCTTTCAATTTTTTTTTTCAAAATTATAATTATACCCTCATTTATATTAACTTGTTACCATTTTCACTGTATAAGCCACAATACATATAATACATTATTTATATTTAATTAATTATAGGGTTCCCTGGTTTGTCTGCGGAACCCCATACCTAGCAAAAAGCTGTGTTACTTTGCAATCCATCCAATAAAATATATTAGTTATTATATATTAGTTGAAGGCATTTATTTATTTACAATTCAATTGGCGCACTAGAATAATAAGTAGGCATTTTATTAATATTCATATAAATATCAATTATTAATTAGTAGTAACGAACTAAATATGATACAGTTTTAAAACGTATCAATTTTAATAGACGTATTAAGTACTATATTAAATTAGAAATTTAAAAAGTAATTTACTCTTTTTTATAACTTGATTCAAAAAACATTTTTCCAGCTACGGCAATTTTGTATATTTGAGGATCTTACTCATACGCGAAAAAAAACATACGGCACTCGGGGACTGCCGCGGTAAAACTATTACATAGCATTTTTTATCAACTTATACAATTATAATTATTTATTTACTTATGCAGTATTGTTATTTCCTTGATATTAATTCAAGTTTTTTTCTTTGACACTACATACTTTCTCACAAACAGCTGCTTACATATTCGTCCGATTTCCGAGCAGCTCGTCTCGAGCCGTGCGAGATTCATACTGTCGTATCATATACACACACGTTAAAGGAACGCTCGGCCGCGCTACATGGCGGAGCGGGTGTTAGGTTTTTTTGTAACGGAATTTCTTGATTCGGTCGCCGCACTCAAAGCCCGCGGTAAAAGCTATGCAATAGCTTAAAAGCGAGAAGATGCGATATATGAAATCTTAGTTGAATCAAGTTATATTTTTTTCAAAGAGAAGAAACAAATAACGCACTCCACTTGATATTAACTATAATTTATAGTCAACGACAATGTTGTCGCTGTTTATAGTGGTTCTACCTAAGCCAATCACCAATGTGGTAATGAGTAGAGAGGCGTTGCAAATGGTTTAAGTAATTAATAAATACACTAGTTTTGGCAGAATAAATTTAGCAAACCACTTTCGTACCTTACTTTACCCTCATCTCACCAACTCTATTAGCAAAATATATTTTTTATTTCGTTTCATCTCTCCTCTCTGCTTTTTACCTTTTGTTGACACCGAGCCTGATCGCTAAGAAAAAAAAAGTTTTCAAAAAGTCATTCTTCAAAGCCGGAGATAACTTGACTCTTCTGGTATTGCAAATATCCTTAGATGGCTTACCACATATTTTTGAAAAAGTAAAAGGTCGTGATGTTATCAGTCTATTAGCAGTCGTTAACGGTAATCGAAACCTTCGGGCGGTTCCAACTTGACAACTTACCCCTTATCTCGGATCTATACGTCAGCAAGCTTCTCGGGAACTTTTGAACCATATATGGGTAACAGGACATAAATATCAAATTTAATACATAAATTATAGAATATGTGTTAAAAGATAACATGCTTACGACAGCATGGTATTTTTTCGATCCTGGTATTATCTATTGATAACAATCATTAAACATTTGTCGGGTTGGTCTTGAATGGCACTCCCTCTCTTTCCGTGGAGGTGTAGGAGACGTAAGAGACAGCTAAGGGATAAAGACTGGAAGAATACCTGCTTCTTCTTGTGTAACATCATAATCCACTGCGGTCATCAAGATGCATGTCGGTGACTATTGGCACAGACCCCCATAAAGGAAGAATTTATATCTAGCAGTGGACCTCTATAATCTGGCAGTTGGATATGTTTATCCATTCAAGGCCACTAAACACCAACTAGCATTGAATCGTGGAGTATCCAATACCCCAGCTAAGCATAGACTAATGCCCAGCAGTGGAATATGAAGTTTTCGGCTTATAATATGTAAGCGTGATTACACTGACATTGATGGGAAAAGACTCAAACGCAACAGTAGAGTATAAATATTTTAATTATATAATTAAGATTAATTAAATTTTCACAAGAATAGGATGAATATATGATTGGCATTATTTTTTATTAATTTTATTCAATCCAGTTGCATGTGGTGGTCACAGAGAAACTATAATTAAATATTTAATATAGTAAATATCGGCGAAAATACCGCATATCTTGAATATCCAAATTAAGCGATTAAGCATACTCTTAGATTTATTTTACATAGAGAAGCACTGTTATATACTTCAATCAATCGAACGTAACATAGTATTAATAACAAAGGAATTTAGTTCATGCCAACAAAGTTGCCAAAGGTACTTTCGGTACCAACTTCTCCCAAGCTCATCTATCGTCGCAACAATACAAACTTATAGGCAATGTGCACAATAAACTCACGATTACTATCTGAATGATTCAACCTCGGTACTAGAACTGAATTAGGTAAATCCGTCGAATTTTCAATATTGGACGCGGCAGTTATTTATTAACCATTGAGAAGTCTATCAAACGACAGAACTTACTTAGTTGGTTAGTACAGTCCGTTGCATAAGCTGATGAATGTTAAGTAACTTCAAACTTTGTTATTTTTTGGATTTGGTATCTTAAAGATTTAAAAAAAAATGAAATAAATTTGGATCAATATTTAAAATATGATATTTTGCCCGTAAAATTACTATACTTTGAACATCCACTATATCCATGTTTTTTCCAGAGTACTGTTTGTCATAATTGATTAAAATCTATAGATAATGTATCGCCATAATAAGGAAAACACAGTCCAGGACTTGGTACCTACTTGCCTGGAACATTGACATTTCATTTTTATAATAATGATAAAACTCATGCGGGACTTGAATAAGCTTTAATGTCAGAAAATAATGATTCCAAGCGTCTAACGCTTAGAATCATAACACATGTTACTTTTCTCGGGTAAAATTATTCAGTGATTTTATTTTCTACAATTCCCTTTGATCTAATGTACTTAATCATCAATCACATCAGATCAGTTACTGCCACCGATTAAACTAAGAGTTAAATGTTAACCCGACCATTTATTCGACGCCGACTGTAGTTTCGAATCAGTCCACGCCTATACTCGTATTTTATTAATTTCACATCGAAAATTCATTGGCTTTCGGATTAATTCATCCCGAACACGACACAATAAAATATACTGAGAGCTTTATGTGTTGACTTAATTTTTGTTGGTCGTAAAGTTATCGTGCCGCGATTAATGCGATGGCTAATTGGTTTTGTATTTAGGAATTAAATGCACATGTGGTTTACGATGACCATTTCGATTGTATACGAGAGGTATAATTGAATCTTTTGATTCATATGGCGGTATTTAAATAAAAAATAAATACAAATAAAAGAAAGTAAAGTAAAAAGTATAAAGTTAAAATTTAAATTATTTTAAAGTCCCTTTTAAATTATCATAAATACCTATATTTAGTTTTATTTTGTTTTATGTTTATCTTTTTTGTTCTTAGATTTAGTTAGATATTACACTTCGAACACATTAGGTGAGTTGTATATACCTGTAATGGCGATTCACACTGAACCAAACGAATTGTATTTTTTTGTAACAATGTATAGTGATGAGTCAATGGTATATCTAAATAAATAAATAAAGTAATAATAAAAGTATAAATTGGTATCGATTCCTAATATATTATGTCCATTCCATCTCTGCCAATGAATATCGTAAGTGGAGACAAAAATATCAAATCTAGAAGACTGGCCTAGATTATAGTATTTTACAAGGTTCATCATTTATTGCTGTCACAAAGTAAATGCGGTAATTACTGTAAACCCGCTATTGTAGAAATGCAAAAACAAAGGCTAGACTAATGTCTAGCAGTTAAATAATAAGAGGTTAAAATGAAAATTCTTCCTAGTACTACGCTTAATCTACGAAAAGTAATATTAAACGACAAAAGAAGGAATAATATGGAAAATTCTATATAAGAATCTCGGTGATACTACTTTTCCCACCGTTATGATTGAAGTAAAGAAATCGACTAAGCCAACTGTTGAAAAGGTTATTCATAGATTATTATTTATAGGAATTATCGAAAGAAGGGTACCTTAACTTATTATTGAAGAATATAATAGAATTAGAATTGATACAAACGATTGAAGAAGAAAACATAACAATATGGGTTAACTTGTTAATATAAATTCGTAAAAAGATAAAATTTTGTAAAAACGTAAATTACAGTAGTGCTTTGCCAAATTCTTTCTGACAACGCACTATTGTATATTATGACAAACTTAACAAAAACTGTCATAACATCGCATCCACATAGCATTCATCATAAATCTAGGGCTTAAATTAAAAACGACCAGACGTACAGACGTGTCAAAATAGCGACACGAACATGTGCGAACCGGTCCTGTGACCCAGATGCGGTAATCGGGGACCTTGGGCGCGCCGTCATTAGCGTTTACTGTGACAGTTTACATCAGGACCTAGTGTCATAGGTACTTTAGGTACGTGAGTAAATGACCATCATATGATAAATTAAGGGTTCTTGAATAGAGCCCGACAGAGCACCGAGCGCAGAGGATAGAGGATTCCGGCAACGTTCAGTTGGAGATCCTAAAGTTATTAACGTGGCGCTGAAGAAGAAAATGCATATCTCAGTGTCTTTCACAGTAAATCTTCGTCATAAAAAAACATTCGTCAGAAAAAACGGTTCATTACACACTTACCATTAAGAAAATGCAAGCAAGTGCAATTTCAATTTAATAGAAACCGACAAAAATTATAATTGCCATCTTAAGTCTAAAATTTGAATCGCACACTTTTACCCCATGTCCGATATTACCCCAACTCACCCTAAATAAAAGAGACTTAAAGTTAAGCACGAGAAATCATATAATCCACAAATATATAGTTGGTTAGATTTTCAATCACTTAAGGTAATTATTATATAGATTTTCGATTTTTTTAAACATTGGCACACACATGCTATAACCAACCTTTATGCAGTCTCTCATAAACTGACCTGTAATAAAAAAACAATCAATATTATCAAATAATCAATACGATCAAACTCACTTTTTTTAAGAAAGAAAAGTAAAGTTGTCTAAACGCTAAAAAGCTATTTTATTCAATACCCATCATAATAGTAAACAATTAATTTAAATATCGAATAAAACATTTTTTTTTAGTTTTTATATAGGTATATGTAAACTTGGATTCAGTATAATTGTTAACTGCAGACCCCTATCTTCAAATTTGATTGCAACACACATGTATTGCAAGAATCATAAAAGCGTATCATTGCATATTAAAGAATGTTTAGCTTATAAAACTTAATAAATTGGCCCAATTGTTTAGAAAAATACGTGCAAGGCCGGACGTGCTAGATCTGAGACGTGCTTCAGATATCTAGATATTGTTTTTATTTTGTAATTATTAAAGGCTAGTTTAATTTAGGTTAATTGTTTCATTAATTTATTTGATCGTCGTAGTAATTTTACTGGAATTCAATTTAATTAAATAATTTGAATTAAAAGAAAACAAGGTAAGCGTCATCTTACGATATTTAAACGCATTCCACAGAAAATTAATGACTCTTTTTACGTCGGCTAGTTCAATACTAACTTTAACTATTTACTAAGAATAATTCAAAAGTGAAGGAATTCTTCAAACTATTGTAAAAGTTTATGTTATATATTATATATTAGGTTATATATTAGGTTGTTTTTTTCCATAATGAGGTAAAAACTGTTTGAGGTGATAAACCATGAATCGTACGAAATCCAAGTGGTCTCGCAAGTTTTAAAACGATCATACATCTCGTCACCATCCTTTAACTTCATAATTTGTGTCAAGAAAATTATCGCATCCGTGTTTTGGAACTAATATAACATATGGCTCAAAAGGAGACTATTAACAAGATATCGTGGGACCCAAAAAATTCCTTCAACGACTTTAAAAGTGCCTGGAAGAAATCGATGATTTAGTGATAAGATCCCTAATTGTAAGTAACTTGACATTTCGTGCTTAATTTTTGAGATCTATCGTTTAGGGCACGTTAAAGAAGTATTTGTCTGTACAAAAGAATTTATTTCACAATAGGCTATTTGACAATGCGAAAAATTAAGTGTCAATTACTGTTATCAGTATATATTATGAGTTTAAGAATGGTTATTTATTAACATAAGTTGAAAATAATAATTAAATTTATTTAAAAATCCTTAAATAAAAATGCATTTTTGCAAACGTTTGTCACGTGACACAAAATGCTCCTGATTGGGCGAGTTTATGATGACGTCACTTGCTTGTAAACTTCGTTTGCCTACTTGCGCCCACTTGTGTTATTTGGCTTTCGATACTGTTTTAATAAGACTTTCCTATAATATCCATTGTTTTTGTATGATTGTTTACAATATTTTACAAATTCTGTCAAGTACTCTTACGATGGACAACGATTTCGTAAAAGCAGACAGTAGAAACCTGCCCCAAGTCGACGCTATCATGGTCGGATTATTTTTCAAAAATAATTCTTAAACAAGTCTTATTGAAATCATAAGACTGTAGCTACATTTTTAACTAATATTAGGAAAAACAGCGGAAATATTCGATGTGAGTTGCACGAGAACAGAATGTTAAAAACATTAGAGGTATTATTTATAACCCCAAATCAATAACAAAATATTTACATTCTGAATGTAATTAATTATTTAAAACTTTAGATATTATGTTTCGCATCAACCCATTATTGGCCCACTGCTGGGCACGGGTCTTCTCCCAGGATGAGAGAGTTTAGGCCATAGTCCACCGCGCTGGCCAAGTGCGAATTGGTGGACTTCACACACCTCCGAGAACTTTTTTTTTTTTTTTAAGAACTCTCGGGTGTGTAGGTTTCCTCACGATGTTTTCCTTCACCGAAAAGCAGTGATAATTAATTTCTAATACGCACATAAATCATTGGTGCGTGCCTGGGTTTGAACCTCGGACCTCCCGATCGAGAGGGCAAGTTTCAACCATTAGGCTATCACTGCTCTATTATGTTTACTTACATCGAAATGGTCTTCACAGAAAAAAATATTTGTACTATTTGCTATGTCACTATAATCCCTCCGAGAAAGCATGCATTCACTTTCGGCGCACTTCGACGTTCTTTGGGACATTCACAAATAGTTTCTGCGGAGTTTTTATTATCGTATTTACACATTTTGGCACTGCACACCATTTGTAACTCATTTTTTCACATAAAATTTAGACCCAATCGCACTTTCGTTTTTTGTTTACAACAAATGTATGTGGATGATATGAGCCACAGATGACAATACAGGCAAGTGACGTCACCAACCCGCCATATTGTCAAAGTAGCGTTTTTGCGCGCTATTTAAATATTGAATTTTTAATTTTATATTTTTCAGCAAATATGTACCAAAATAAAAAAAAAACAACTTTTACTGGGTTCCTTAACCTCTGCTAGATAATATAAAATGGATTTTAAAAACCTGTCAAATAGCCCATTGTTCTTTTAGGTATACGAAACTGTCCTACGGCCTTCAAAATCAGAAGACTACTCAGATGAAAGGCTACACCCAGTCTTAATCGTAGCTATAAAGGTAGCACTAGGGTTTGGTATTTGAGAAATCCAGAAACTGCACGAATTCGAAGATCAGACCCGTGTCATCTATCTATCCAGACTTCTTCCGTCAAGCTTTTAGTCTCACATCACAATAATACGTAAAACTAAACTAACCTGCCGCACTTTACCAAAACATCATTCATAACCAGTCAAATACCACTTTGCATAAGTAGAGTTTAATACGATCTTAATCAATAAGATTAATTGTCTACATTTGTTTACTAGATGCAGATACAACTGGTCTGAACTGAATTCGAATCTAACGCCATAACAGGTCAGATCATTAATATTTATAATGGACACCAGCCGCGATTAATATTATAATAGTTGGTGACAAAATAAATCGCTACTGTTCAATTAATATGATTGTATCGAAGGGGAATGAATAGTGCAGAAGAACGTTACATGGTTAATAACATTAACATTAAAGTAAATTAATGAATACAAGACAGATAACTTTATTCAGTAAAAGAGTTATCCCATAAATAATAACTAATAAAGTGAAGTATAATTGTATGACACACACACCCAAGAGTACTTTAAAAAAAAACGTTCTCGGAGGTGTGTGAAGTCCACCAATTCGCTCTTGGCCCGCGCGGCGGACTATGGCCTAAAACTCTTTCATTCTGGGAGAAGACCCGTGACCAGCAGTGTAGACGATAATAGGTTTTATTTTTTCGATTTATTTGGGTTAACAAACAGTATACAACAAACATTACATTTTAATAACAATTACAAACACTGTACTATGTTGTTAACCAACACCGTTAACCACCGATTACTATAAAAATAAACAACAAAAAATATATACTGAAAGTGGAGAATACAACGTAAGTAGACTTTAATTGTTCTTACAAACTACTCTACAGGCACAGTCAGTAAACTTGTTTCTTAAATAAGCCAGGACTAGTATTAATCATATCCAACTTTTTAAAATTTACATTATGGTTACGCATCATATTGTTACGGTTGACGAGCTAATTGTATGTTTTTCTTTTTGAGGAGGAAACCTCCAAAAGGTACCCGACGCCGTGGGGCGACGCCGGGTTATGTGGTATTTTAGTTCACTAAAACCCCCCGGTACGGTGGCGGTCCTCGGTGTTACGAAGAGTTCCCTGATGTTCAAAGAAATGCAACCGAAGTCATCTGAACGAGAATTGTATGACTAAAGGATTGACCGAATACACACACGAAACATGCATGATACATAAAAGATTCATGGTAATCCAAAACGATTATTATAATTTTAATATAATTGTAACGCCTCTGTTTACCCGACTGCATCGTAAGGAGGGTAATGTTTTCCGAATGACGGATTTTAATATATGACATGTTGCTGGATTCTTTAATTTTCGGAGTAACATCGGCTATAAATTTTTAAGAAAAACACAGACAACATTATTAAAAGTATGTGCGTCGCCGCGTAAATATTTTTCATCATCGTCGTAAAAGGTTGAAATATGTATTAAATTGAAATAACAGAATATTAAATATTCAATGTTATAATAGTATGGATATAAAAATATCAATAAAAAAATCAATAAATACTTTCAAGCTGTATTTTTTTATAATTCATCTAATTATATCGTACAACCAAATGATTAAAATTCACAGCCCCTACTGTTCTTTAAACTTTTACGAAGCGAATTTCAAATATAACGTTATTATTTTCTAGACATCAAATTATGACAATGGACTGGATGACAGCGTTTTCAAAACGACAATTACACACGGAGCCTTTTCAAAATAAATTAACCGTTAAATTTATGACGGCCATAGACAACTTAATCTATAGACAGGTTACAAGGACAGGTGTAATCTTACAATGGATTCCTAACACCTGGTACTGAGTATTGAATATACATGAATTCAGTCTATAATTTTAGACGGTAGTTTAAATTCAATTTCTTAATTGGCGTATCATTATTAGTATGTGCATGGTTTGAGATAGCATCGGGAGATTGTGTCATAATAGAATAACTTGTTCCAATAAGATTGCGCTTCATAATGCGGATATTTCTATTATCTATTTATATTCTAGTGCAAATTAACACGCAGTCTATCTGATAGCAAGTGACCAGTGCTACCCATTGAAGTCAGCGGTCAACCTGTGATCGTCCCTGTAGTTCCGGGATTAGAATAGGGCTACGGTATCTCCTGCCTGTCGTAAGAGGCGACTAAAAGGGGCTTCCGGGGTTGCAGACGGCTAGAGTGGGAGCCCGAGCCGTTCTGTCAGGCGACCCGCGAAGGAAGGCGGTATGTCGTCGCATACCGTCGTAAAGACCAAACGGAGCGGTGGGCCCAGCTGCCCGTCTGCGAGGAGCCCGATGGGGCAACGCGCTTAGAGTATTCCAGTTGCGTTCCTTTGAAGATCCCGGAGTCCTCTTTATAGCGCCGAGGACGGCCACTTTTAGTGCGGTAAAAATCCCACATAACCCTGCGTCGCTCTCACGGCGTCGGGTACCTTATGAATGCACTCGCACACCGTCTCCAAAAACCGACACCCTGAAGTTAGCTATAGTTAACAAATTAGTTATTTCTACTGTTAGTAACGTTTATTCGACAAACGTAGAATAAGGCGAAAGTATTTTTTTAAAAAGATACTTATCTTATTACGCCAAAGAAGTATAACTTACAACGCGTGTACATAAGTACACACGTACTTTCTTTTTTAGTAATATAGAAGTAGCAAACGAGCTTACAGTCCACTTAAGTGGTCACTGTCACCCATGAAAACCTATAGGTTGGCCACAGATGCATAGCCACCCATGAGGACTAAGTCGGTACACCTCGTTTAAGTGGTATGGTAAGTCTCGCTCACCATACCACTCAAACTTTACTTATAGTATCAGGAATAATGAATTTAATGGTGGTGTCCTTGAAGTAGAACCACAAAGAGTTATATATGTGTGAATGAGAAATATGTACAAAAAAAATTAAACAAAAAATACAACCGACTTCCAAACAACAAAATAGTAAAAAGTAGGCTCTCACATAGGACACATGGTTTCGTCATGATCGAGCGAAATATGGTGAGCACCGACTTCGGGACTAACCTTCTCCTTTTTGAAGTCGGTTAAAAAGCCACAAGTTCGATTTAATTTTTAATTGAAACTAGTCATATTTCTGTTATTTTATGTTTTCACTCATTAATTAATTCATATAGGTAAGGTGTTTCGATTAAGTCTTTAGAAGTAACGACACATTTAATATGGCTCATAATCCAAGTCATAATATCGTAAGTCCTTAGACTTAATTGTTGTATGTGTGGCAATTTATTTTTTTGACTCAACACGGGATACCTACGGGATATCCAATCATATGGTTCATTAAAAACTATTAATATTTCCAAGCAAAAAATAGTCGCTTGTAAAAACCAACTGTTAGAACCAGTGTAGTTCGACCGGGGAAGTACCACTGCCACACCTATTTCTAGCTTGAAGCATTTCTTGCATTTCGATAGAAGAGTGTGGTAGCCGCCATACTTTTACATGAAGCGACCATCTCAGTCCTCGAAAGTAGCAACGTATCTGTGATTGACTTCAGATAGAACCCATGTTCTGTATGAAGTTGATTACAGATGTCCATGAGCGGCAGTGACCACTTACCATCAGGTGGACTGAATGCTCGTTTGCTATTTCAGTCAGATAAAAAAAGTGGTTACTAAAATATAACCATCAACTTAATCTCACATAATATGACCGAAAAGATTCGAATAACTGAAATATATCAATATTGTACTCCTAGTGGACTAAGTTGGAACGCTGGAACGTTGTAAATGCTAATACACGGCACGATCCAAGTGAAACATAAGGCGTGCCATCAAATAAAAAACAACTGGAAAAGGTATTTTGCTAGCTTTTCCACATTTTCGCTTAATATGTCCAAAAATCTTCGATCAAAGACAGTAGTTTGAGGCTTTTTAAGCATAAAGTCAGTCACAACAACCATCAAACTATACTGCATAATGCAACAAAGTTACCATCGAGCTACGAACCAAACCGACACCGCGAAGAGTATCCAAGCCAAATGACATAAGACGGGGTCGCATTACGGTAGACTTTCATCGCGTTCTTGGAAATAAAATTTCGCGGGTAATTATCGCTTCTGCTGTTCATATTATTGGACAAGAGCGCGTCAACGCCATAATTCACGGGTAATAACACGCCGCTCCGTCCGCATCTGTCTTGTGGGATGCGCCGAGATGTGGCTGCGTTTGGTGTTAGTTGTAAGCGGATAGCGATATAACAAGATAAACGAAAAAATATGCTTGAAATGCAAAATGTGTGTAGTACGAAAATGTTTAATATAATTGAGTTTATTGACTTAGAACATTAATCGATGGTATGAATAATATATTACATATGAATATTTGTACTTTCAACAATATTGTACATTCAATGACTTGACCGTAACCAAGGTACAATATCCATAATTTTAATGCCTAATACGGAAAGTTTTACTACACTTTTATTTTTTAAGAGACCATTTGGTTACTTTGGCTATAGTTTATGTATGTGTGTACTTAACCTAATAAAGAGCATATTCAATAACAGATATAATATCGTGATTCTTTTTCTAATATAAGCAATATATAATTTGTGGTTGGATAACGCGATTTGAGATACTTAACACATATAAGATGGAATTTTTACCCGTGACATATTAATATAGAAGTATGTTGACCGAATTTCTGAATAGAATATAGCACCTATCCCAAGTAACGTCAGCAACAATTAAACGTTTGACAAAAACGCTATATCTTGCCAGTTGGGCCACACCGTACGTCGCAACCCTTCATTAAGGTGCGGGTTTCGGATAATTACGTACTGATAAACCAAGCAAATTGTCCGCGAATTACCGCCGTGTGATGAATATCATTCCGTGTCCCAGAAACGCTGACATCAGTGACACTTCAATCTTTTGCGGAAAGATCTAGGGACGTAAGTCGGTCACTCGGCTTTTCATTATAGACTGAGGGTGTTTATTCTTTGAGGCCGTTGTTCTGTAGCACGTTTTCTTGGTCAATGAGACTATTTGCAAAGTGTGCGGACTTAAGTCTGTCAGTCAGTTTTTCATTAAAGACTCGTTGGTCTTTAATGGAAAACCGAACAAGTATTTTAAGACCGTTGTCTTTAAGGATTCTTTCTGGGCCTGGTACCTCCATTTTTTGTGCAAAATTTATTTATAATGGAAATCGACTGACAACAGTCGATTTTCATTATGGTCCAGCCTTAAATTCAATTTTCACTATGGACAACCTTAAAGAAGAGATATTTAAGGATTTATTGCTAGATTCATTAGTAACAACTAGTGATATAACAAATATCATTATTTGAACATTCGCGAATGCGAATGTTGTTTTTGACGTGACGTCTTATAATTCGTTGGAGCCAGCTGCACGCACCAAAAAACATGACTCATGCGGCGTTACCTCGCTCTGAGGCGTTCCATTTAAGGTTTGAAGTGCAGGCGAGAGCGCGGAACGAGCGACAGAGGCACAATCGGCCTTCGCATTCGACAGCGTTCGACATCTGTCTCTCTCCTACTTGTGTAAGCGATGCGTTCGCGTGGACAGTGGACATTCCATCAGTATTTTCTTATTAACGTTCAACTATCGTCAGTAAACCGACTGTACAGACAACTGATTTTGTACAACACTGTACGCTGTAACGCTGCAAACAGCGTAAAGTGAGCGCAAACTAGCAAACTCTGGACACTCCATTTCAAATATATGGAAGGGCGTATAGGAAGCAGAGAGTTATAGGCCATAGTCCACCGCGCTAGCTAAGTGCGAATTAGTGGACTTTACATACCTCCGAGAACTTTATTTTTAAAGAACTCTCGGGTGTGTAGGTTTCCTCACGATGATTTTCTTCACCGAAAACCAGTGATAATGAATTTTTTATACGTACACAATTTTGGAAAAAAGTGGTGCGTGCCTGCGTTTGAATCTGGAACCTCCCGATCGAAAGGCTGAGTTTCAACCATTAGGCTATCACTGCTCAATGAATGAATGAAAACCTACTTGACTGTAATCATTATCACAACACCTGAAATTACATTACAATTGGGTCACTACCGAAAAATAAACATTACACGTTAAGAAAGATCTTTAACATTTCGGTAACTCCAAAATCGTTTAAGTCGCATGCCATAAAATCCCAGTGATAATTTCTTATTACCCGTGTTTGCTCAAACAAACTGCTGTTAATTTTGCCATCCAACTTAATGTCGTTGGGGAGTATATCCGTCCTTATCAGATCTATAAAGCATATTGAAGTGGGAGCGAGAGGTACGAAATGATACACATAAATCGACAATGTAAAATTTTACGATATAATCGGTGTGATTCTTTCGCGATGAGGTGAGAAATTTCGCTTATTCGTTGCGAATATGCATACGGTTATGGGTTCTTAGTACGTTCCTTAATAAAAGTATATCATATGTTATCTTAAAAGAGCCGGATAATGTATGGGGACCGAGCGCCTTACTTCGTGAGATGTATCTACATCTCCTACTACTGACCGGCGGATGTAACTTTAATATGATTTGTTTATTTGCGTTGGAGTAATAAAACGTTTTTATTATACAGCTTAAAAAGATCTTTCTTTTAGTAATAATCTATATCTGTATCACCATCATACTCGTATTATGTGATAGTAAGGTAGGTTAAATTTGATAATACTGTGGCAATAGAAACGCTTAAATCATTAAACATTTGTGTGTTATCATTTGAATTGTTCCGTTAAAGAAATCTGTCTATATTATCTACATATAGAAAAAAGTCGCATAAGTTGGCTTAAATTAAAAAAAATGCATGGAGGACTAAGTTCAAATTCATAATAATAGATTTCTTTTCAATTTTTAAAAATATGAGATTGATGTTTTTCGGTGCGTGAAGTCGCATCAACCCCAAAAATTCATTAGAAAGATTGAAAATTAATTGATCCTATCAGGTCAATCAATAAGTCATTTTTTCACAATAAGCCATGTATATAAAAAATAATTCATAAATTGTACCAATTTATGTTGAATAATATGAAACCGATAGTACTTAGGTATATTTCAAGTCAAATAATATACCATGCTACAATGCTGCCATCACTAGATAAAAATCCTTCAACTTACGCGCACCCAGTATAGAAAATCCTTGATAATTAAGCCTTATTCAAGCGTTGCTTTAATAAAATTATTTAACACGCGTCTATGCTCGGTAGTCACATTTCAGCTCCTTAGCGGGTCTGGGAACAGCATAATGCGCATTGTGTGGAATAACTCTTACTTACACGCTCCGAGTAATGTAGACTGGCCCTTTCACTCTAATATAATGTAATATAATAAACGCGACACTATCCGTGCTGTGGAATAGGGTTGCCACTTCGCCATTTTATAATCTACTTGGCGAACTTGCGCTTAAAAGTCTAAAGATTTAAAATTATCAGTGTTCCTCCACTATATTATACATTTATTATACAATAAAAACTGAAGCATACACAGGGACAGACAGCGGGACGCAACTTTGTTTTATATGTACTATGTAAAGCAGTGATAGCCTAATGGTTGAAACTCGCCCTCTCGATCGGGAGGTTCGAGGTTCAAACCCCGGCACTAACCACTGATTTTTCTAAAATTATGTGCGTATTAGAAATTAATTATCACTGCTTTTCGGTGAAGGAAAACATCGTAAGGAAACCTACACACCCGAGTTCTTTAAAAAAAAAGTTCTCGGAGGTGTGTGACGTCGACCAATTCGCAATTGGTAAGCGCGGTGGACTGTGGCCTATAACTTTTTCAATTCAATTTTTTAATAATAACATATATAAAATAATACCTACTGTCGCCATTGCACATTGTTATACGAGGGGTTTCTCAGTCCAGGAAAAGGAAGCAGTGGCCAACCTCGGGTAACAGTGACCTTATCAGGATTAATTACAGATGTTCATAGTGGCCATCACGTGGACTGCATTCATGTTGGCTACTTCCATAAAAAAAAACATTTTTTTAAGAAATCCACTAATCATATTCCACTACAAAAGGTTAAAGTTACCGACTTCAAACAACCATCCCCTAATTTTACCTATCCCATCCTCAATCCCTCAGTGGCAACCCTACCCCATATGTACACAATAGTATTGTAGCTCGGAGGTATAGCCGGCGTCCGGACGCGTTAATACAACTCTTATGATGATAAATGCGCTCGTACGTATTGTGTTGTGCCCTTGTCACTGCGTACCGTTAGCAGAAACATCCACTTACATCGCACAAGTACTGTGTTATAACAAGATATCTAAAAATATAATCCTTGAAAAGGAAAAGGGAATTAGAATTTTCAAAGGATCGTCCTCAACCCATTATTGTCCCACTGCTGGGCACGGGTCTTCTCCCAGAATGAGAGAGTATTCGGCCATAGTCCACCGCGCTGGCCAAGTGCGAATTGGACAAAGGATAATTCGATTATAATTATAAATTAAATAATATATTTCACAAATTAATCCATTAGACTCGACTTAGTCTAGCTATATAAATATTACCCCTTCTCTCCCACACACTTTGGTGGTCCAGGATTTAAAATTCTGTCACACCCCTTTAATTTTCCCATGTATTAAAAAATAATTATCATTTGCATAACGATGCAGAAAAATATCGTGAAGAAACTTGCGAGTACATTCCTAAACAAAATCTCTAAATAAATATGAAAATCTGTTGAGTCCGGTAAAACGCAATTATTGCTTAAACCCTTCTCATTATGAGAGTAGACTGTGCTCATCAATGAATCTCATTCACAGAATTTGGCATTACATGCCTCATGATTTATAAGACCAGAAGTATCAATGACCTGGAGAAAATGGCGGGTAGCCGACGGTAGTGGTACAGCGGGTAGCTGCTGTTCCAGACGGTTAATGACCGGTGGCAGGGTACTGTTTCTAATAGCGCTGTTATATTCCGTTTTGAAGGGTGCAGGAAAGAAAATTATACTTATTTGAACATTATAACTCAGTCGTAGCAGTTCCAATTAAAGAGTCGTAGTCGAGTAGCATTGTATATAATATATTACCTCAAGTAAGACCCTCATCATATCTAGGGTTGATGATAAAATTTATGAACAAGGTCAGTGGAGGCCTGAGTTCAGTTATAGATTCATAAAAGCTGATAGTAGTAATAGTTTACAAACGCTTTAGGAACTATTGCAGCCGAGTTTCATAGAAATTATTGCCAAACATACATTTTCCATAAATTCAACGCGAAAAGTTCGAAAGTTTGTGAAGACGTATGTGTAATTGCTACTCTGTCACGCAGATTTTCAGACATTTTGTACACAGAATTTATAACCCAGATTAACACGTAGGATACACATTACCACGTTAATCATAACCGAAGCGAGCACAAGCCCAGGAATAAGCGAGAAAATTACTTGTAAATATTTTTATACAGCTGGACGGTAATTGGGAAACCCATGACTCTTCCTCCCGCACAAAACCATAGGGCGAAGGGGTGACTGAAAATCAACGCTGCACAAGATATAATCTTTGTCAGCAAAAGCTGAGTCACGTCCCTTTGCCTAACGGTATCTTTAAGTTATTTATTTGTGTTTTTATTATTTAAAAAGGCAATAAACGATTGTTTTTATTATTATTAAAATTTATTAAATTGTATATTTCTTGAATATGCTAACCGTACTCGCACGAATAGTGGACATCGTGCCATATGTTTCGGCAGTGACCACTAAAGATGCGTTTATCACGTCGTTGGTACTTGCAATTTGTTTTTTGGCATTTCGCAATGAGTTACAATCTTGTTCTCATCAAGGCTGATTTAATCAAGTGACAATGTTTACAAATTGTACTATTATAAAAAGGTGCGTAAATTATGAAATTATTGGTATGTACTTATCACATTATAACATGTATAAATCGATAATAACCTCATATTGTCTTTGTAACGTAATTTCCTGCGAAATTAGCTTAATATTGTCTTTGTAACATGGTAGCAGTAGTAGTAGGCAGGTAGATAGATGGTAGCAGTATCAAGGTAGAAATTAGGAACTATCAAGAGGAAAAACAATTCATACCTAGTTCATATTATCCGCAACAACCGATATAGACTTCTCCAAACGATATTGATTGGAAAGAATTGGGTAAGAGGAAAGTCGGAAGGAGACGCAAATCTTGGCTCCGGAACATCCGACAGTGGACAGGAATCGCGAGTGCCGCCAAACTGTTTAGCCTGACGAGACACAAAAAGGGATTTGCTGACTTGACTCCTAATCTTCAATAATTGGAATGGCAGAAGAAACATAAACGAAGAAGAACATGGTAGCGTAACCGTTTCCGTTACAAAATTCGTAACGCCAATACTTTTCTTCGTGATGTGCTCAAAGAAATTTCTCTACAAAATGTAGTTGTTTTTTAATTATGATGTACTCTATGATTAACTTTAATTAGTACAACCGTCAATAATAACAGATGTGTTATTTAGTGACGGTTGGACTAACCTAGTCAAAGCACAAAGGGCGTACACCTTTTGCTGATGTTAAAACTTAGCTGCCGAAAAAACTATTTCTACAAATTATTCCCTGTTTTACAAGGCTTGGTTGGTTGGGCTCAAAATATTTATTAATATTATAAATGCGAAAGTTTCAGAGGATATATGTATATGCGTATGTGTCTCTTTCACGCAAAAACTACCATTGATTTTGTTGAAATTTGGCAAACATATACTTCATTACCTAGACTACTTTACAAGGTGGTAAAACCAGTGTAGTTCGACCGGGAAAGTACCACCGCCACATCTATTTCTAGCGTGAAGCACTTCTTGCGTTTCGATAGAAGGGTGTGGTTGCCACTTTCACATGAGGCGACCATCATAGTCCTCAGGAGTAGCAACGCATCTGTGATGGACTTCAGTTGAACCTATATTCTGTATGAAGTTGATTACAGATGTTCATGGGCGGCAGTGACTACTTACCATCAGGTGGACTGCATGCTCGTTTGCTACTTCAACAGATAAAAAAAAATAGACTAACACATAGGATACTCATTTTCGCGATAGATATGGCCAAAGTGATCAAAGCTGCGGGAATAATCTACTGTACCATACGAATGGTTTTCAAATTACCCAACATTGCAAATCTCAGACTGCAAGGTAAATCTAAGGACCATTTATTCTAACCAAGATCCAGTTAATGTAACAAGGCGCTAAACATAATGTGTCGTTTAACAAGACGCATTAATATTCAACAAACCATGTATTTACCTCGCCGGGAAAATGTCTGTGCTACAATAGTAATTAATATGTCATTAGCATAATGCTGGATTCTGACTGAGCTTTGGAATAAATGTGATCGGTGGAAGCATTAGCCATATCGGTCCAATGCTCAGTGGGTTCCGGGTTCGATCTCTAGCCAAACAGATATCTGAATGGCAAATTTAGATTTTTATTTCAGGTCTGGGTATTAGAGGTTCTGGGTATATTTATGTAGGGTATATTTTGACGACGCGCGTGGCCGAGCGGTTACCATACCGGTCTGATGATTCCCGGCTAGACAGGTATCTGAATGACGAGTTTAGATTCCTGTTCTGGGTCTGGGTGTTTGTGTATTCGTCTTTGTGTGTGTCCATGGTACCCAAGACACAGGAGAAAATCCTAGTGTGGGGCTATGAGTGTAAATAGCGTGTTAGGTATCCTGGGCACCCACACCACTGGAGCAAAAGAAAACTTTATTTTACATTTTTTCATCTATAGGTATATTATATTAAATTAGGTATTTATTCATAGTAGATTGTATACGTTGCAATATACAAGTTGGTACGAGTGGTTGTAGATAAAATAGACTGGTAAGATAAAATGAGAGACCTCGCTACCGATCGCCTACCCTATGGTGGGACTGAAGAGCTGACCTCACCGGACTCTCCTTTGCAAACGCCATCCGAAAAGCTGAAACCAGACCAACCGAGAGAGTTTAAACAACACAAAGATTTCAAGAACAAGTGTGACATAGTACCTTCAAAATGACGTAGTCCCACCTTCAAAATATTAGAATTACTGTCTGTTAATTCTTACTTTAAAAATATATAGTAATTTTATCGCTGCAGCCTACGTATAGAATTTGAAAACACCTTTTATACCTTAAGCACAAAACCAAACAAAACAGATTTCCGAACCACTGGACTTCTAAGCTTGAAGGTCGATTTAAGTTATCACTAAGTTAGAACTACATATATTTCAAAAATTTTACAAGCCTATATTATTTTAATATGTAACTGTTAATCACGATATCCGGCGGTTATTTAAATCCGATGTAACTACAATCAATGCATTTGGATTTAAATATCGGGAATATACAAATAAAAAACCGCACATAGTACCCGTTACATATTAAAAAGGAAAAATACAATATTATATTAGTCTGAAATCGTAAGTCAGCAGTAAACATGATTTTACTTGGTACGTCGTCATAAACCAAGTAAATAGTTTTATTTCGTGTCTCTTGCAAGGATATGTGTATCGATGATTAAGTATACAAACAGTTACGGTGTTTGTTCAGTCAAAGGCTTTTACGTAGTCCTTTTTGTATTTAAGGACCGCCCATGAAACTCGGTCCTGGTAAAATCGCACCTATTTTTGGGTACAAACATTTATTTCTAGACATCAATTTGACGACCCGCGTGGCGCAGCGATTACCATACCGGTCTGACACGCAGTGGGTCCCGGGTTCGATTCCCGGCCAGACAGGTATCTGAATGATGAGTTTAGATTCTTGTTCTGGGTCTGGTGTGTTTGTGTATTCGTCTTTGTGTGAGTCCATGGCACCCACAACACAGGAGATAATACTACTGTGGGGCTATGAGTGTAGAAAGCGTAAATTGTTCAATTAAAACATTTAAAATGTTTTTTGAATCCATTTGCTCTAATCATTTTTCTACCATAACTAGGCAAAACATATTTACTGTCCAGACAACATAGTGCCATCATAGATAAGGTTGTGACATGCCAATGACTCATATGTGACACATTTATATTTACTTAACTAAATAGGAACATCAATTCCATCTGCAGATATTTGCCCAGCCGGGAAACGAACCCGGTACCTCAGACCATAATTACCGCTAGTTAATTTAATCTTGTAGACTTCTATCTGATTTGGATTTAATTACAGATATTTCCAAAACAATTTTTGAATATGTTTGGGTGGTGGAAGGGTATGATTCGTCCGTGGAGCTACCATCGCCACAAGTATAACTAATTAGCAGTTCCTGTGTGGTGGCCGTGTTACCTACAACGAGGCGACTGTCTTAGTCCACTGGAGTTACAGAGTATGAAACTAACTTTATCTAAAAACCTCTGTATATCTAGTTACTGTTGCCCATGGAGGGCAGAGACTATTTACCACCAGATGGACTGCTACTTTACTCTAATCGATAACCTGCGTTGCGGATCTATCACCCTACAGGTGTGACATGCAGTTGATTCCGGGTTCGACCCTTGGCCGGGCAGGTATCTGAATGATGATTATATTTATGATAAGTTTTTGTTCCGGATCTGAGTGTTTGTGCATTTATTTTAGTGTGAGCGTGAGACAATGAATGTATAAACGTTATTTTAAGTTTTTTTTTTTTTTTATCTGACTGAAGTAGGTGTGGCGGTGGTACTTCCCCGTTTGAACTACAATGGTTCTACCACCTTCAAAAATTTGTTTTATTTATTTTAAAAATTACTATTACTTAAAACTAAGTATTTTACGTTTTTACTTTTAGACCTCAGTCAGTAACAACCTTTAGGTAGTAATGCGCATCCCCCTCGCAGGGATCTCCACCTTGTCGTGGTGAGGGGGCTCAGTAACCGTGGCTGGGGGCGCCGCGGTGAAGCCAAGAGAGATCCCAGGGAGGGGACGCTCCGAGCGGGCTTGGCTGAGGGCCCGCTCCGGACGCATCCGAGGGGGCTGTGGAGGTCCGTGTTTTCTGGCCTCTGCAGCCAGGAGGGGTCGCGGGAGGAGAGGTGTCTCGGTGTGTCGTTGCCGTGCACCCTATCTCCCGCGACCGAACGGGGGCGCACCGTCAGATGCGTTGGCGGTGGGGCCGCAGAGGAAGAGGAGATGCGGTGTGTCGTTGCCGTCCTCCCTATCCTCTGCGGCCGTTTGGTGGCTTGCGGCGGAACCAAAGAACGGATCCGCCGCTGGGTGTGGTTGGTCGATGCCTGCAGGGATGCCTTGCGGGTGTCGGCTTGCCATGCCCACGGCCCCTGGGTGGCGGTCTCGGGGTTGGACCGTCACCCTGCGGATGGGGCCTTGGAGGTAAGGCGCGCCTTTGTGTTTTCTGGCGCGCCTTGCTGTTGGAGGGGAGCTTTATGCTCCACGCGAGGAGGGGCTGCGGGAGCGGCCAGGCACCGGCGGGTTCGCGGATGACTGCGAAAGCTTACCCGTGTTCCCGCCGTACGGTGCGAGGAGAAAACACAGTGGGGGTTTAGCCGGTAAGAGTCCGGCATAACCCAGCTGCCGCCCCGGGTGGCTGGGTATCCATGAGGATTACCCACTTAAAAAAAAAAAAAAAAAAAAAAAGGTAGTAATGCGCATTTATGATTAAGTTTTAAGCTATAACAGCTAAATTGTCGGTTATTCGATTGGCGCCATTAGCGATCGCTGTGTAGTATAGAATTAAGCGACTTTCCGGGATATTTACTGCAGTATTAAAATCTTGTAGATATTTCACATTGATAGGATATTTACCTCATTCTATTTTTAGATTAGTAAAATGCAATTCTATTACACAAAAAAATCGGTTGTCTGTAAAGTCGGTTTACTGACGATAGTTGAACGTGACAACGTCATAAGAAAATACTGATGAAATGGTTGCATTTTTGTATAGCAGCTGTCCACGCGGCCGCATCGCTCACTCAAGTAGGATAGAGGAAATGGAACGCCTCAGGGCGAGGTAACGCCGCATGAGTCATGTTTTTTGGTGCTTGCAGGCGGCGCCATCGAATTATAAGACGTTGTTACGGCAATATTCTTGTCGTCAATCCATTAATATATTACTACTAGGCTCGGGTCATCTATCAGAATAATAGAGTTTTTAGGTCATAGTCTATCGCTCAGACCAAGTGCTTAGTAGGCCAGATTGCGGGATAGAAATAAACTCACATAAAATTATTAAGAAATATAAAAGAAGATAAAATATAAAGATTTATTTATCCATCAATTTTGAGGTTCACTGCTCCCACTGATGGGCATTTTTGCCAATAATCACCGTATGTGGTATGCGTGTTGATGACCACCGTAGATGTGACGCAGGACGACACTGTCGCCCATCTCCTGATTGTTACTTAGTCACCTCATTACTCCATCGGCGGGAAGAGGGTTAAATAATGAGTAGGGGTGTGCGAATAATTCGAACGTACGAATTATTCGTTTCGAATCATATACTAATATTCGATTCGAAACTGGAGTTGATCGATCACTATTGTCGAATTAATCGAATCGAATCTAACGTGATATCATTATCCCAGCAGAGAAACGACGCCCCATTATCGCGTACTTGACTTGACACCTCACTGTAAAAACACTTAATAAATCACTATTGTTAAATCAGAATCAATAGTAGGTACTATCGCTAGGTCGGCATCACTATTGTCGACTAAATCGAGTGATTATACTATAATCAAGCCCCGTCCCCATTCTTCGACATAACGTGTATTGACAATTAATCACTAATATTAACTAAGAATCGATAGTGCTATCGATAGGATGACATCACTACCGATAAATCGAGTGATCACATGCGACAATCTAGCCCCGCCCCGATGCTTCGACGTAACGTTATCTCATTATCACAGAGAAACGACGCCCCATTATCGCGTACTTGACTTGACACCTCAGTGTAATAACACTTAAAACTCTATTGTTAACTCAGAATCAATAGTAGGTCCTATCGATAGTAGGTCCTATAACTCGATTTAATCGACAATAGTGATGCCAACCGTATCACTATTGTCAACTAAATCGAGTGACCACGTTATAATCTAGCTCCGCCCCCATGCTTCGACATAACGTGATATCATTATCACAGAGAAACGATGCCCCATTATCGCGTACTTGACTTGTCACCTCTCTGCAATGACAATTTATCACTAATATTAACTAAGAATCGATACTTCAATAGTAGTCGATCGATAGGTTGACATCACTATCGTCTAAATCGAGTGATCACATGCGATAATCCAGCCCCGCCCCCATGCTTCGACGTAACGTGATATCATTATCACAGAGAAACGACGCCCCATTATCGCGTACTTGACTTGTCACCTCATTGTAATGATGCCTAATTCATTGATATCTCGTCTGTGGATATATACTGACTTAGGTACATAACGCACTAAGTCGACTATTGAACTGCATCATTTAATGTTTTATGGGTTGTTGTTTTGTATGTAGTTAATTGTGAATAACAGTGGTATAATACGTAAGATTGCCCATAAAAAAGTTGACGCAATTTTTTTATTTAAAAGTTTCAACTTCAAAAATGTGTGCATGACGTCTGCAAGTTTTGATTTATTAAAATTACGAGGACAATCTTTCGTGATTCAGCTTCCGAGTAATAACAATGCTAAGAGGTGTGTTTTGGTTTGAAGATTGTTGTAAGGTAGA
This sequence comes from Spicauda simplicius, assembly GCA_949699795.1. Taxonomy (NCBI): domain Eukaryota; kingdom Metazoa; phylum Arthropoda; class Insecta; order Lepidoptera; family Hesperiidae; genus Spicauda; species Spicauda simplicius. The sequence continues at coordinate 2,778,020 of OX453068.1, forward strand.
CTCATTTACAGGAGGCATTCCAATTTAGTCATTGAGGTAGCAAGGCTCTATAGACTGCCCCGACTAAGAACTGTCTGGGATTGATAACAGACGTCCATGAGCAGAAGTTGCCACTTACCATCAGGTGAATAACACGCTCGTTTGCTACATTAATCTATACTAATATAATAAAGAGGAAAACTTTGTATTTTTGTATGTTTGTTATGAATTCATTTAAAAACTTCTAAATCGATTTTAAAAATTCTTTCACCATAAGAATGCTACTTATTACTAGAATGCATAAGGGGTCCTAGCTAAACCTTCAGTAAAATGAATCAACATGTAATAAAATTCTTAAAAAAATAATTTATACGCTGTGTGGTACCTATTGATAATAGAACAAAAAATGTTCTAGAATATAACAAAACATATTAAAAACATATGAAAAAATTGGACACGCCGCCGCGCAATGTCCAGTGGGCCCCAATGGATCTCAAATGGTTAGATAGATTAAATTATAGCCTGCTCGAACGAAGTCACGTGAGTTCTTCTAGTCCTAAATAAAATAATACATTTGCTACATTCTCTAAACTCTATCATGACACCCAGAGACGCTCTGTCATATGGAAATTATGCTGCAATGCAATGTTCAACGCGTATTCTTTTGTGGTCTACGCCTTGATATTTTATGGCGCTAATAATAATATCATTAATTAGAAAATCAAATTCTCATTTTAATAAAAGCCTACACAACCTTGCAACTTTCCCACAATATTAATACGATGTAAGATTAACAAAAGTGGTATTCTCGTAAATGTCCGAATGACAGACGACTACAAAACTGTTAACGAGCTACCGCCAAATATGTCTAAATAGACGTCTCATTAAACAATGTATGTTTTAACGAAACCACTTAATTTTCTCCATTCAATATGACCAGATGATTTTAGGGTTCTGTGACCAATGGGTAAAACGAGACTCTATCATTAAGCCACCATTGAACATCTATCTGACACCAAGCTGTATATAGCGAGATATTTGTAGTTGAAATTTACGTATTGTTTAACTGTTTCGAATATAACAACAAATACAGTATACAGAATAAATAAATACAGAATAAAACAAACATTATAGCCACCGGGGGAGCTTGATATATTCACAGAATATTTAGGTACTCACTTTAAAAATTACATTGAAATAAAATATATATGTAAGAGGGGCTCCCATACAACAAACGTGTTTGTGGCGTTTTAATAGATCGTACGGAACCCACCGTGGGTTAGTCTGACTCGCACTTGGCCAGTTTTTTCTGGTCATATACACTTAACAAACCCACTCAGAACGGTCGCTGTTTAGTAAATGAGCTTTGTTTTTGCTACTTTATTGTTTACAGTATTTTTTATATAAGACTAGCTGTCCCGGCGAAGTCAGTTCCGGCTAAAAGTCAGAAATCTAAAATTATCAGTGTTCCTTAAACCGATAGATTCCTCTTGAATCAATCTACCTTTTGAAAAAAACTGCATTAAAATCCATAGCTTAGTTTTAAAGATCTCATCATACATACAGGGGCAGACAGCGCGAAGCGACTTTGTTTTATACTAGATAGATTCCGGTGGTGTTTGTTGGAGATCCCTGAGTCCTCTTTTTAGCGCCGAGGATGGCCACCGGGGGGGTTTTAGTGCGGTAAAAATCCCACATAACCCTTCGTCGCTCCCACGGCGTCGGGTACCTTTTGAAGGTTTCCCCCTCGAAAACAAAAAAAAAAAAAAGGTAGTGATTGTAATAGCGAACGTGCAGACCATTTGATAGTAAGGGGTTTTGCCCCCACATCTTTGCCGAACTCCCGCAACCTTTATATGACGTGACTGCCTGTCCTCTGGAGCACCAACACGTCTGTGATAGACTTCTATTTGAAGTTAATCACAGATGAGTTCTCGTTCAAAACGAGTTTCTAGACTGACGTTAGTAGACTGCGTTCTCGTTCACTATTTACTCCCAAATAGTACAAAAATCCCCCCCCTTGCAAATATATATGTATATCGTCAACCCATTATTGTCCCACTGGGCACGGGTCTTCCCTCAGAATGAGAAAGTTTTAAGCCATAGTCCACCGCGCTGGCCAAGTGCGAATTGGTGGACCGTACGTTGTAAGTATATTTTATATTAAATGTGTACGTATGTTATAATACGCGTATGAATAAAATAACAGAAATTTTCAAGGTGGTAGAATCAGTGTAGTTCGACCGGGGAAATACCACTGCCACACCTATTTCTACCGTGAAGCATTTCTTGCGTTTCGACAGAAGGGTGTGGTTGCCGGCACACTTTCACATAAGGCAACCATCATAGTCCTCGGGAGTAGCAACGCATCTGTGATTGACTTCAGATGGAACCGATGTTCTGTATGAAGTTGATTACAGCTGTCAATGGGCGGCAGTGGCCACTCACCATCAGGTGGACTGCATGCTCGTTTGCTACTTCAGTCAGATTAAAAAAAAATGAAAGGTCAATTGATACTAGGAAATCACAAAGTTTCTAAGAAATAAGGTTGTTCACACTACAAATTTCACTGCATCACGAGAGCCATGGGCACGTAATTAGACATACAAAAACACTCATTTTAATTCAGACCCAGAGTCTAGGTTATCAAAATTAGAGGCAAAATCGATTTAAAAACTGCATTTCGAGAGTACCCGTTACACATTAAAATGCATTAATTCCGCGATAATATTAGTTTAAAATCAAAATCATATACTCAGACCCAGACAGAAATCTAGTCATCATTCAGATATCTGTCTCGTACGATAAATTAATCAGATGTCTGTCTCATACAATATTAAACATAAAAAAAAACCATTCCAGACACTGATTTAATTAAAACACCTCTTTCGAGTTAAAAATAATGATTACCGCATTATTCATACATTTGGCATAATTAAAAAATATCTACTAACACTCCTTAAAAGCGTCAATTTTAATTAAGCTTTTGAAGCGTAGTAAAACTAGTAAAAAATTAGAACTATATACGGTTATACAGACGTCAATTTTTTTGGTTAGTGTAACTATTTTATTGAAAAAGTAGTATTATTTTTGTCGTGGGCGAAATACGAAGCGCGAGATACTCCATGATCTATAATTATTATCTTTATACATAAAAAAAATGCTTCTGTATGATTGTATCCGAACTATGAACACACTTGAAGGTTTTTATACATAAACTTGCATAAACTTTTTACATAAAAATTCCCCCCGTTTATAGTTTTATTTTAAGTAATCTTTGATAACCATTTCGCTACTTTCTTCAAGTTACAAATATATATAAAAAAAACAAATATATTCCCATGCCAAAAAGCATATAACATAGACTTATCATATCAATAACCTTTTGTAGAGACTATAGACTTGAGAGATGATTTACAAAAAAATATTTTATAAACACGTCATGAATATAGACTCCATAAAAAAACAACAATTAAATATTTTTTAAAATAACGAAGTACAGTTTTGAATTTAAACTAAAAAGTAAGAAAACAAGTTATACTTTAACCTGTCACAACACATCGCGCGAGCAGAACCGGGGGCGGATACTACTTAACGAATAATTAACTAATTAACAATAAAAGTATGGATAGAATGTAGATCTGATTTCGGCTGATGTGGGTAGCATGAATAATTTAAAATTGCCATTTTTTCGCTGGGAACCCACGGTCAGATTAGTCAGTATTCCGCCATTCCGCCCACGTGCCAGTTATTAACATAAAACGCCATTTCATTGCGCAATGTACGCGAAATGAGATTTTATCTAGCGACAAAACGGCTGCGTAAATTTTGGCAACCTTCTTTCCAAAGCGCCGATTTCGTGATTTGTTTGTTGGGCCCAATATTGGCCTAATGTTCTGCATCGTGTGTGTCGTTATAATACTTAGCGGGTACTCACGATATGCGGTTTGTGAATTCTTATAGAATTATATCGGCAAAAAGAATTCTATAAGAATTCATAAACCGGATATCGTGAATACCCGTTAAGTATTATAATGTATCAATTCCGCGATAATACTAATCTAAAATCATATCGTGTGTGTCATATTGGTCAATGGCGATATGGCACACTGTCATCGAAACAAAAACAAGAAGGTTAAAAAAGTAAAACGAAACATATTATACAAAAAAGACAAACCCGCCGAGTTTATAGCCTTATGTTCTCAAATGTCGTGTTCCGATCTGGTGATAGTGTAAGAAAAAATATTGTAATTGACAACCTGTAAGTGCCTCCGTAGGCCAATCATACTAATCATATCATAATTCATATTCATACTAATATTATCAAGGCGAAAGTTTGTGAGTTTGTATGTTTGTTACTTCGTCACGTGTAAACGGCTGGAGAGATTTTCATAATATCTGGTACGGAGTTAGCTGATACTCTGGATTAACATATAGGCTACTTTTTACTGTGGGAAAATATCTTAATCCCACGGGACATACGATTTTTGTTAAAGAGGGCGAAGCTGCGGGATTCACTAGTAAAATATAAAGACATTTCGTTTCAATTAGTTGGTATTAGATAAACATCGCTCGAAGGACCAATAAACGATTTGGAAGAAAGCCCTTGAGTGGCAACCACGTTTGGGCAAAAAGAGTACAAGTCACCCCCCAACGAGGTAGATTGATTACCTGAAGTAACCTGCTGGTTACTCGTCGTTCTGGTCGTTCCTGCTGGAAACAACTGGATTCAGAAGGCACAGGACCAGTTTGTGTGGCGTCATTTAGAGGAAGCCTATGTCCGGCAGTGGACTTCAAAAGGCTTATAAACAGACAGTGATGCACAAATATCATGGTGGATTTACATTTCGATATTGATGTTAGATTTAGTACATTGCACTGTTACTGACCAAAATCCCTGAATGACAAAAAACTGACTTGAGATCAGACGAAAATGTTAGTCATACATAACTAAATACACTTACAAAAAATATTATAATGCATAGTTATGAGTATCAAAAACAACATTACATAAAAAATAAGACTAGACTTTTTGTTACGTTTTTGCTTAGTCTTAGACAAACTACGAACACCATATACATACTTACTATTAACATAGGACTTCTGTTACTGGTCTTTTTATTCATCTCATGTTACTGTAACGTTTATACTGTAACGCATATCATTTACCTTCTTTTTAAGGGACTTTCCCACTTCTGGACAATGATCCTTTACTTTACATATTTTAACACACTGGTGAAGTACGAATTACTAGACTGTACATGCGTTTGAAAACGTCTTGATTCTCAAAATGCTAAGTGCTGAAGAGATTTAAAAACTTTCTACATATTGGATTTCTAATGTTTGGCGTTGTTGAGAGGACGCGAGTCCCCAACTAGAAATGAAAATATGATCTAGATTCCAATAATCCGTCCGCGGCATATTACTTAAAAATGCACCACAAGTTTTTGCTTCACGTATTAATATATAGATTAATACATTTTACAATATAGGAGATTTGAACCCTAGGTCCCTCATCGTGTTCCAAGGCATTAAGCTACCAAGCTCCGCTAGACTGTACCTACTCTTAATACGGGCTTATAAAATTTCCTTAAAACAAACATTATTTACGTTTTCGTCCATCATTGCAAAATGGTCGAAAACGGAAAAGTAAACGTGCAATTCTTATATTACATTTACGTAAATAAATATATAAATTACGCTATCTACACTAATAGTCTCACACTAGGATTGTCTTCTGTGTTATGGTCCGTGCCATGAATACAAAGACAAATATACGAACATCCAGACCCAGAACTACCCAGATAGGGGTCTGGCCAGGATTTGAACCCGGAACCCACTGCATGTCAGACCAGTAACATAACTACATACGTACGGGGGCACTTACAAATTGTCAGTTATATTTTTTTCTTACACTACAACCGGATCGGAACACGACCTTAACTGAGAAAATCCGTCAAGAAACTCAGCGGCTTTGTCTTTCTTTGTTATTTTATATCTCCCTTTTTTAAATAAATTTACAACTATGTTTTTTCCACTTAATAAAAGTTAGCTCCAGTATCTAATAATGTTTTGAAGCAACGTAATAAATTCATAAGAGCACTGGATAAATAAATAATTAGGTACCCTTACTCAGTAATTCTGCTCAGATGATTTTAAACTTCAAACGAGGCTTTTGTCATGTCCCTCTGGACTGTGCGTAAGGCTTACATGCAAATGTAGCCTTTTAAACAATCGCCGTACGCTATCTAAGAGGAAAATGTTTACTATACATACGATAAAATCTTTGCTTTATTGCGATACATAGGAATGTAATATAATGTTGGAGGTTTTAATCTTTTGCATAGCTTTTATCGCGGGATTTGAGCGCGCGACCGAATCAAGAAATTCCGTAACGAAAAAAAACCTAACACCACTCACACCTAACCACACTCCGCATACCATGAACCGTGGCCGAACGTTCGCTTAACTGGGCTTAACATGTATGTATATGGTACGACAATACGAAACACGCACGGATCGAGACGAACTGCTCGGAAATCGGTCGAATATGTAAGCAGCTGTTTGTATGAAAAGTATATAGAATCAAAGAAAAAAACTTGAATTAATATCAAAGATAAAATATACTGCATATTTAATAAATGATTATAAGTGCATAAGTTGATAAAAAATGCTATGCAATAGCTTTACCGCGGGACTCCCCGAGTACCGCACTTTTTTTTTTATTTATGTAGATAAAAAGTGGTAAAACAAAATAATACGTCCACGTGCCTTGCGAGGTCCTTGGCTGTGGTCACTGCTGCTGCTGCTGCCCATGTAATATCTGTATTCAACCCCAGATAAGCTAACTTTGAACTTGTCAGTGTCGTAGTGTACAAAGACGAAGACAAAGTAGATAACACTCCATAGAGGAGTGTAATATCGGCAAATTGTAGATAAACTCCTGGTTTAACAAGCTTTAAATTTTACACAAATCTAATATATTACCAACATTAAAGTAAGGTTTTTGCTAAAATATATCCTAAGAGGAACAAATAGGCAACGTTAACTCCGGACGAATACAATGTATTCGCCTACCTTTAATTACTATGCGATGCAAACTTACTTTTAGCTGCATTCAGTAAACCACACTCAAATCCCGAGCTTCGCAAATAATATTTCACACGAAACAAAGCTCTTACGACGCGGGCCGACAAAGCAACATCGCAAATCTCATTTGCAGACAACAAACAGATAACTATCTCATTCTTTCAACAATGGCCGGCGGTATGAGGCGAGCCTAATTAGTAATATTCAGGGTGCATTGTGGCCGTTATCTGGAAATGTACAATAAGATGGAAACGCGTTTATCTAGGGCGATACGGTGGAAGCGGGCAACGACAATTATCAGCCAATGACGTTTGCGCACCGCGTTTTTGTTGTGAGCCCGCTACGAAACGCAACCTACGGGCGACTTTCGCGAATAGCGTGTTATCCCTTGCTGGTTCTTATTGTACCTCCAGTTTAAATATATAACAAATGCGTCAATGGATGCTGTTGTTTACGATGTACGCGTGGTGGTCGCAACGGAGATGGCATCAGGTCCTGCATACGTAATGGTTGGTAGTGCTCACTCGTGTAGCCCCCGCTTATTGTTCGCGCTTGTCGCAACTTAAATTGAATATACAGAGTTACGAGGCTTCCGAGTTCTGCTGATATGGAGAATCGGTTTGATTTGCTTTTGAAATTGCTTAGAGAAAATCGGTGTGTAAAAATGTGTATACTTTCTGCGTGAGAAAATTTAAGCAAAATACGATATCTAATAATATATCTGGAAATAAAATTCACACATAAAAAACTTTAGTATCTACACGTTTGTATGACACGTAGGAGTAAACTTTTTCAAATTCAATTCTATAACAGCTAAGTTTATGGAATTTGTACATGCATGGAAAAACATTATAAATATTTATTACATTTTTTATCGAAAATATCTAACAGTAGGAGGTAAATAGAGATACAGTCTTTTACAACCAAGTTATATTTTTTCTTTTTGACCCATTTCAAAAAAAGGAGGAGACCGTCAAAAAAAAAGATATGTAATTGCTTTTTTGAAGTGATGTTTTCAATGTACCTATTTCTTTATTTTTATTTACCTTTTTTATGTTTCTAAACACTACAACACCTACCAAGTAGCCATTATACACAATTACTGTACATACGTTAACGAACGACATACCCGACCACCGACGGTGCATAAGGCGAAGTAGGCACGCGCAAAAACGCCTTACAAATGTCAAAATAATTAGATACTGCTTACAACTGTTTAATTTTTTACCAAATGACCGTTTGTTAGTGATCCGCCATCTTGACCGGTTACGAAGCTACGAACATGAGTTTGATCGGACTACATCGTTTATAAATTTGCTACATCTTAAATTAAGGTACTTGTTTCACCACTGAAGTAGCGAGTAGACGAAGAGCGATGTCGGAACACTCACCATTGTAAAGTCGGTAGAACATGCAAAGGGAACCTATGTCCTAAACTAAGGGTTCTAACCTGTCGGAGATCCTTGGGTCATTGACGATAGTCAAGTGGGTTAAGTTGATATTGTGGCTCTCCTGCCCATGCGAGCAGTACTCCATAAGGTGAGCGGAATTTCCTGGAACGTTTGCGCTATGACAAATAGGGTTGTAGTGTCGCTTAGGGCAATTACTGAAAGGGCAAGTTAATGTGTGATGGTAACGTAGGACATATTGTGGTGTTGCTTGATAATTTAGTATTTACTAGCATGATAGCAAATCCATCTACGGATAATACTCTCTATAATCTAGAACTTTGTATAAAGTGGAAGTTTCGAATTAATACAAAAATAAACTTTTACATGACTAAATTTTTATAGACATATTTTCAGTCAATCTTCCTGATCCCGGTTAGAATCAGGAAGATTAGGAGATAGAGTTACAAGAAGAAATTATTAAAAGTGAAATGTAGCATTTAGTTTTGTTTAATGACTTACATTCAACCTTCGTCTGAAAGAAATGCCTGTAGAGAGAGTCCAAAATTTTTGACAAAATTGCTGATTTTTATAGAGCAAAATAGATTATACTATAGAACGGTGATAGCAACTTATGATAGATGGTTGAAACTTAGTTATTCGTTCGCCGGTCTTAGGTTACAATCCCAGGCAGACCTGATTTTTCTAAAACGATGTCGCCGTTAGCATTTATTTATCACTGCATTACGGTGAAGGACATCTTATGAAAACTTCACAAAATTTGTGTGTGAAGACCACCAATTTGCACTTGGCCAGCATGGTAGGCTTACTCCTTGACCTCTCTAATTCTAGATTTCTGTACCCAGCGAGTTTCCAGCGTGGTTCGAAAATGAGTTGACCAAACCAGATCATACAAATAGTTACCCCACTGCACGTGAAAATATTTTGTGACCCGTCTGTTATTTCTACCTCATATTCTCCTATAACTTATTGGCATTGGTTGCATGTATAATTGAGTACCTATAGCCAAATGTTTATATTTAAAACTCTCTGAGTAAAAATGTGTTTCCGAAGTCATCCTGTACCTTTTTTGTTTACTGAAGCTTCGCAACTTTCTTACAGAGGTCTCCTTTAGTCGCAACCTCCTTTGAGCAACACTGAAGTATACCTTTTCATCCAATTACACTCTTCGTATTAAAACGTTCAAGTAATAATCTTTTAACAGAGAAGTAATCGCATATCGCTTACCCCACCATGGTAAGCAAGTGTAGTGCAAAAACAATGAAAGCCAACTTGTCGGTACATTTTTTAGAACATGATACAAAACAGATAATTCAAGAGTTATCTGATATCGGCACTTAAAAGAGAGGCTGTAAAAAGTAATTTGATTTTGCTCGCGTGTATAATATTTTATGACATATGTCTTTTGGGAAGCATTTAATGTCTTTCTTTTTAAGACTCGTGTCTAGAAGCTTTCTTTTTGCTGTTGGTTTTCGAAATTGCTTTTACTGGGGACTAAATATGGCCAATGGGTAGGTGCTCTTTTTGTGCTCCTTCTGAAAACAGATAGAAGTCCTATTTTTACTAAATTGTCTATTTAGACCAAAATTTTATGAAAAACGGATATCTATGGACAGGTCTCAGTTATTCTATATTCGTGGTTCCTAATCTTTTCTATGGCCGTCGTCGTCAACCCATTATTGTCCCACAGCTGGGCACGGGTCTTCTCTCAGAATGAGAGAGTTTATTGAATTGAGAGAATTGAGTAGAATTGGTGGACTTCACACACCTCCGAGAACTTTTTTTTTATAAACGATCACGATGTTTTCCTTCACCGAAAAGCAGTGATAATTAATGTATAATACGCACATAAATCAGTGGTGCGTGCCTGGGTTGGACCTCGGACCTCCCGACTGAGAGGGCAAGTTTCAACCATTAGGCTATCACTGCTCACTTTCTATGGTATTATATGGTATATTTATATAGTTACCCCTGTGACCTGGGAGGCGCCTTTAAAATTTTTACTTTTTTTGAATACTAGTTTGAAAAAAAGATCGTCAAATGTATACTAAAGTAAGTTTCACAATCAAAATAACGAAAGAAAAAAAGATCGCCAAATTTTACCGCCCATTACCCACCCCCACGAATACCTGTTTACCCCCGATTGGATATCCCGATTGGAAATCCTTGTGAGTGTAGAAAGCGTGTTTTTAGTATACCTACAGACTCACTTTTATATGACATGTGAGTCTTAGTCCTCATGAGAAGCAACGCATCATTGATTGACTTCAGACAGAACCCTTATTCTACATGAAGTTCCTTAAAGATGTATTTTAGCTAGAGTGACCGCTTACCATCAGGTACTGCATACTCATTTGCTATTCCAATTTTACGACAAAAGGTAGACTGCATGCTTGTTTGTCAATTCATTCTCAAAAATCAGCCAACTGCGAGTCGGACAAGCGCAGGAAAGGTTCCGTACACTTATATACAAAATACGGCAAAAAATCACGTTTGTTGTGGGAGCCCCAGTGGCGGATTTATAGATTTGCCGCCCATAGGCTATTCAATTTTTGCCGCCTCTAAATTTTGATATCTTAGTCCACAATCATATCAATTTTCTATCAATGAAATTTCAACTTTATAATTTGTGCTCCATCATCCTCGTTACATCAACTTTTCCCATATAGTTATTATTATTGAGAACTATGGTACCGTGTTAGATCCTTGGTTATTTTTATAGCAAAGAATTATTAAAAAACATTATTTTAAGGAAAAAATATCGAAATTACCGAATCGTCATGTCGTTTGTTCTGGCGTTACAATACAAATACGACTGCGCAATTGCATGCCTTAAGTGCGAAGCGCGTAGTAGGTATGCTCTATTCTTGCCTAAAAATCTAAATCCGATATTTTCTCACATTGAACCGTACCTAACAAATATGATGTACATGAATATTATTTAAAAAGCAACTTATCAGAAAGAAAAATAATCGCTGAGCTTATAAAAATTATTTTTTCGGTTATGATTAATTATTTTTTATTTAAAAGGAAGTAATTTTAATGCCATATCGTATGGATTTTGGATGATCGTGTTCACAGTAAACACGATAACTTTCGAAAAAAACATTTTTTCACTTCAATTTTTTTTTAATATACTTATTTAATTGGAGAGAAGCCGTTGAATAAAAAATTGCAGCTGAATATTGTTTTATCTTATTATAATTAATTCATTCCCATTGACATTTTCTGAAAAAGTTGGCTTTGCAAAAAAGTTATCAAATCTACTGATGTAAACATTTAATTTAGATAATTCGTGTACGACATGAGCGCTTAAGGCCTGCTCATTTGGATTTTCAAAACTTTTTCTTACTACAAATAAAATAATTAACTGATAAAATGTACCAACTTTCTAATGAGCAAATTGTCTCACTTCATATTTTGTGGAAGGAATTTTTTTATTGTCAAGTCACAGTCGTTCAACTATCAGTTATTCGATTAATATGATCTCTATAAGATATTGAACTAGTTTTTTATTTAATAAAAATTAGTCAATTTTAGTCAGTATTTTCTACGCATAAAGAAATTACTTTCTGAAATTGAATTTGACAAGTTGCAAACTTGCTGCAGCAATCATGGTTAGACCATCGATATTATATCAAGATTGAATTGGGTAAGCAGATCTCATAATTATTAGGTACACGGAGAAAAAATTATAGCAGTTATCAGTGAATATATGTAAAAATTACTAAATTTCGATTATAATATCGAATCGCTATTGCGATATTCTAAAAGTTCATAATCAGTAATGTATAATTAGTAAAGCGTTTAGGAATTGTTCATGCAGAGATGTTGAAATATTTATTAATTAGCACTGGATATGAGAATATTTCGATTTTTGTTAAATATTTTAATTTCTCTCCAATTTTCGAAATTCGTTTTATGTGTATATAATATTTTTTTTTTTAATTTGTAAACCGAAATAAAAAATTTATGAACTAAATTTGCCGCCCCTTAAAATTTGCCGCCCTAGGCTCCAGCCTACTCAGCCTGCTGGTAAATCCGCCACTGGGGAGCCCCCTTAAATATTCAATATTATTGTGTTTTTAACCGACTTTTAATTATCCGTTGTTAAAGCGGCAGCTGAAATACATCATAAAATATAGCCAGGGGACAGACAGACGGACAGACGAACAGCGAAGCCCTACCAATAGTTCCCTTTTTACCCTTTAAGTAAGGAACACTAAAAACAAAAAACAATCACAGCAGGATTAAGCTCCCGAAGCAAATCCATAGCAACTCACTCAGTAATCGGTAGTCAATATCGTCCATTTGACATTTTTTATTGCTCGCCCGCGTCATAACGCAACGTTATGGCTGAAATATGTTTTATTACGAAAACATGAGTTGAAATATTTATTGGTCGGATGATTTAAGACCGGGCGCGCGTTTAACTGAGCGCCACTGCCTTATGCTAAGTTCATCAGACTTTATGAAGTTCATGCTTTATGAAGCTTTTGCTTGTCATTTTGTTAGTTCCTTCCTTCTGAATATTCAATAATAACCCGAAGCGTTCCGACTTAGTCCTTAGCGATAGTAACGTATAGGGATAGTATTTCTAAGCAAACTCGGGTTAAAATCCAGCCTCATCCAAAGTTTATTATAGATTTTCCAGGTGGTAGAACTAGTGTAGTTCGACCGGGGAAGTACCATCGCCACACCTATTTCTAGTTGCATTCAGAGTTGAAACGCATCTGTGATTGACTTCAGATGGAACCCATGTTTTGTACCAAGTTGATTACAGATGTCCATGGGCGGCAGTGACCACTCACCATCAGGTGGACCGTATGCTGGACTACTTCAGTCAATTAAAAAAATGCCCGACGAGCGATAGGCAACCCCAAACGTAATTGCAGTATACCATCAAGTGGACCACATGCTCGTCTTTGTTATAATGGGCATCGCCAGCAGCCGAAAGTAATTAATACAAACAATATTCATTTGTACATATCTTAGCTGCCCCTGAACGACTCTAATGCTAGTAACTATGTTATAAAGCGCTGGGTATACATAACTTGAAAGTACAAATTTCTAGAGATGTATTGGATTTATCTAAAGCCATATATATCCTCCCGCGGCGTAGAGTAGTAACCATACAAGTCAGATCAGAATAGGGCTACGGCACCCCCTGCCTGTCGTAACAGGCGACTAAAAGGGGCTTCCGGGGTTGCAGACGGCTAGAGTGGGAGCTCGAACCGTTCGGTCTGGCAATCCCGGGAAGGACGGCGGTATGTGTGGTCGCTTACCGTCGTAAAGACTAGACGGAGCGGTGGGCACAGCCGTCCATCTGGGAGGAGCCCGATGGGGCAACGCGCTCGAAGGATTCTGGTTGAAGTCGTTTCGGGATCCCGGAGTCCTCCTTTTCAGCGCCGAGGACGGCCACCGGGGGGTTTTAGTGCGGTAAAAATCCCACATAACCCTGCGTCGCTCCCACGGCGTCGGGTACCTTTTGAAGGTTTCCCCCTCGAAAACAAAAAAGGTACATATGACACGCAGTAGGGTCAAATATTTGAAAGGTAATTTATTTCTGTTTCATTTCTGAGTGGTTCTCTATTGTGTCTTCATATCGCCCACGTCACAGGAAAAATCCTAGCATGATGGCTATGAGTGAAACAGTAGAAAATGTTGTGTATTTCCAGTAAACAAATAGGGAAATTAATTCTGAAAACTGAATAATTAACCAACTTGGCGACTATTGTTATAATGACAATATTATTAATCAAATGCTTTACTTTAGTTTTTATCAATTAATTAAACTGACGAATAGCAATTACCGACGCCATTGCTTTAAACGCACTTAGATATAGCAATTAGACTAACAAGTAAAATCTGTCATCCGGCATGGTCATCTTATTTATATTTATGGTAATGAACTAACGCTTATTAAATGGACTAGTGACTGCATCATAGCTGCATTTAAGTGCAGAAAATAAATATCTAAAAGCGATGGATTATTGTCTCTCATCAACCCATTATTGGCCCACTGCTGAGCACGGGTATTCTCTCAGAATGAGAGAGTTTGGGCCATAGTCCACCGCGAGTCCAAGTGCGAATTGGTGGAGTTCATACACTCCCGAGACATTTTTTTAAGAACTCTCGGGTGTGTAGGTTTTCTCACGATGTTTTGCTCCGCCGTAAAGCAGTGATAATTAATTTCTAATGCGCACATAAATTTGTGGTGCGTGCCTGGGTTTGAACCTCGAACCTCTCGATCGGGAGGGCAACTTTCAACCACTATCACTGCTCTATGGATTATTTACCTACAGAAAATATATATGAGTATTTCATAAAAGTGATTTTAAAGGTTGCGCAACTCTGTGAGAACCACATAAAGTGAAACTCCGGAGGAACCACTTTTATTTCTGCCTAATAGATGTTTGACTAAGTTTGCGTCTGAAGTGATAATGGCGAAACATACTTATTCAATTCTCAGTCCTAAAGGTACTATCGCATGTGTGGCTAAACTCAGGTAGGACTGACCTTATCTGGGGTCGATTACAAACGGCCATGGGCGGCAATGGTCACTTTCATCTATTAACTGACCACAACAATTAGGCGCATGAAACAAAAGCGGTTACGTACCCCGCACCTCGCTTCTGTCCCCGCGCGTCCCCTAGTGACGCACAGTCATCTATCGTCTGTGTTTACGTAAGCCAGAACGTTTTTAGTTGCTCTTTGCAATTATATAATTTCGATTCATTGTTATATGTTTTTCGTTATAATGTTAGTTTAATAGTGATTGTTTAATTTTTCAAGTTATTATTAAATTAACTGATTATTCGTCAATAAACTACTCGTTGAGGAGAAAGGATTCTTATAATTATATCAGGCATCAGTCGCCGTACTCTAACGCATAGTACTTTTGTGTATGTACTATAGCACTATTGAAAATACACCACTATTGCGTATGTAAATACACGAAAGAGTTGTCTGAAATTCAAAGTGTGATCGTAGTAGTAGAAACCACGTAATAATAACATTTTCTATAATTCTAGTACTACGCAAGATTCTCTGCGCTGTAAGTGCCATAGTGTTAAAAACAACGTCAACTATGTTATTCCGGGGATGTAATCCAGAATTCACGACTAGTCAGTTCGGTAGCAACGCATCCGTAATTAAGTCCTGATAATGGTCCTGCCCTATATGGGGTCAGCGAGGCCCAGCTGACAGTGAGGCACAATTACAAAAGAATAGGCTCGCAAGAATAAAACCGTATTAAAAATACCCGATCGGTCATCGATCAAGAATCGAGAATCGATTATTATCGGCAATTTCGCAGTCGCCTAAAAAGTCCGCCCAAATACCTCGTGCAGCCTTCGCGAATACTTCTATAATGAAATGACAATTACCTACAAGTAGCTGCGGATTCCTGGAGACATTACGCAATCGGGAATCGAACCCCGATATGTTGTTACCAGTCGTTCTCGATAGAAACTCGTGCGGAGTTTTGACAGTTGCACTCGCAAAAGCTAAGTACATACTCTTTCTTAATTACACTTTCAAAACTATTAAGTCACTTAATAATACTGTAATGATGGATAAACCTAACATTAAACTAAAAGGTTTTGACTTTTTTTCACTATATTTCATTCATATTGAATTGCGTGGAGTAAACAAACCAATTAAAGATGTTTCAGTAGCAGTTTTAATATGTCAACCGTAATAAAATTAAAAGCATTATACCAATTTAGTACACCATGAAAGTAGATACAATATATGTATAAAAAAGATATAAGATATATCTGTTAAGTGGCGCTTTTATTGCTCCATATGCCACGAATGATATAAATGGTAAATTTTACTAATAAAAACGGATACAAGCCAATAATCGCCCTTAATCGATGCCATATTAACACAAGTTCAATCACATATGACAATAATAATAAGTACTCACAAAAACCATAATTTCGAGAAGGGAAATTAATAATACGAGTTACCCTTGGCAAGTGTGCGCTTTTTGCAATCTTTTTGCATTCAAATAGTTTTTTGCTGGAATGCAATGCGACCAATGGTAGGGGCGCTCGCATTTATCGCATCGAAGAGGTTCAATTGTTTTATAAATAAAGCCACGGCAAAAAATACTATCGATCAATCGTGCGAAAGCCGAGTGATGAGAGGCGATAACGC